>OX637534.1:45857822-46125322 GCA_951800035.1 Linnaemya tessellans | reverse complement strand
GCAATGGGGCCATCTGCGGTACCAAAGGTAAGCTCTTTGCGTTTTTGCATCGTTGACATTCTCCGCGCACCTTTTTATACAACACACGTAGACGAGAAATATAGTATTTGCTTCTAATGTTGTTGATGATGGTTTCGTGAAAACTGTGGTGATATAGTTCGTGGTAGTACCGGACGATGAGAAACGTTATGTAGTGGTTGTTTGGTAGAATGACTGCGCGATTACATGTTAATAACTGCACTCTTCCTTCACATCTTAGAACGTTATGGTCATCTAGGTACGCGTTAAGTTGTTTTATTTTACTATTCTTACTAGAATTTCCATTTTTGCGAATATTTGCGATATCCTCCGCATATTCAGCCTCTGGGCGATTTTATACAAAACGTTTGCTCTTTGAATAGTATCGATGCCTATATTTGTTGGGGGTTTTCTGTTAGTAGTACGAATTATGTAGAGCATAAATGTTGCGAGGTCTCGGTAAAGTTTTCTCCAGCATGAGAAGTATTCGATATTAAGATCAGTATGTTTCTTTTCGTGAATTTGGAAATCCGTGTGGCGCAATTTACATGTTTCATTGCGGGTTGTTTTATTATCTTCGTCTGCACTTTTAAAGTTAGACTCCTCGGGCCACTTATTTTGGTTGTCTGTTAAGAAGTGAGGACCATCAAACCATTGTTGTATACTTGTGCCAGAGGTTTTCGTAGCGACGTCGTCTGGGTTCAGGTTTGATGAAACCCAGTTCCATTGCGAGGTGTTTGTGTTTTCTAGAATTTCGCTTACACGTAGCATTACGAATGGTTTAAAATTTCTCGGGCCCATTGACAGCCACCTCAACACGGTTTTTGAGTCTGTCCACCAGTACTGTCTACTAAAGTCTGTGCGTCTGCTATTCAGTATTTTTGAGGCCAGTCTTACGCCAATAATTGCTGCTTGTAACTCCATCCGTTGAAGTGATAATGGCTTGGGGGGTGCTACCTTGCACTTAGCTGCTATTATTGAGACATTGGCGCCGAAATTATATAGAACTCTTATATAGCATGTAGCTGCGTATGCGTGCTCACCGGCATCTACGAAGGTGTGTAACTCGATGCTGGAAGCGGTTGCCATAAACGCCGAATAATTTCATGGAATTGTGAATTCTGATATGTGTCGTATGTTTAGCGTCCACTGGTGCCATTTGCGCTGTAACTTCTTAGTTAATTGATCGTCCCATTTTATTTGTGATCTCCAAATTTCTTGCAGGAGAATTTTGAGACTAATTGTATAGACGGACAGCAGGACCAGCGGGTCAAAAATGGCCATTAATACTTGTAAAACTTCTCTTTTGGTAGGTACGGTTTTTTCTTTAAATACGTTCCTTTTAAGTTTTCAAAATTTACATATTTATTTGAACTCGTCGTTTTGTGGGTCCCAAAACATTCCTAATACTTTTTCAACAGAACCGAAATTGTGAGAGAGATGGTGTTCGGTCGGGTTGTCGGAAATTTGTTTTTGTAAATCGGCGCAATTCGATACCCAGTTATGCATATGAATGCCAGCAGAGGAGTGTTTAATTTTAACGTCTTTGGCTAGGTTGAGCGCTTCCTCGTAACTGTCGGCGCTCTCGATGAAGTCGTCAACATAATGATGAAACTTGATCGATTCCATTGCGTGTGGGTATTTTGTAGTAAAGCCGTCGGCGTTTTTGTTTCGTATGAAATGAGTCATGCAGGGCGCAGACGATAAACCAAATGTCAGTGCTTGCATTACATATACGCTTGGAGACTCCTTAGTTTTAGTGTCGTCGTACCACAGGAATCGTCGCGTTTACATATCCTCTTCGCGGACGCGTATGCGGTGAAAAATTTTAGATATATCACCGTAGATGGCTACTTTACCTCCGAGGAGGTCTATCAGAATGTCGAAAAGTGACCTCAGCATGTCTGGTCCTCTTATCAGGAAGTCGTTTAAATATTTACCATTAGATTTCGAGGCAGCGTCCCACACCAGGCGCACCTTTCCAGGTTTATTTGGAATAAGTGTTATAAAAATCGGCAAATACCATATGAGCTTATAACTGTGTTGCTGTTCCGTTTGGGAAAGCCTTTTGGCGTATCCTCTGTCCATCAACTTGTCTATCTCTAATTGCATAGTGTTTCGCAACTGCTTGTCATTTACAATCTTTTTTTCTAGGCAGTTTAATCTATGTAATGCCGCAGCATAGTCGTCTGGGAGTTGGGAAGCATTGCTTCTCCACAGCAGGCCTACTTCATACTGGGTATTTCTTTTCACGGACGTTTCTTCTAATATTTTCAAAACTCTTTGGTCTTCGGCTGACGTGATGCTTTTTGCTGGTGATGTTTCTATTGCGAAGTATGACTTTATTTGTTCATGAAAGGCTTAATATTCTTTCTCACAATCACATGAATGTACGTTGAAAAATGAGAGTGTGGTGTTTGTCGATGTGTATCCTTATAGGCTCCAGTCTAGTCGATAGGGATAGCTAGCTTCCAGTTGTTTATTCCGATTAAAACTTTTGGCCTTTCTCGAGAATACGACTTAAATGGCAGGCCATTTAGATATGGGTAGGTTTTGGCTATATGATTAATGTTTACTGATTGTGCTGCTAAACCCAAATCTTTTATTGTGTGAACGTCATGCAGCATGAATTGCTTTTTATTCCCGGTGCCTGATACTAACGATGAGAATCGCCTTGAGGAGACTCATCGTTGACCAGTCCATTTAATCGATTAGCGTCTCAGACGATCCCTCGTCTAAAAAGGCTAATGTATCCAACGTTTGAAATTTGCTGTATAGACGTATAGGAACGAATCTAAAAAGTAAATTTATTTCGTTATTAGTATTTTTATGAGCGTTTACCAAGTTTTTGTTTTCATCAGATTGATTCATGTTAGCATATCTGTGTAGCAGCTGATGGTGTTTAGCGAGACAGTTGTCGATGCCACAGATTCTGTTGGAGAAGCATTTTTGTCTATGGAAATTGAGACATTGACGGCAAAGTCTATTAGACTTAACTATGGACCACTTTTCGTCTAAGGTTGCATTTTCAAACGCTTGACAGTTTTGTATCTTATGGCTTTCATTACCACACATGGCACAGGCTATTTTTCTTGATTGGTGTTGTTCTTCTTTTGCAGAGTGTAAATTTAGAGATGCGTTGCGTTTGTTTAATGGCGGATAAACTACTTGGCTTGCTGCCATTGCAATTTCGTATATCCAGTCGCTGAATATTTTCATTATAGGAGTATTATGGTCGTTTTTAGAATGCATTGCCCAGTTTAGCTTGTGAGTATTTGGAAGTTTTTCTAGAAGCTCTTTGACTAACATGGGATTACTGAGATTAGACCCCATTGAACATTCCTCCATAGTTGAACATAGGTTTCTTACAGTGAGTGCATACTCTATAAGACTTTCCAGTCTATCTCTAGGCGGTGGAAATTTACGTGCATTTTCTATAAGACGTTCAAGAATGTATTCAGGCCGGCCGTAGCACATCTCTAGAGTTTGAATGATTTCGGGCACCAAAGCAGGTAGTAGTAACTTACACTTTACTAGGTCTTTTGCCTTACCACGCAGGCATGATTGCATGCCTGAGGAAAAGCGGCCAGTCCTCCGGGTTTCTATCGAATATCGAGAGATCTCTGGGAATCATTGTCTTGCCGCCAACTGCGATGCTGTAGGCTGATTTGATAAAAAACTCGCCGATGGTCCAGTACTAGAGTGGCCATTTTCTTCCCCTTGCAACAGGATTTCATACTTTTTTTCTAAATAACGTTTTTGTAACTCTTTATCTTCTTCTAACATTCGTAGCTGTAAATCTCGTTGCCTTAGTCGGTTCTCGTTGGCGCGTTGATCGACGCTTTCTCTATAATATGATGCGGAACCTGGCTCCGCGACCATACTTGAGGGATTGCCCTGCCAGAGGGTTTTAGACCATGTCGTGATACCGTATTGATTGTGGTTAGAAGAAGTTAATGTTGCGCTTAGCGACTTTTTAGAGGCTATGGTATTTGAAGCAGCTGCAGCCGTTGCTCATGCCGCCGTACGTACTGCTTCTTTTCCTTGTTGTGCACTGGCACATCTGTTCACCCCTTCGGTCGGTGTATTAATTGCTACGGATGGTCGGTGCCCGCATCGATCACAGTTCCAGTTGAGGTCGGCGATGTCGCTGACGCATTCAGAGTGAAACCAACAGTTCACGTGTCACACTGAACCATCCTCTCGTTGTCCACTGAAGAAAATTTCTTGCAATTGTAATTGGCGCAGTCAGTATTCGCAGAGTATTATTTGTTTGGATATCTTTCAACAGATAATAAGTACATATTCTGATATTGGAAAGCTATTTTAGCTCAATTCAATTCAATAGGTGCTTGGTATTTGTTGAAGGAATTCGTTGTTTCGTGTGTCAGTATTATTAACTTCTCAAGGTTTTAATTAGCTATTTTAGTTACCTTCAGTTGTATAAATTTTATGGGCAAACTTTACAACGAACAAATTGCTCTTGGGATACAAATGGAACCAGTTTTTTTATTATTTAGGTAGGAAGAAATAGTTTTTTTATAGTTAGGTAGGAAGAAATTTATATATGGAGGATTTAAAATTAGAATTGAAAAAAACGCAGGTGGAAACTAGAGATATTTCGGAGCGAGTGTGGAATTTAATTAAGTATATCAATAATACAAAGGAGTATATAGAGTTAGTAAAACATAAGGTGCGAAGCCAGGGAAATATAAGTGAGTTCGAAAAGATTGATATTTTTTTAGAAGAGTTACAAGTGTTACAGGAACATCAGAAAAATTCAGTTATATCTAAAGAAATAGAAGGATACGTACAAGTGAACAGGATCTTGAATCAGCAGAACGAAAGCTTGAAGAAAACCAGAAAAGAAGTCGAACAACAAATTCAAGACAGCGAGCAAGAAAACCAAGCCTTTAAAGAGCTCGCGCAACACGTTAACACGAGGTTGGCTCCAGAACAGCTGCAGAAATTCGTTGAGAACAGGAAAGTTGTTGAGGAAAGAACTAAACAAATTGAGACGATAAAATTAAAAATACAAGAGTTGCAGAGGGGAACTACGAAAACACTTTTAGTCAACAATTCTTTAAATACAACTAATATGACAACTTTTACGGAATTTTTGAAAAATATATCTCATGTCGTGCCAATATTCTATGGAACGGAGGGGCCCGAACTCACAACTGAAACAAATAAATTTATTGAAGGATGTATGATAGCAAAGGATAAAATAGGGGAACCTGGTAATATTGTTGACATAATCAAATGCATAAAAACTAGGCTCTTTGGAAATGCTTACTCGTATTTCCACAATAAGGAATTCACAACAATAGAATCACTGTGCATGGCTATTAAAGAGAAATTTATAAAAACTAAGACGCTAACGGAAATACAAGAATTGATTTTTAGCAATAAGCAAAGTTCAACAGAGAATGCATATGAATTTGGAGAGAGATTGGAAGGACTACTTAGAAGTGCAACATAGCTTATTGCGACACAATGGCAAGATGTTTCTCATCAAAAATCTATGACAGACCATTGCAATCAATCAGCGGTAAGAAGCTACATAAGGGGTTTACGAGATCTAAAGTTTGTGGTAAAGTCCATCGGGCATGAAAATGACAAGTTGGCTGATCTACTAAAAATTACAAAGAATGCTCAAAATCTCTTAGGCACTAATACGAGATATCCAAATGTTATGACAGTGCAAGCCGAGGAACCCTTATTTGAGACGGTGCAACAATTGCTGAAAGAAGTACGACAACTGTCTTTGAACCAACAAACATATAACCAGCCAATGCCCAATAATAATGTACATCTTACCTCTATGAGCTCTTCAAGGTACTGCAGTTTCTGCAATAAACCAGGACATATGTTGAATGAATGTTATACTCAAGCCAGACGACAAGAACTTGCAGAATACAACTTTAGAAGAAACCCACAACCACATAATCCCAGAATCTATACTCAAAATTATGCAAGGCATGAAACTCAAAATATAAGGCAAAATCAAATTAACAACAACGAGCAGCAACGTTGTCATAGATGCGGTCGACAGGGACACATTTCCTACAACAGAGACAATAATGGTAGCAACAAGAATAGAAATAGAAATGATAATACTACTGGCGATAGAAAGAGGTACACAAACGGCAGACAGGATTTGGGAAACGGGTATCGGCCCAGTCACAGCTAATTGACTGGAATGCCAAAACCCGCAGAAAAAGAATATATGAAAACCATACTGAGGAAAACACATGTAAGAAAACACAACCGGTAGGCGATAAAGCTGAAAAACATGAAAATTTCAGCATCATAAACAGCATAAATGTGACAGAGGAGGAAGATAATCAGCATCCGGAGATTAAAATGAATATCAAGGATAAAGCAGTAAGTACACCCAAAAGATCGTGTCGGAAAAAAAATGATAAGTGGTGTAGATTACATAAATTCAGCATACAAGGCTTGTAACACCAGTAGTGAAATTTTAAGAAAATCCGTATATTATATGGCAATAATGTTACAATTTATAATGATGACGTGGACGAGTATAAAAGAGAAGGTGAGCAAGAAACAAAACGTGGCGAAACACCTCACATGTCACTCAGAGGCCCGAAGGGAACTGAGTCTGAAAAGGGATAATGCTAGTAATGAAAAATACGATATAAACGATGCATATATAAGTTTCCCCTGCAAAGAAGCAAAAGAGGAGAAACCATTATTATTGGTGGACTCAGGAGCAGACACCACACTAGTAAAAAATGAAGCTTTGGCAGCAACAACAGAAATCAACAAGAATGAGCTTAAGACGTTGTTAAAAGCATTTGGGGGAAACATAAGTACCAAAGGAACTGTAATGGTGAACCAGAAATATGTAGACAGATTACGTTTGAAAATGCACGTAGTACCGAAGGGTAGCATATTGCCCGCAGATGGTTTATTGGGCAGAGTTTCGGAAAATCCCCAGTTATATACAGCAGATAATGTTTTTGTGAAAGGACGATCTCAAGGAATTGTGGCAGTAGCAGTTAAAAATGCTAGCGGAGACATAATAGTAAACAAAGTACAAATTTCACCAGGCGTATTTGTGGGTGAAACTCTAACGTCGATCAGAGAGAGAACAGCATTCGTTCCAATTCTGAACACCAATGACTTTGCAGTGAATATAAAGGAAAAAGTAATTTTGAGTTGGGACAATCCTTTAAACTTCCGGATAGCGCCGACAGCAGCGATAAATACAGTAGATTCCGCGCACAACAGAGATAGAACCCGATTGCTATTAGACACGGTTCGTCTGAAGCCAGATCTGAACTCGGAAGAGAGAGTGTCAATCGAAACCATTTTAAGATCATACGACGATGTATTTCACCTACCCGGGGACAATCTTACATTCACGAATGTACTTAAGCATAAAATACCAACTGACCCTACTCAGCCCCCAATCAATACTAAACAGTATAGGTTACCTGAGGCCCACCGAAATGGAATTAATAGACAAGTAGGCCAAATGATCGAAGATGGAATTATCTCCCCTTAGTATTTCCCCTTGGAACTCTCCAATACTCCTAGTACCCAAAAAGGCAGGCAAGGACGGAGAGAAAAAATGGCGTTTGGTAGTGGATTTCAGGAAATTGAATGAGGCTTCAATAAAACAGGTTTTCCCCATACCAAGAATTGACGAGATCCTAGACCAACTTGGCTACAGCCGATACTTCTCTACCCTAGACCTGGCAAGCGGGTACCACCAAGTTCTGATGAGCCCTAATGATAAGCAAAAAACCGCGTTCAACACCAACATGGGACATTTCGAGTTCAATCGTATGCCTTTCGGATTGACAGGGGCACCAGCCACGTTTCAGAGGATAATGAATTCAATATTAACGGGTCTACAGGGAATCGACTGTTTCGTATATCTGGACGATATAGTAATCTACGGGAGAAATCTAGAGGATCATCAGTTAAGACTTAAAAGAGTACTGGACGTTTTAAGGAAACACAACCTTAAGCTGCACCCTGAAAAATGTAATTTCCTGCAAAGAGAGGTAGTTTATCTAGGACATCAATGTTCGGAAAACGGAGTTTTCCGAACATTGATCGGACCCCCATAAGACAAAAGCAGTAAAAGATATGACGCCTCCCACGCAATGCATGTATACAACAACAGCAAACATACAACGACAAAGCAAACACCAACAAGAGTTCTATTCGGGTTTGAGTTTGAGATACCGATGAGTTTGAAAACGCCCCCTGTAGCCCTATACAACACGGAGAATTATAACAACATTCTAAAATACCAGATCCAACGTTCACACGAAATTGTGAAAATAAATCGAGAGAAGGCAAAGTTAAGGGCAAAACAATATTATGACAAGAGTGCAAAATACAGAGCGTATGAAATAGGACAAAGGGTTTGGTTAAAGAACCAAGCCCGTAAAAATAAATTTTCACCTCTATGGTTAGGACCATATGAGATTATAGATGTACCAACACCAGTAAACATAAAATTAAAAATAAGAAATAAAGCGAAGACATATCATAAAAATTTAGTAAGGCCACACAGAGACCGAGAAATAGGGAACAGTCAGTTTAATAAGACGTTTTGTAGAAGATAAACCAAACATATAATAAATACGTTTACTCCATATATCAGAGTGCAATAACCTTTAATGTTTACCTAATTTTCCATAAAGTGTTCGAATATGGGACACTATTTTGCAACTGCAGCGAATTTATTTACGAATACTCGAATGAATATAGCTACTGAAAAAAAAATCAATGAGTGTTCGAACTCACGGGCGATGTGTTAACACCTTTTTGTTACACGGTACCTGTTCGATTTCTATGAACACAGACCCACAAACCCGGAGGTAGAGTTAATATAAAGTATTTTTTATTTATTTTATATTAAACCCACAAAAAACAAAGAGAATGCAAAGCAACAGACAAATGTACATACATACATTGTTATGTTTGTACATAAGCTACATACGTTGCTGTGTTGCTATCTCATTTTTATATATGTACGTATAACCACGTCATTATTCTCTTTGCTATGCGTAAGACAAAACCGAAGATCAACATAAAAAACTTTTTTAATATTACTCCAAATTAATACTCCGAATTAAAATACTTAAATCTCCGCTCGCCGATATCGGATCGCCTTAATTCTTCGTCGAAACCCGCACTAGCGTTTTAATCCAAAAATTAATAAAATCGGCTATGAATTTCCAGAGAAAATGGCGTAGGAAAATTATATGAAAATCGCCCAATAATCACTTTCAATACCGACTGCCAAGCAATAACAACAAACAAACAAACTCTTACACTTACACTTGCGTATGTATTGAAACTGATAGTTTACTGCCCTAGAGGCGCGAGTATAGATGTTAACACATCAAAAAATGTTTACAGGCAGAGTAAACAAGAAAAAAAAAAATATAATAATTAATACATGTACACATAATATATTTCCGTAATACGATTCCGTCAATGTCTTTCTTGTGATAGGTCAGTTAATAAAAAGCAAATGAAGCAACAAATGCAATTAAGCGGTTGTAAGTTATTCACAAGATACAAAAACCATGTCAAGTGTTTTTTTTCATTAAAGTTGCAATACAAAACAACATTTAAAATAAAAATTTGCATACATTTTATGCGTAAATTTAAAATATAAAAAAAACATCTATTAATATATATCTTAAGACAAAACATTACTATTTCATTATTACTATGCAAAACCACACTATATACTTAAATGTATTTGTAGAAATTAAATAAAAAAATCGATTGAATAACATAAAAAATATCTTCAAACAAAACATGAATATTTTTAAAATTTTAATTACGTTAAAAAAGAAACAAAAAATAAAAATATTGCTTAAATGTTAAATAAAAACCTACATAGCATAAACTTTAGAAAACCAATACTAAAATAAAAAATATACAAAATAGAAAAAAGCAAATAAGAAAAAAAACTAAAATTAATTAAAAAATTAAAACAAAGAAAATGTACAAGGAGTAGAGCTCCTTTTTTATAATTAGAAACGAAACTCAAAGTTTTGATGCACTTTAATGATACAAAAAAAATATTATCTCAACAAAACAAAAACCCCAAAATTAAAAGTTAAAAAAATTTGTTATTTGATGAATTGAAAAACAAGTATTAGCAAAGGAGTTTACAGACGAAGGATAAGATAAGACGGAGTAAGAATAGGCATCACTAATGAGGAGATGGGGATGGAAAAACTGGAATCCCTGATGGAGATACATATGGGATGGGTCGAAATGGCGTCGAAGTTTCAGTATATTCTGCACCAGATCAACATCCAGCATATAGAGGACTCTGTAAACGAGGTTCATCGTAACTTCCTGATAATTCTGCCCACTCTCTATCGGGAACTAATTTTGAAGGAAATAAAAGAGATTGGAAACGGTCTACACCCACTTTTGCCGGGCCGCGTAAAACGGGGATTGCTGAATATTGGAGGGAAGGTGATGAAATGGCTGTATGGAACATTGGATGATGAGGACCGAGAGCAGATAAATCAGCATTTCAAGGTAGTTGATGCAAACGGTTACCAAATCATCGAACAGTCGAACCATCAGATATCTATAAACGACAGATTCAATTCCTCCATCAACAGAATGGTTGAGGCAATAAATGACAACAGAAGGACGCTGAACGACTTGACACAGATCAAGTTGCACTCAGAAAGTCAACATTACCGAGACGTCGCGATTTTCCAACTTTTCAAATTAGTTGATATGAAAAGTCAAGTGAAGATCATCATACAAGAATCCGTGGCTTTGGCAAGGATGAAAATATTCAACCCCGCCCTACTGACAATTGAGGAAATTGAAGACAACAAATGCAGATGGGAGTGGCATTACGCAAGCACAACACGCTAATGTTCGTAATCAAGTTGCCCATCGAAACAGTCAGCCTAAAGAGGTCATTGATAATACCCGTTCCAAACGACAGTCACCATCAAATTGATTCCCCCAGAGAGTACGTTGTAAAACTAGATAAAACAGTCTTCAACTACACCGGAGAGAAATATTTCAAGAGCATAAAACCACCATAAAGCTGCATTTTCTGTGTATAACAATAGGTGGGCAGGTTTACGTCAGCAAAATAGTGGATGTAACCCTGAAATTTCTCTTAGTGGGGAACAACAGGAATATCACAACAAAAAATTAAACCCACTCTAGAGAAAATACAAGTAGCCCAGATAAACAATATCGAAACCATTAAGGAGATTCAATTCCATCAAAACGTTACAAGTAGCATCGGATACTCCTTGACAGCAATTGTCACGGTAGCGACAATAGTAGCGATATTATTGTTATGCAGAAACCGGCGTCAACTAAAGGTCAAGATAAATAACGAGTTCCCAAATCGCAGCGAGAACTTGAACCAGATTGTGGAAAGTCATCTCCAAGAACAGAAAACTCCACCCCCACCACCAGCACCGAGCACTCCAGCTCAGAAAATTTAAGAGTTAATCAATAGGAAAAACAAAAACACATAAATATATATCATAAAAAATAGCTTTAAAAATTGTACATAGAATAAGAAACTTCCGTCAGAAAAACATCATTGTATAGATGTTTTCTTCCATTAAGGGGGGAGGGATGTTGTGAAGCATTATCGAACATCCCTCCTACATATACTTTGCACTAATTCATTGGCACAGCAGTAATGTACATTCAACTTAAATACTGCTTGCGTTAACGAATGGTGCAATACTGTTGTATTATTTAGGTCAATAGAAACTAGCTTAATTGCAATATATTATTTTATAGTTAATTTTAAGAAAGTATAAATAGCTAGTTCTAAGTTAGTTAAACAGTTGTAGTAAACCAAGCTCTAATAAAGAATCTGCGATTCCCACGGGACTCTCCAGGTAAAAAGAAACAACTATTGCCTTTTAAAACTACACTACAACATCCGGCATCGTGACTTCAACCGTTGTACATGCGTTTTCAATTCGGGAAAAGTTTTTTAAAGATTTGTTAATTTCCCTGAAATTTATTTCTTAAGCGTGAGCGAATACAAATTTTTAAGAACAGATTTATTTGTTTAAAATATTCAATATTAATTTAGCTTTAATAAACTTTGTATTGTCGCGTGTACAGTTGAACTTAGTTTAAAATTTCCACTGTATCAGATTCATTAATTTGGTCATTTACCAAGATACGACAATACAGTTAGCTTATACAAATTATTAAGATGATGTGTGTATTAGTACATAAACCAGAAATGGAATATAAATGAACATAATGCATACTCACAAGAACGTATGCAAGTTAGGGGAAAAAATTACTTTGATAGAAATAGCGTATTTATACATAGAGCAGTGGTGGCGTATTTATACATAGAGCAGTGGCGGAGACAATATCTATAATCTGTTATGCAAAACTTAACTATCTTTAACAATAAATCTTTATCTATATTACTAAATCCTTCAATATTAACAAAGTTTCCTTCTATAATACTGTTACAAAGTTTGAAATTAGATTCAAATATAACGACCATGTTGCTATATGCACTTGGAAGCACTATCAACACAGCTATAGTTGTCCGAACATTACAACCCTGGTCAACACAATATAGATAATATTCAAATTAACAGAAATTGAATATTCCGAATACATTAACGAGAATATACAAGATCATTCGAGACTGTAATAATAAGTGTAGATAACATCAACGATAAACCTAGCAACATCAATGCTAAGAGATGATTATGTTACTCTTAATGATCTTAAACGCAAGTATCCCCTATTAACAAAAGATAAACATGTATGCATACTTACAAAAACACATAGTTCCAATAAGCAAAACATACAGGACAGGAGATCAGACTGTGTTTTTAAATCTAGACGTGTTAACATCGTTAAGTGTTTAGTAGTACAAATAATCGTGTGAATTAAGTAATAAATATAGGGTTGCCACATTATAATTCTTGAAGGATAAGTAAAAAGCGTTTTTACGCAAAGGTATAAAAACGTAACAATAGTAATTGCCCATAAGACCCCATAAAGTATATATACTCTTGATCAGTGATGAAATCTAAGATGACCTGAGCATGTCCGTCCGTCCGACTGTGGAAATCAATTCAGTCCAAACGAAGAGAGCTAGACTCCTGAAATTTTGTAGAAATATATCTTGAACGGTAGCACAGGTTAAGTTCGGAGATGGGCTAAATCAGGAAAGAGGGATAAAAGTTCCCCTAAGAAGAACTAACCCAACCTCTAAAAAACAACATAATTTTGAAATTCTTTTTTTATAATTTTGTTAAGTAAATGATATATTTTTATACTAACGAAAGTTCAACCATAAAATTAAAAAAAATCATTTTTGGACCCCGCACTCTTTAGTGGGCGGGACCGCATAAAGTATATATATTCTTGATCAGTGATGCAGTCTAAGACGGTCTAGCAATGCCCATACGTTCGTCTGTGCAAAACATGATATTGTCTATTTTTGAACCCCTCCCCTTTTAGTAGGCGTTGACATACGATATTATGTAAAGCAACTCTGTCCCACCCAGTTAAAGATTTTAAATTTACTTAATAAATATTTGGAGGGTATTTAAGATTCGACCCGGTCGAATATGACGTTTTTACTTGTTTATTTCAACATTCTCTATATATTTCCCAAATTCGAATGAATTTTCTTTATTATAATGAGAATTTTACTGCCTATTTCTCATTGTCGAACGAATTCTTTCTTTCGTACAAATATACTTAACACAAAAACAAAATTTTATAAATTGTTTTTGTTTCAAATGTATTTATACGAAAGAAAGAATTCATTCGACAATGAGAAATAGGCAGTTAGTCATATCCACGAAAAACTTTTTATTTCTTTAGTTTTCAATACAAATTCTTCCTAAAGTATAAAATGGGTTTAATTAAACAACAAACAAAGAACAATTGGTATATGCTAGTTAATTTTGCGTCCAGAAATAGGTGTAAGCTTCCCAGCTCTGGAACCGTATTTCGGATTTTTCTGAATTTCAATATCAATCTATTTAAGCTCATTTCCAATCCATCAGTAAAGTAATGAAGTCTCTATCTCTAATGGGGCTTGGAAAAATCGTACACGTACATACAGAAGGACATCGCTCATTCGTCATCGCTATTTATAAGGATCCAGAATACATATATTTTAGGGGGCCAATTTTAATATTCAAGAAATTACACAAGGAATAACAAAGAAATTAAATTAAATTACCATTAATGATAAAAATTAAAATTATATAGCAAAAATAACTACACACTCCTTTCAAGACGAAGTGGTAGTTCCTGAGAACCACCCAGAACTTCTCACAAAGCCCGCCAGGGCAGCCAGCGGTGCATCCCTGAGGCAGTCCAGATCTTGCAGGAAACGAGAGCCTAGATGTCTAAGCCTACGATCCTGCAGCGCCGGACAGTCCCAAAGGAAATGATGTAATGACTCCTCTTCTTCTTCATCGAAACAGCTAATGCAGCGGCCATCATGGGGAAAGCCCAAACGCTCCGACATGTGCCCAATTGATGGAATGTCAATATCCCTACACGATACTGCTTCATCCAAGGCCGAACCCGCTCTTGCGCATTCGTCCGCCATCTCATTTCCCTGAATGCTTCAAAACCCAAACTATTTTCACGTCATGTCCTTCAAGTCTGACCAGAGATTGAATGCATGCCAGTACACATCTCGAATTTATTATTTCCGAGTCAAGGGCTCTAATTGCTGCCGGACTATTCACACAAATGTCAATATTTCTTGCCTGTAACTTGAGCCCATCAATCCTCAATGCTGCCTTGGTAATGGCATAAATCTCTACTTGGAAAACTGTCGAGGTATCGGGTAGCCTGAGCGATACCGAAAGGCCGAGATCCTCGGAAAATACCCCCGAACCAGTGCCAGTGTCCATCTTCGAGCCGTCCGTAAAAACCAAGGTTGCATCACTACGAGTCGCTGAGTTTTCCATCCAGTCCGTCCCCTCCGGGAATGCGACTGAGAAGGATTTGTCAAAGCACATGACCGGAGTCATATAATCAGTCCGTCTCCCCAGGACCTGCCCTCGTACCTTTTGTAGGATAATGCCATGTCCCGTACGGTAATGCCTGAAGCTGCCTGACTCCATGATCCTGAGGGCAGATCTGGCAGATATGTACTTGATGTATACCTCAAGGGGAGCTAAATCAAGCATTGTCTTTAGACTGGAGTGAGGGGCTGATCTCATTGCGCCAATCATAGCAAGACATGCTAGCCTCTGTACATTGCCCAGTACAGAGAGATATGTACTCTTGTCCACAGCCCTCCACCAAACAATTGGTGCATAAGTAAGAATGGGTCTGATCACCGCCGTATACATCCATTTGAGGATGTACTGTTTCAACCCTCATCTTCTCCCTGAAACTCTCTTGTATGCGTAAAACGCGCATAGAGCCTTCCTTGTTCTATCCTCCACATTACGTTTCCACGATAGTTTAGAGTCCAGAATAATGCCGAGGTATTTCGCCTCCATCGAGAGCTCTAAGCTCATGCCACCAAGGCATGGTGGCCTAAAAGCCGGGATCTTATATCTCTTAGTAAAAAGTATCAGTACAGTCTTTGCAGGGTCTATGCCTAGACTGTTCCCCTTGGCCCAGTCGAGTAGTTCGTTCAGCGCTGATTCCATGACTTAGATGGAAAAATCACCCTCACAGCATTCTGCATCAGCGCTGGGAACTACCGCGTGGCCCCGCTGACTTAAAGGGCTTAAAAGATGGCACTGCTCATCTCACCTTGGCTGGCTGTACAATGGAGTCTACCACGTCACTCATTTGGATAGCTGTTTGCACGGGGACAACCGCACCAAGTACGTTTGCCCCGTCCTCGCCATCCGGAAACTGAGTTCCCATCAGTAGCTCCAGGGTATCCTCGCTGCTTTCAGTAAAAGACTCATCAGGGATCCGTGCGTGCCAGGCTTCTTAGAGAGTAGTTTTCTTAGGCGGGAAGCCTCAGATGTGCCATCCAAGTCACCACAGAAACGCCTCCATGATTCCCTCTTTGCCTACCTGGTTTCGCCCTTGAAAACATTGAAGCTTCAATGATAATTAACCCAGTCTATGGGATTTCTATCGCGCTTCGCCTTATTAAGGAGTCTCCGGCAGACTGTCTTGAGCTTCTTGAGTCCTGGATTCCATCACTTCTGATGGACCCTCGCCGACGGTTGCTGCTCACGAAAAAATGCATGATAGGCGTCCCTCAGTATCCTTGATAAAAGGATTGAAGAGCCCTCCAGCTTCCTAATGCTGCACACCCGCTCCGCTTTTGGGGGTGGTAGGGCATCCACAAGCTTTCTGGAGCTTCCCCAATTCATTTGCCTAGGGTTCCTGTAAGGCTTGCCCGCATTCGGAATAATATCGATCGTAAAGGTGATCCTCTTATGATCAGAGAATGAGCACTCGAAGCTTACCTTCCACTCAGATATTCTAACGGAGTCCTTATCACTAACCAAAGTTAAATCAATGACTTGCTCCGTGATTCTATTGAAAAACGTTGGCTTATTGCCCTTATTACAAATCCTAAGATTGGTTGACAAGAGAAATTGTAATAAATCCTCACGCCGTTCATTAATATCCGTACTCCCCCAGAGTGTGTAATGCGCGTTTAGATCACAGACCAATACAAGGTCATGTCCTCATGTCCCGCACCAGCCAATGAGTGTGCGCACCGTACTTGGAGGAGGGTCATCCACTTCATACGGTAGGTACGCCGATGCCAGGATTACCATTGGGAGACCCTTGCGTTCAAGCGCAGCTACCGATAGATCACCAGAGCTGTAATGAGATAACAGAAACATGTTGATGTTAATATTTTTCCTAATCAGAATACAGCTTATAATCTTACCTTCCGTGTTAGGAGAGAGAAGAGTAAACAAGCTTGACCGAAGCCCTCGAACCTTATTAGCAACTGGCGAAGGCTGCTGGATCAAGGCCACGGATATGCACTCTCTCTCCATAAAACGTAATAGCTCGTCCCATGCTGCTTCGGAGTGATGCAAATTAGTTTGCACCACTTTTATGCCGCTCGGAGTCGTCATTTTGCGGGTCTTTCTTTGTGGGCAATATCAGTTTAAGCTGATTTAGCCCTTATTTGATCACGTCCTTTTTGGGATGCAGGAGATGGAGGAATTCGGAATCAGTTTTAATTCAGAGATATTTGGCACCCCCTTTGTCCACGTTCGATCGTCCAGTTCTCAGTACCAAGCTCCTTATTCTGGCGCTTAATAAGTGTAAGTGTGTACTCATCCTCCAGAATAGGAGGAGGAATCCACACTCGCACCGTCACCTGAAAAAAAACTTGGTCCAAGGGGACGATTTCAATTTTGGCTCCTGGCCAAAGCTCGCCAACTTTTTGTATGTAGTTTTTGAGAAAGCTGAGAGCCTTCTCATTACCGCATCCAATTATCTTGACGCCCTTAGACCACTTTGCCCCATCAAACGCATTGAATGAGTCAGCATCAGTAGTGGCAAGTTCGTCCACTAGTCTGCGCAGGATCCGTTCCTCCAGAAGTAGCCATTGATCATCTGTCATCCTGCCCCCAGGCTAACTGCGATCAATAATGGCTACTTGTAACTGAGTAGCTGATGTCAAACTAGTTGATGGTTTCAACCGCTTGCCCTCAGACATCTGCGTTTCACCTGACCTTTGCCGTTTGCCACTAGAACCACCTGAAGGATCCTCTTTGCCAGCCATGGCCCCTCGTTTAGAGTAGTTCGAGACTTGCCTTGAGGACTCCTTGCTGGCGGTTTTCGCTTTACCGCGTAGGTCATCACCTCTCCTTGACTTAGATGACACCACTTTAGATGTAAAAGGGCCATCATCCAAATTCTCCGAGCCGGTGATCGTGTTCGGTCCAGGTTTAGTTAAGGGTCCGGCTGATGCCGAGATCGCTTTCTTATCGTGGTCTCTGGCCACGTTCGTCACCGTCGCTGGCCTTGCCCCTACGACAGAAGTATTCAGAAACTCCTCATACTTCCGAACGTGGTAGGCATGTTTGCGCCGCAAAGCCTTCTCTCGGGGAGTCAAGGAAGTTGGATCGCAAGATTCCAACGAGCTCGGAATTAACGGAATGAAATATTCCGGATACATCGTCGAGAATATACAAGATCATTCGAGGATGTGCAATAATAAGTGTAAATAGCAACAACGAAAAAAACCTAGCAACATCAATGCTAAGAGATGATGATGTTATTGTTAATGATCTTGTACGCAACTATTCGCTGCTAATAAAAGCTAAACATGTACACAAATATATACAGCGACATACAGATATAGCACAAGAAGAATCAAAACTACAAAACTTACAGAACTCTCATACATACAACAACACATAGTTACAATGAGCAAAGCACACAAGACAGCATTGTCATATATACAAACAAACGTATATAGCTACATGTTAAGTAAAGCACAACAAACAACAACCATGACGAGATGCTTCGCGAAGTTACCAGACGACGTCACTTTGCCTATATATGGTCACTGCCAGAGATCAGCAAGAAGAGAGTGATTTTAAATCTAGACGTGTTAACATCGCTAAGTGCTTAGCAGTACGAATACTCGTGTGAATTAAGTAATAAATAAAGTGTTGCCGCATTATATTTCGAAAATTAATTGTCCGTGTTTTTATTTGATGCAATTAAACGAATCCTTGAAGGATAAGTAAAAGGACATTGCAATTTAAGGAAAAAAGGACATTAAAAAATATGATTATAATAAATCATCATGAAATTTGATGAGCTAAAAGTTGCGCAGCTAAAAAAGGAGCTTAGTAAGCTGAAATTGCTAACAGCAGGTAACAAGGCTCAACTGCAGAAGAGGCTGATAGAAAAGATTGAGAATCTCGGCATGAACATCGGGACATACAAGTTTGAAGACAAAGACGATGTAGCGGTATGTCCTTCTGCTACGACCAGCATCATGGACATAAATTCAATGTTCGCTGCTATGATGATACAGATAAAAGGAATCAAGAATGCACAAACTGAAATAAAACAGAGCTCTCAGCAGATGCAGGAATCATCAAGAATCAGCTCTGACAAGCTTGTAGCCGAAATAACTGAATTTAAACAAAACTTTCAGCAGGTGAAGGAAGCATCAAGGATCAGCACAGAAAAGCTTATAGCCGAAATAACTGAAATTAAACAGAACTCTTAGCAGATGCAAGAAGCATCAAGGATCGGCAATGAAAAGCTTGTAGCAGAAATACAGGGGTCAAACAGAGCCACGAACGAAACTCTGGTAGAGGTTTCTGAGGCCATTAATATGAGGGTGGATTATATTTAGAATAAATTCTCAGAGCTGGCAGATAGAGTCCAACATCTAGAAAGTTGTGGCCTGGAGCAGCATGCAAAAGAGTTTGAAGAGACATTGCATGCTTTAGAAGACAAAATACATAACATTGAGTGTAGTGGCGGCCCAGTACGAGAATCGCGGAGGTTTCGACGCGAATAAGGGTTCCATACTTTGACGGCAGCGTACCATTGGGCATCTTTAAATTCCAGTTCAAGACGGTTGCTAGCAGAAATGGATGGGATACAGAAGAGAAGGCCATAGAGTTGATTTTGGCTTTAAAGGGTACAGCCGCGGAGGTACTTGAGACCGTGCCAGTAAGCAGCAGAAACAACTATGGTGAGCACAAGCGTGGTTTATACAGAATGGAGTTGCGATGTAGAGCTCAGAAGCCTAACGAGTCTCTACAAGATTTCGCAATGGAAATCGAGCGTTTCGTTCAGCTCACATATCCAGGTAAGAGTCACCCGTTACTGGACCACTTTAAAACTGAGGCGTTCGTTAACGGCATTCGCGACTGATATTAAACTGGCTGTGTGCGCCACGCAGAAATCCACTTTTGCTGAAACTGTTTAATTTGCGCTGGCTCAAGAGTCTGCAAAGATTATTTTCAAGTCACAGATATGTAAGGTGCGGAATGTGGAGGTTTTGTCCGAGAATGATAATAACGTGGTCACTACTGTTAAGGAGGCAATGCGACAACTTTTGGCGGAAATTGCTACCAAAGAAAAGCCTAACTGCTTTAACTGCGAAAAAATCTGTAATTTTCAGCGCAGCTGCAAAGCACCAAGAAACAGTAAACGGGTGAACCAAACAATAGTACAAGAGTCCCCGTGAAACTAAAAAGAGCTAGCAATAAGGGGGAAGAGCTAGCTCCCACAAACGAGGGCCCAACAATCTCCATATCAGTGATACAGCAGAAAAATAGCAACCTTACTGCGTCTGGACACATCAACGAAGAAAAGCACGTACTTGCCATAGGCACAGGGGCGTCGCAGTCAATAATAAGGCGGTCTAGCAATGTCCATACGTTCGGCTGTGGAAAACATGATATTGCCCTTTAGTGGGCGTTGACGTACGATATTATATAAAGGAACTCTGTTTCACCAAGTTAAACATTTTAAATTTACTTACTAAATATTTGGAGGGTATTTAAAATTCGACCCGGTCGAATATAACGTGTTTACTTGTTTTTAATTAAACCGACAGAAAGAAAGAAAGAACAAATACATCTGTGAAGGGTATTTAAGATTCGCCACAGCCGAATATATCACCTTTACATGTTTTTTTGTTGTTCTTCATTGTATAAAAGCAAGTGGAAAGCAGTTACACTTTCGTAAGGTTTTGTTTTTGTTTAGTGTATGATATCGCTTTGTATGCACATATTTGTTTTTAAAACTAAAAATATTGAATAAAAATTAGTTTTTCTTTGTTTACTTTACTTTGTTTACTTTTGGGCACCCTGGTTTAGTAGATACCGGTTCAGATGTAACGATAATATGTACAAACGAGTATATGTATATAATAAAGATTTCGCTTTTTATTAAAAAGCGAAAAACTATTATATATTCTCGGTAATTCTGAAACTAGAGTTCTTGGTAATATTAATCCAAATAAAATAACTGTTAATGTCCAGTAAATTTGAAAATTATTCCGGGTAATGCCGTTCCATTTCGTCACCCGCCAAGTCCCTTACCACCACAGGAGCAAGAAATCGTCATACATCAAGTTGAAGATTGGTTAACACAAAGAATAGTTAGACCGTCCACAAGATTGCTTTCCAGTGCCACTAACAGACAATGTTCTAGAAAAACTCCAAAGTTCACAGTATTTCTGTGGTATAGACTTAGAAAACGGATTTTCCACGTCCCCATGGAAGAAAGCAGCAAAAAATACACTGCGTTTGTTACTAAAGACGGAATGTATGAATTTATTCGCGCTCCATTTGGATTTTGTAATTCACCGGCCGTATTCATCAGGTATGTCAATTTCATTTTACAATCTTTAACTAATGAGGGTACAATGGACAATTATGTGGATGATATAATTGTTTTTGGAAGTACGTCAGAAGATTGTCTAAATAAACTACAAAAAGTATTAACCACTGCCGCTTTTTTTGGCCTTAAAATAAAATGGTTTAAATGCAAATTTATGCAAACAAAAATTAACTTTCTGAGACATACTTTGGAAAATGGTTATGTTTGGTCGAGTAGCGAAAAAACTAAAGCCGGCGAGAAATTTCCAACCCTCTAAATATTTAGTAAGTAAATTTAAAATGTTTTACTTGGTAGGACAGAGTTCCAGGAAGGGCCGTGGGAGAAACATTTCACCTCTGCAAGATCACAGAACATCTCAGCTTCTTATAGGCTTAAGGAATATAAATTGTTTAACATTTACATTATTTTTGCATATAATATCGTACGTCAACGCCCACTAAAGGGAGACTGGACATGACTGGGGCAAAAACGGACTTACAGGAAATACTTATCCGACATATTGCAGGTACGGTTGACGATGGGGGAAGCTCGGAGTTTAGGGACATGGCTTCTTGTATTAATGAAGTAGGCGCTACATGGTTGCATTTCACACTCAGAGATGCTGAAGATTCCACAACGAAATTTTCCGGTGAAAGCAGCCACGATGTAGAAACATGGATAGGAGAGTTTTCGGAATCCGCAAAGATACTGAAATGGGACCCGCTACAAAAATACATATACGCCAAGCAATTGTTAACAGGGGCAGCCAAGACTTTCGTCAGAAGTCAATCTGGCATAAAAGATTGGACGGCTCTTGCACCAAGTCTACGTAAAAAATTCGGGGTGAAATCATCCGCCATATCCATACACCGGAATCTTAAAGCGAGGAAGAGGCGGAATGCGGAGACTTTCCGCCAATATTTGTCCTCCTTAATGGAGATGGCTAAACCCATCGGGCTGGACGAGAGTAGACTGATAGAATATTTTATCGAGGTATCCCGGGGGTATATCAATAAAAGCAATCCTATATCAAGCCAAGAATATATATGAGTTGAAGGAGAAATTAATTGGTTACGAGAAGATCACCTCGGCGGAAAGGTCGTCAAACCTCAAAGCAAGAAGACGTAACATGGGTAGAAATTGTTTTAAAAGTGGACTTTATGGGCATATTGCCAAGGATTGCAGGACTGCCATCGCCAAGTGTTTTAAGTGCAGCAGAATGGGACACAAATCGTTTGAGTGTCCAACCTTCAAAATATAGAAGAACGTCACCAATGTGAAACCAAACGTGAACACGCTAACGGGCGATAATCAGCCATCGACAAGAATATTTAAAGACGTCGAAATGTTCGGGAAATTAGTTTCATCCATTATCGACACCGGAAGCGACATTAGCAATTTGAGGTACGACATTCTGTTAAACTTGACAGGCGTTCCGCTGGAACCAGCCAGGAAGACGTTAGTCGGCATAGGTGGAAAACCCAACACGACTATTGGGTGCTTGGGGTGCCACACTATAATTGATGGTCTAAAATTGAAAATGAATTTCCACATCGTTAGAGATGAATTATTCGGCAGTTATTGTCAATGACGTGTTAGATATAGTAGACCTAGCAATTGATTCGGAGGGTGATCGGTTCAGAAATAGAATGACGGAAGTGAATTTATTTAAAAGGACACGGAGAAAGAGTCCAGTCAATACAAAGGATGACTCGTTTCGTTTTGCGGAAGAACCTTGCACACACTCGAAACCTGCATTGGGCTCTAACTCAATTGCTGCGTTGAAAGGAGAGTTTGGTGATATAATACAGGCTATGGCGATTGAGGTGGAAGAGCCAGAGTTAGATTTGAGATATTTAGATAAACAACGGAGTACCTATGTATATTCAGAGAATAGTAAATAATTATAAACCCCAAAAGCCGTCCACCCACACAGTAGATATGAAGATTGTGCTATCGGACGATATTCCCGTAGCAAGCAGTCCCCGCAGAACGTCGTATGCAGATTAGCAAATTATAGAAGGTCAGGTAAATGAATGGTTAAGGGAAGGTGTTATTAAGCCTAGTTACTCCGAATACTCTGCGCCAGTGGTGTTAGTGACTAAGAAGGAGGGTGCAATAAAGGCTTTGCTGCGACTACCGGCGGTTGAACGAAAAAATAATCAGGGACAATTTTCCTATGGCAGTAGTTGATGACGTCATTCCGAGGAAACAGGAGGCCAAGGTTTTTAAGACGTTGTATCTGAAAAATGGGTTCCTCCATGTCCCTGTAGCAAAAGATTTGCAGAAATATACAGCGTTCGTTACTCAAAATGGACAATATGAGTTCCAATATGTACCTTTCGGGATCAGCAATTTCCCAGCCGTGTTCTGCCGATACATATCGTCGATATTCCGGGACTTGGTCAAAGAGGGCATAGTAGTCATTCACATGGGTGACATGGTGGTGTTGTCTCGTGATGAAGACGAGGGTCTGCACAATCTACGGGGAGTAATCGAAGTAGCGTCGGCAAACGGAATCAGATACAAATGGAGCAAGTGTCAATTCCTGCTCTAGAAAATTCAGTTCCTGGGCTACATCATTGAAAATTCTTCGATATCGCCCTCAGAAGAAAAGATTAACGCGATTAGAAATTTTCCGGTGCCAACCACTACAAAGTCCATACAAAAGTTTTTGGGACTTACATCATTCTTTCGCCGTTTTATTCGGGACTATGCCATGGTCGCCAAACCGCTGTCAGAGATGCTGAAAAAAAATTCAAAATTTAATATGGGTGATGAACAGGTATTAGCGGTGCAACATTTAAAAGGGCTTTGACCAGCAATTCCGTACTGCGACTGTACAATCCAAGAGCTGAAATGGAGATACATGCAGATGCAAGCAAATTTGGATATGGTGAAGAAAGATTCCGAAGATTCTGCGTTCCATCCAGTCGAGTACTTGAGGAGGAAAACAACTCCCGCTGAGGAGAAATACCACTCATACGAACTGGAGATACTGGCAATCATCGAAGGATTGAAAAAATGGAGAATATACTTGTTTCGCATGACGTTCAAGATTATTATAGATTGTAACGCATTTGCGATGACGATGCGAAAAGATGATGTACCTGTTAGGGTATCGAGATGGACTCTGTTTCTATAGGAATTCGACTACACCATCGAACATAGATCGGGGACCAAAATGAAACACGTGGACGCACCTAGTCGTGTTCATTCTCTCCTGAAACAGGAATCCCTCCAACACAGAATCAAAGAAGAGCAACAAAACGACGAGTGGACTAAGGCGGTATGCAAGGTGGCAGAGAAGAGCGAATACGAAGGGTATTTCATGAAATATGGAATTCTCCACAAATACCCTGCACGAGAGTTGATTGTCATACCAGAGGGTATGGAAAGAGAAGTAATAGCAATGGCACACCGGCAAGGACACTTTGCTGTACGTAAGACAAGAGAGCTAGTTGAAAGACAATTCTGCATCCCGAAACTAGTGGCAAAAACAGAGGCCGTGCTAAAAAGGTATGTAGAATGCATGATCGTGGACGCCAAAATAGAAAGGAAGGAAGACACTCTCCACCCGATAGACAAATCGGACCGACCCTTCAAAACCTACCATCCTCGTAATATTCGATGCCTTCACCAAATTCGTTTGGTTGTACCCAACCAAGAGTACTGGCAGCAAGGAGGTTATAGAGAAGTTGAGGAAGCAATCCGCCATCTTCGAAGATCCACATCGTATAATATCGGACTGGGGAACGGCTTTCACGGCGAATTAGTTCGAGAAGTATTGCCTGGAGGAAGGGATTCAACACGGGGGTGCCGAGAGGCTGATGACCGGGGTCCACATGAAAACCAAAAGAGACGTCGAAATAGCGAAAATCCTGGAAGAGTTATCTATAACCGAACTACATGGACAGAGGGACCAGTTGTGCGATAAAGCCCGCGATAATATTGCTAAAATCCAGGCGGAGAACCGACGAACATTTGATAAGTGAAGAATCCCAGTCACATCATACAAAATAGGCGACCTGGTAGCCATAAAGGGCACCGAATACGGTACCGGGATGAAGCTACGCCCGAAATTCTTAGGCCCGTACAAAGTAATAGCAAACGTGAACCACGATCGCGATGAGGTCGAAAAGATTGGCGAAGGCGAGGGAACGAGAAAGACGAAGCCAGCGTCAGGAGGGCCGAATGTATGAATGACAACCTGTGACATAGGAATGCCACTGACCCACTGTGACATAGGAATGCAAAGAATGTGCTAACGGGACGAAACAACACATACAGACAAAATACACTAAAAAGCCATACAGACAGAACATGAACTAAAAGACAAAGGGCAAGACCATGAACAAGCAAAGAAATGACATATAGTATGTAGACGATCGTTAAATTGTGCACATCAGATGAACTGATGTTAAAGAATTGTTAAATAAAACTTATTGTTAATAAAACTTATTGTAATTAAAAGTATAAGTGTCAAATGAATTTATGACACAACTCGTTTCAATTAAGAGGTGCCATGAAACCAATTTGATATTGGACAAACTCATTTTTTTATTATTTAATTTCATTTATTTTGCATCAGTTGTTTGAATTCTTTTTGTAGTAAACTTTTTATAAATTCATTGAATTTTTATACATATCTATTCCTTACTAGAACTCCGCCCCGCGGTTTCACCCGCGTAAGCCTATATCCCGTAGGAATATCGGGTTAAAAGTAGGCTATGTGTTGAGAGATGTACTGTCTCTAGCTGGAAACATGTATGCGTATAGCCATTAACCAATTACGATTTCACATTCACATATATTATTTTATTAGGATTGATTTGGTGGTAATACAAGAGTTATAGGTAGCTATTGCAACATACTACTACAAACTGTATTAAACGATTTTTTTCGTTCAGCATAAATGTGCAGATTTTGTGCTTTAGAAACCCGTTTGTAACTTCAACAATATTTGCGGCTCACGACAAAACATGTTGCCGATTGTAGAATTTATTCCTACTTACTTGACACTTATCGTTATATTTTGGACAATTTACATATCTTTAAAAATTATAGCCTATGTGTTATTCTGATGTATAAGCTAAATTATTGTAAAGTTTCATTACAATCCATTCAGTAGTTTTTGCGTGAAAGAGGAACAAAGATCCACACATCCACACTCACAAACATTCGGCTTTATAATATACATATAGATAAATTACACCTTTTATAATCGAAAAAAAGTACAATTTTGAATATAAAAATCGAGTTGTCAGTATATTGTACGAATTATAAACGTTTTTATATATACCTTTTTTTACACTTACTTGAAAACGTCTTTTTTACTGTCCTTTTTTTTACCAAACTTTTTTATAACCTTTTCTTCCTGTGTACTTACTCAGTTAAATTTAGACAATATTGTAATACTGAAAATGTACTAAATGTTGCTCGAGTTGACACTCGAAAAATTCCATATGTTGCGCGTTTTTTCCAAAACAAATCTAAGCAAAATTATTTTAGCGCAAAATTTATAGCCCAAGATTTTGTCCATGGTCCTTAAAGGCTGAAAGAAGTTATCCAGCGAAAAATACAAAAGAAAAACTCACTTCTGTTCTAAATTGAGAAGTTGAACCGAAAAAATTAACAAATGAGGTAAAACACAAAAACTTAAAACAACCATCACACAGTCCATTATTTTAACACAGTGCGTAGACAGAAGTAAACCTAAAAAACCTGAACAGTGAAAATAAGTAAACGAAAGTAGTATTTATTTAATTATTTATTTCATAAACAAAATTTTTTTAAAATAAAACCAGTTTATTGAAGAAAAAAAATTAAGAAATAATACCACAGCCCAAGAAAAATCTATTGTGGATGCGTGCATGTATATGTAATGAATAAACAAAGGTTGAAGTATGTACATGTGCATAAAAATAAGTTAAAAACTTTGAGAAAAAGGCGCTGAAAAGAAGAAGAAAATTGAGGAAAGAAAATGAAAAATAAAAAATGTATATATTTATTTGGTCCTAAAAATTCCTTGTATGCAACTTCATACATAATTAGAAATCGTCAAGAAGCAAGTTGAGATTAACCTTCCTAAGCACCTTTCAAGAAAATTACCGGCATAATCATTCCAGTAAGTAGAAAATAAAATTTTCACAAAATTATACAAAAAGTTGTTTCAATAATAGTTGAATAAATTTTAAGGCCTTTAACCTCAAGGTCAGAAAAGTGGAACCAAGGTTCTTTATAAAATTTGTATACTGTTAAACTAGGAATCATCAGTTATATAGTGTTGTGCTGAATCCAAAGTTTGTTTATGATCAGTTCTCTTAAAATGTAAAATAATAAGGATAATAGTAAATAAATTTGTTTAAGCTTTTAGGTTATTTTATATTAATAATTATTGTTCGATATTTCGCAAACCATCGGTTAGCTTCTTCAGGAAATTATTTAGTTTTGTCAAAAAAATTTTCTTTCAATTAGTATATACAACATTTTTCAACAACAATTTTAAATATTAAAAATTTATAACTCTAAAATGTATAATTAGTATAAATTAGTAGAATTTTATATATTAAAACATCCTAACTCTAAAATGTATAATTATTATAAATTTTAATTATATATAATAATATAATGAAACTGGTGTGTGTGTTAAATACAAATTTTATAATGTTGCGTAATTTATACTATTTATACAATTTAGAGTTAGTATTTTTTAATATTTAAAATTTTTGATGTATGATTATGATGGCTTTTAAGACATATTGCACCAACTACTGGGATAGGTGAAATATAGTTTATAAAATCCCATGTAAAGGGAATAGATTTGTCAATTGTAACGAGGTATACATAGGTACAACAAAAATTAAATTAAAAACCAGAATAGCAGGACATAAAAGTAATCAAAAACATAGACATATTAATTCAGAAAAAACAGCATTATCATCTCATTGTTTTCAATTTAATCACTATCCTGACTTTGAATATGCATCAGTTTTAAGAACAGAAAGCAATTATAAACGAAGACTTATGATAGAAATGTTAGAAATTATTAATATACCTGTTAGAGAAAGAATGAACTTTAAGATTGATACAATTTAGCTCAAAACTATAGATATTTAACTCATAGAAATTAAGTTATTAGAATTATTTGTTTATGTTAAGTTATATACATAATATATAAAATATGTTGACATATGCAAATTAAAATTCTGTTATTTAATTTTATTAAAAAAAATTTATTTCATGTCAACCTTTTCAGTCAACACCTCAAACCAAACTTAAACTAATTTACAAAAAGTATCTCTTATATCTAAATAGCTTATTCTTCTTTCCAGCAAAAAGTATTATTTTATTTTTATTTTATTTGCTTGTTTGGCGAATATTTACAAATGCATCAAGCATTCATTCAGCAGGTGGAAACATTACACCGTTTATATTTGGTAGACATATCGTCAGCATAATTTGTGGGAAAGAATTTATATTTTGCCTTTGAATCTGTAAATTGTGATAAGGAAACTGAAAATTAAAATTGCGGACAGGACTAAATTTAATGAAAACAGTATATTTCCTTTTGTTGATATTGAGTCGATCTCGTCAATATTGTTGGTCTGGAGTTCCCTCATCATTTCTAATGAAAGTACCTCTTGAGTTGGGGAGTTAATATTGGGAAGCTGTAATACAGCTGGAAGTGGGTTTAATGTTGTCAGTTCCTTTGAAATAAATGTTTTATTTTCTATTATGATTGTGTCGTTATGGAATTTTACTAAGTAAGTACCAGATAATTGATATGATTTGTTTCCTGATATTTCCAAAAATCCTTCGAATTGATTTAAAAATATCATACCTTGACAGAGTTCTTGTACTGAAGGTATGTGCTGGTTATTAATTACTACGCAATCATGCTTTTTGCTGTTCAGAAGTGGTGGTACACAATCTGTTTCGCTTATATCTAGTAAATTATTTTTATTACAAATAGATAACTCATTAACTTGGTTACAATTATTTTTAATTTCATAAACCTTATTCTTACATTTTACAATTTCTTCTGAATTAATTTTTAATATAGTTTGATATATTTTTACCGGCTTAATAAGTATTTTTGCACAAGTATCTTTTTCTATTGCTGCTAAATTTATAATATAAAGTATTGTTGAATCGTCTGTTGCTATTCTAATGGTGGCGAACCCCAAAGCCTCTTCCAAATTATCATATGGAAACTCTTCAGAGTCCAAAAATGTCCTTGCTTCAAAAATTTCCTTCTCTGAAAGTATGAATGAGTTTATTACTCCTACCTTTGCCCATTGCAAGGCGTATTCAATGTTCATCAATTCGTCCCTAATGATCTTGACCTTGTTCACAATAGTATCTTCCACTGTTTTCTGAACTTGTTCAATTGACTGTATCGTTTTCAAAATTTTATTCGTGGTATCAGTTAGTACATTAATTCTGTCGATAGAGTCTCTGTTTATAATCCTCTGTCATTCGTTGTTCCTAAGAAGACCATTCATTTTATTTACTACTATTTCATGATCTTCATGGTCCGGTGTTCCGGCTATCCATTTCCCTATTGTTCCCAAGGCATCAATTGAACGTTTATTTCTCGGTTTCATTCTTTTCAGTTGATTTCTGATTTGAGTTATATCATAAGGAAGGAATGGTAAGTTAGTACTGTTCTGCGTCAATTTGTGTTGTATTTCGAGGTTCAAGTCGTTAGCTGTTCGTTCGTAATCAGTCAGGTTTAATACGTGAATAAGTTTAAAATTTCCATTTTGTAATCTAGTTTGTCCTAAATGGATCGAAGTTAATTGTGAATTAGTGTAGTCCAGTATTTGGACCTAGGGCTGACAAGCAGCACATAATGTAAGTATTATGACAGCAGTAAAAATTATTTTCTGCAAAGGGAAACATTTTGATTAAGTATTCAGGTCTTTATATTATTCTTATGGATGATTCTGTTACGAGACTGGATTCTAACTTTGTTCCCTAGATCTTCCTGAACCTTTTGTTTTTTGAATCGAGGTAAGAGTTTATTACGCTGCCCAATTATTTTCTCATAGATAACATCCCCCGTTTGGTATGTCTTCACACCATTACGGTTGCTTCTTGCAAGCATCTTCTCTTGTGCTTTCTTTAATACAAAATGCAAGTTATGCGAGACTTTATTGAGAAAAACGTCTGCTGGTTTATTTCCTGTGACGGAATGAATGGTATGGTTGTACTGTTGAGCTTCCCTATAGAAAGACTCTGTATCGTCGATCAAGTGAAACTCTTCCCTAAGGCATCTGGCGATTTCGATAAGGGTAGAATGGACCCTTTCAACTTGTCCATTTGTTGAACTATGGCGAGGTGTGCAATAATAAAGTTCTATTCTCAGTCGCTGCATTAGTGCTTTAAACTGAGGTGACGTAAATCCTGGTTCGTTATCGAGAGTAATCTTTTTTGCATCAGGGAAATTCTGCAAAACTTCTAATACCTTTTCCCCCAAATTAGTTTTGTCCTCTATAGACTTTATAATTAGAAACTTTGAATATGCATCAATGCAAGTTATAAATTTAAGGTTGTGAGCGTAAAAAATGTCAATGTTAAGGCACTCCCCCTCTTTGTTAGGAATTGGAGCCTCTCCGATTTCCGCTCTTTGCGGGTGTCTATTGTACTTGGCTTTGTTACAGATTTCGCAGTGTCTTATAAATTCCTTAAAGTGATTTAACATTTTGGGCCAGTAATATTCCTTATAAATTTGCTTATAATTTTCCTTAAAGTTCCTATGACTCATAGGCTATGAGCGCGAATGTGTGTTTGCTGGATTATACACCCTTGGTCATCGCGACCAGGTACGTCAATAGGGAATATTTTCGTGAAAATAAATTTATTCGTAAAAACACCTTTAATGGTTTCTTTAAATTCGAAAAGATCTTCCAAGGTACAATGTATTGCGGTCACCAATTTTAGTTGAAGAAATTCTAATAGAATTGTTTTTAAATTTTCTCTAGTATCGTATTCAATTATATGTCTAGTTCTGCCAAAATTTACTATTGATTCATGTATCGTAAAGTTAGCCTTACTGAGAAGAATCTGTTGCATAAATTCATTCAATGGCTTAGAGGACTCAGGTATATTAATTTCATCACTACTTTCCACTGAATGCTGAGTGCTATGTAATGATTCGCTATCCGAAATGTTATTTAGTAATTGCCTTGAAAGTGCGTCTGCTACCGCATTTTGTGTCCCTGGTTTGTACAAAATTTTTGGTGCAAATTCCTCAATAAAAGCATGCCACCTTTTCATCTTGGCATTAGGATTCCTAGTTGATACACAAAATGTTAAGGGCTGGTGATCAGTATGGATCTCTAAGTCCGATACACCGTATAAATAGTTCCTAAGTGTTTTTAGTGCCCACACTATAGCGTATAATTCTTTTTCATTCGTTGCGTAATTCCTTTCAGTGGTCATTGATATGAATGTAATGGGTCTCCCATTTTGGCTTAATACGGCTCCTATGGTAACGTTCGACGCGTCTGTTGTCAAAATAAACTTGCTATTAAAATCAGGCTGCACCAATTCTACTTGGTCTATCAGCAATGCCTTTACTTTATTGAAGGATGCGATTGCTTCCTCGTTCAACTGGATCTCAGTTTTCTTTGACATGCTCTGTGATATCCTACCATTTTCTCCTGATAGGTAAACTGTTAATGGCTTGGTAACAGAGCTTCTAAGTTGTCTCAAGGTAACCGGTAAGGGGTAATTTTGTATAGTTTCAATCTTCTTGAGGTCAGTTTTTATTACATTATATCCTACTATGTATCCTAAAAATTCAACTTCCTTTTTGTAAAATTCAGATTTTTCTAACGAAATCTTCATATTTGCCTCCTTAAGGGTTTCTATTATTTTAGTAAGGTGAATGGAATGCTCCTCTATTGAAGGGGAGAATACAATTATGTCATCGATATAAACGTGGCAAAATTTACCAATATAATTCCTTAGAATATCGTCCATTGCAGACTGAAAAATGCCAGGAGCATTCTTCAAGCCAAATGGCATCCTTAAGAATTCATATTTCCCGTTATTCACGGAAAATGCCGTTTTAATAATGTCTGACTCCTTCATTAATATCTGGTGGAAGCTCTAAATCAATTGTGGAGAAGTACTTGGCCTTCCCGAGATTCGACAAAATAACATTGCAGTCAGGAATGGGATAATTTACCGCAATCGTCTGCTCATTTAATTTTTTATAATCAATGACCATTCTCAACCTTGAGGAACCATCTTCATTAGTTCCTTTTTTTGGCACAACCCAAATTGGCGAGTTGTACAGACTTCTACTCGGACGAATAATTTCCTCGTCCAATAAAATTTGTATTTCCTTATTCACAAATGTTTTAACAGACATCGGATATGGATATTGCTTACTCCATATAGGAGTTTCAGCAATTGTGTTAATTTCTGCTCTTACGTCTGTTCTAAATGGCAATCTTATATTTATCCCGCAATGGAGTTTTCTAATTTGTTCATTAATTTTACGCCTCAAAGATTCAATTTCTTCAAGTGATTCTATATTATTAATATTCTCAATTTGTTCTCCGTCTTCGGAGGTGGTTTCCTTATAGGTTTCCTTTTCTTCCGTTTCTGCTTTATTAAAGTTCAGAAACCTTTCACAATGCTCTCCACTTGACAAAGTTCCTTTCTCAAAATCTAGTACAATATTTGCCTTTTTCATAAAATTGTACCCAATCAAAATGTCGGCTTCGAGATTAGAAATCTCATAAAATCTTTCTTTTATTCCAAATGTTGCTACGCTAAAATGATTAATAATGGTCGACCCATTTATAGTTTTCACTCTTTTACTTATGACTAATTCTTGCCTATTTCTAAAAACGTTCGGGCTACAGTAGCTACTTGTAGCACCACTGTCAATTAATATTCTATACATTCGTCCGGATGTTCCTCTTTTTGTAATGTAGGGCAATCCGGTGTGAATTCTAAAAAAGAATTTTCGTTTAGGTTGTTTACCCGCTGTGCCTTATGTTGCGGTTGGTGGCTAACTTGACCACTTGGTGGAAGTTGTCTCTTTACTGCCTGATGTGCAGGATTAAAGGGTTTATGTTGTGGATAGTTGGTAAAGGGTCTTTGAAAATTGTAATGATTTCCGTTGGCTGGAAATGAAGGATTGTTGAGTGGTGTTTGTTGGGGGTAATTATTAAAGGGTCTTTGGAAATTGTAATGATTTCTGTTTCTTTGTGGAGGCCTATTGGTGACGTTAACTGATGTGTCAATGTCCATAGGTTCTGCTTTTGAAAAGCTCCCTACTGCCTGATGATTGTTCCTTGTCTGCCTTGGTGGAAATCTCAGTGTGTTTTGATTCCTATGATTTTGATTTTCATGCCTTTTATCGAACTGATAGGCAAATGTTGCCCTAATTTGATTTGATTGAAGCTCTTGGGCTTTGGCAAGGGCATTCGGAAGATCACTAGGTGACAGTGAAAATAATATATTAGCAAGCGGAGCATTTAGTCCTGTTATAAATACCCTTAAGGCATATTGCCTATTTTTCTTATTGAATTCCTTACAGACTGTGGCATTTGACCCGTGAGTCATGATTGTTTTATTAATTAAAAGGGTCAGTTTTTCATTCACTGCATTATAATAATCAATTATCGATAACGATCCCTGCCTCATGATGCTCATCTATGCTTGCCAGATCCAGATTATTAAAAAGCTGGACATGTGAATTAAAAATGCTGGATATTAAAAAAAAAGCTGGACATTTTGAAATAACATTTTCACGAAAAGTTACTTGTTTATTGTACAAACAATTTTATTAATTATATCGACATACCTTTCATTTGCTGGAACAACGTCATAACTCAAAAAAGTGGTTTCCCATTTTAATGTAGAATTAATTATCGCTTCTATATTTATCTTAAGTAAAAAATTTATGTAAAAATCTTGCATATTCAGCTCTTGTGAGAAATATAATTTTTCGTTTTCCCATTGACTTCTTTGCAAATTGAAAACTTTAATTATGACTTTTTCCAGCATATGAGCGATATGTATTTAAGAAATAAAATTAAATAACGAAAACAAAAAATCATACCAAAAAGACAAAAACAAAACAAAGAAAAGCTACTTGATATTTTTGTACTTTGAAGTAAAAAAGTTATAGCAAATTTATAAAAATTATTTTAAAGCAGCAATAAATTTTAAGAGCATTTTGTGGAAAATTGTTTTTAGCTGGACAAATTTCTTTTTAGCTTGAAACTGGACAGGCCATTAAAAAGCTGGACAATCCAGCCAAAACAAGCCCAACTGGCAAGCCTATGCTCATCTCTTGTTCTAACAAATGGATAGGTCTCTTATCGGCGTAAGCGAAGTCGAGGCGGCTTATAATTGCATCAATGTTTAATACGGTACCATGATTGGTTAGGATGTTATTGGCCTCATCTGTGATTTTATTCCGAAGTATCGTTAATGCTGCAAAGTAACGTTTGCTACCCCTAGTATATAGGGTCATTGCATTAGTGGCAGCTTCGCGCCAACTCACATAGGAAATATTTTTTCCATTATACATAGGAAGTGACTTAATCACATCCAAGCTTTCATCACAAGTAATAACCTCTTGCTGATATTCAGTAACTGTGTCAGTTCTTGTTAAATTAGCTAGTGTCCTAGTCAGTTCGTCTATTCTAGTTTGTAATGGGACTATTTGGGCATTTATTAATGACTCAATATGGTTTGCTGTGGCCATTGTTTCTATCGAATTTAATCTTTCAAATGCTGTTGTCAAAATATCTATTTCGTCTTCTAGACTACGTCCGCCCACCAATTCTATTTCTTCTGGCAGTAAATCTAATTCTTCACTTATTCCTTCCAGATTGTATATTTTTATTGAATTTTTAATTCAACTTTTCCAAATTATTTCAATTCAACAATACTCGCAAAATATCACTAAAATAAATTTAATTATTCTAAATTACTTATAATATTAAATTATTGCTAGAATTCGCTGTATGGAATCTTCTCTTCTGTTGTTGCGTTGTTGTTTTCTTCTGTCGTTATTGCGGCTGATGTTGGGACCTTATTTTCCAGTTGTATGAATTTATGGAATAGTTTATTTTTCACTTCACAATTATTCGTCGATATTTTGTTGATTGACCCTTGAGGAACTATTCTTAGTTGAATTTCTGTTCTTTTTGTTTGTTTGGCTTTTGTTTTTTTTTGTTTGTTGAGGAATTATTCCTAGTTGAATTCCTGCAGTTTATATTTTTTTGGATCGGTTTTCGTTTTTTGTTAATGAATGACACTAATTTACAATTAAGCTTAAACACTTCATCAGGAATTGCTTTATTATTTTTTTATATTAAATGGTTCCTTTTAGATATATTTTTCTAAGTCACTTAAACAGTTAGTTTTATATTGTTTTAAATTGGCTTTTTTGTTATCGTCCTTTTTTTCTCCATTCTTTGACGGATACTTATTTCTTAGTTTTGTTGACCGAAACCGTTCCTTACTTGTTTTTTTCAGGATATGACTACGATTTGCGGTGCCCCACGTTGGGCGCCAATTAAAATTCTGTTATTTAATTTTATTAAAAAAAAATTTATTTCATGTCAACCTTTTCAGTCAACACCTCAAACCAAACTTAAACTAATTTACAAAAAGTATCTCTTATATATAAATAGCTTATTCTTCTTTCCAGCAAAAAGTATTATTTTATTTTATTTGCTTGTTTGGCGAATATTTACAAATGCATCAAGCATTCATTCAGCAGGTGGAAACATTACACCGTTTATATTTGGTAGACATATCGTCAGCATAATTTGTGGGAAAGAATTTATATTTTATTTAAATAATCATAAATTTATATCTTAACTTGCATGTATGCATAGATTTAAAATCGATAATAATAATTATTATGTTAAATTATTTGCGCTGTATGCATATGTTAAGATAATTTACAATAAGCTTAATGACGTTATTCTTGTATTATGTTAAAATTTTTTTATAAAAAAAAACATTAATAATTTTTGTTTACAACCAATTACGCAACATTATAAAAATGGTAGTTAGCACACACACCGGTTTCATTATATTATTTGGGGGATTCACACTGTAGTCATAGAGTCATAAAATAATAGCACGAAAAATATGACTAGTGTGAACAACCCGTCATAACTTAGTATTCTATTTCAAACATCGATAGGCTGATAAGAAAACAACATATTTGTAATTAGATGTTATCAAAGCAAAAGATAATTAAGATAATTGTAATAAAGTTGTTTGAAAATGCCAAAAAGTCTAAAAACTCCACTTCTATTTAAAATTATTAAATTTTTCTTCTGGTGCACAAGAACATCCAAATGAATTTGTAGGTATAAACTAAAACAGCTGCTGCTTTGATATGAGCTGAATAATTTTTTTTTGCAGTGGCATACGGAAAAACGTTCAGTGGCTGCCAGCAACGTAAGTTAAACGAGAATAAATTTTCACATGTATATATTTAGTTCTCCTTTAATATTTTTTATGTTATAAAAATGTGATTTAATGTACAGACATATAGGTATGAATAATATTTTTGCCGTTTTTTAGTCGTGAATCATTTATAAGTAAAGGCGGCAAACATATAATATCGCCGTCTCTCCTAAAGATTTTCAAGCGTTCGACTCAGATCTCTAGAGCTATTTTATGACAAAACAAAAACATACATGAAAGAGTGCTTTTATATTATGACTTTTTTGTATGCAACTGAACTAAAACTTTTTTATACTGTTCTAAAATTTTATGACTTTATGACAATATGACTAAATAGCACGAAGTGTAAATACCTCAATTGTATATAATTAATTTCTGAGATTTAAATTAAAATTTCGAACAATTAGCCTATAGAATCTTAATTCAATTTAATATAGCACTATAAAATGTTCGTTAAAATTCTTACTACATACAAATTTAAGCTATGGCTTGAGCTACCAATAATAAATTGGAAAAACTTTCACATGTACTTAAGTATAAAATTCAAACCAAAAAAGTTTGACTTAACTATGATGGAACAAAAAGTTCAGAAAAATGGGACATGAAGAAAAATAATCAAATGGTAACACGGGTATTATATCAATAACATGTTAACATCAGGTTGATACAGTTCCCGTATTTTTTTTCACAATAAAATTTGTGTAAATAGGAACTGTTATCACATTCAACTAAGCCACCTAATAAGTGGTGACAAACACAATACACATGAGCACTGATGATGAAAGGGTTGCGTCTTTCGAAAACAGCTGTTCTGCTCTGCTGTGTAAGTTGAATAACAAAAACTGATGTTGACTTGCCTTTGTGCATTGGAATATTTATCATGTCTTTCTGAGATTTAAATTAAAATTTCGAACAATTGGCCTATAGAATGTTAATTCAATTTAATATAGCAATATAAAATGTTCGTTAAAATTCTTACTACATAAAATTTATAATATTTATACATTTTAGGACCATTATAACAACTTAACGATAAAGTTCCCAATAGTTAACCTTAACATTAGCTAACGTGAACGATAAAGTTTTTCCATTATTACAACTGTCAGATAAAATAAAAAATTTAATTTATATATTGTGGCAACATTGCGGTGGATACCGACTACTATTAGTGGTTTTAAGAAAGCGTAGTGACAACGATTTACTTTTGTTTATTTCTTAAATTGAAAACGTTATTATCTTTTCTGTGTGTTAAATTATTTTGTTACTTGTGTTAAGTGCTTATGTTGTTTGTGTAAATTGTGTTATTGAAAATAATATCGAAGCTAAATAATGCGACTGAATCAATGAATAAAGTTAGTTAAAAGTAGGATTTTATCGGACATATAAAAACTTTATCATTTGCAAAATTTTATGTGTGTGTTTTTAATAAAATATGTCCAAATTAAATAACGGAATTGAATCTGGATTTGGTTGAAAGCAACAAAAGTATTTTAGAAAACAAAATATCTGATGCAGTGGTATGGAAGCAAAAAGAAGAGGCATGGCGAAAAATTGCAGAAGATTATGGAGCATCAATTGGAATACACCGCCATTGGAAGGCATTGCGTGACAAGTACGTAATGCTGAGGAAGAAATCACGATAGGAAATGGCAGAAAAGAAATCGGAAACATATCGAACGGGTGGTGGAGTATCAACAGCAAAAGTTAGCGATGTATCTGCCAAGATAGCCTCAATGTTAGGTGATTCAGCCACTGGGCTCCAAAACCGTATTGACAGCGATTACTGCAAATTAATTTTTGAAGATGAAAATGAAGACCAAGCCGAGAATATTGACAAGTGTAAGGCTAGTAACATAGAGGTAAGTTTGTGTAATAAATAAACGTTTAATTTTTCCTAAAATACAGCGTATGTTCTTATGCATTCTTTTTTCAGCGCGAAGAAAATACTTCTCCAGAGGAAACTGCGGATTGGTCAAGCTGGAAGCCGTCTTCTTTAAGGAAAGCAAAATCAAAGGAGCTAGTTTGTACAAAAAGGGAGAGAAATATTGAGGAAGAATAAATGGAGTTAGTGCTGCAGCAAAAGTTTTATAGGGAAGAAAATATTCGACGTCAAGAAAAGCATGAGCAAGAAATGCAGAAGCATGAGCTAGAGATTATTTCCCTAAAATTAAAAAACGAAATTTTGAGCTTGGAACTGGCAGAAAAGAAAAACAAAAAGTTAACTTAAAAATATTTTATTATTACTTGATTTATTTAATGAAGTCATGTTTTTAAGTTATCTCTTCATTTTTATTTTTTATTTAATATATTTTTTCTTTTATTAAAACTTACATACAACATACATTTTCTTTTCTAAAAAGGAATATTACATATTTTGGAAATCGTGAATTTTACATGTTTTTTTATTTTATTTCTTGCATTGTCTACTTTTAATCGCTACATAATTGATTGTTATGGAAGACTGAAAATAAAATCGTTTTCATTTATGAAATATTGAAATAGAGCCAATTATAATTAAAAACTTACTTTGAAAAATAGTTTTCTATTACGCTAAGTATGCTAAAATTCTGACTCTGTTCTACAAGAATTTTGAAAGCGTTTGCTTCAAGCTGTTGTAGTGTTAATGTTTCATCAATTGGTGGAAGTGAATCGTTTGAAATAATTGCAATGTTGTGCAGAACATGTTAACAGCCATTTTGGTTTCTGTAGCCAATCTCAAACCCATTGACAATATTGGAAAACGTCTCTTCCAAACCCCAAAACATCTTTCAATTGTGTTGCGAGGACGGATTTGTGATTCATTGTAAAGGTTTTGTGGTCTAATTTGTGGATTTAATAACGGTATCATCATATAACTACATTGCTTGTATCCCGAATCACCTAAAAGAACATAATTATTAAAATTTCCATTTTCCAAACGAAATTTTAAACGGCTGTTTTTAAATATATTGCTGTCATGTGCCGAGCCAGGCCATCTCACAACTAAATCCTGAAACTGAAGTTTAGCATTGAACGTTTAAAGAGAAATATCCTTTCCTGTTACGAATTATTTCCGCGTTATTTCCACCTGGTGATTGGATTCGTATGTGAGTGCAATCTATAGCTCCAATAACTTTAGGAAATTTTGCGATTGTAAAAAAATCTGCCACCACTTGCTGCATTCCTCTTGCATCTGATGGAAACTTTATATAATCTTCCGATAAAGCGGGCAAAGCATTGGATGTTTCTTTGACTACTCGACTTGCCGTAGAAACACTTACTCCGTAAGTCACCAACTGTTATTAGAAAACTCCCACTTGCATAAAATCTAAGCGTTAGTAGTAATTTGGCTTTAGTTGATATGGAATAACGCCTGGAAAAAATTTTTTTTAGTTCTTGCAATTATATATCTACATATGTATCTACGTGTGAATACAAACCTCTGACTGTGTGACTCCATACATTTGCCAATTTTTTCTAAAATGAATTTGCATGTATTTTTTTCAATCGGAATCTTTGCACAAACTCCATTTCATTACTGTGCTCAAAATAATCAATTTGTTCTTGAAATGTTTTTGGTCTTCTACTCATTCAAATAAAACAAGTAAAAACGTTATATTCGACCGGGTCGAATCTTAAATACCCTCCAAATATTTAGTAAGTGAATTTAAAATGTTTAACTTGGTGGGACAGAGTTCCTTTATATAACATCGTACGTCAACGCTTACTAAAGGGGGCGGGGTTCAACAATATACAATATCATGTTTTCCACAGACGAACGTATGGGCATTGCTAGACCGTCTTAGACTTCATCACTGATCAAGAATATATTTACTTCATGGGGTCCAATTCTCTTTGGAGGGTATAAAAACTGTATTTTGGCGGGGTCGCTCTGGCAAAGGCTGTTGGGGAAACAGTTCACCTTTGTCATAAAACTCTAAAAATAAATGCTTGGGATAATTATATACAAAACTAAAATTTCCTTTTTTTGATAGAGTCATTTAGAGGGCAAAGGGGAAGAGGAGGTAGGGCAGAAACAGGTAGACATAAAACTCTAAAAATAAATGCTTGGGATGATTATATACAAAATTTAAAAAAAAGTATGTTTTTTTTTTTGGTAGGGTCATTTAGGGGCAAAGGAAGAGGAGGGGGTAGGGCAGAAATCGGCAGTCATAAAACTCTAAAGATAAATGCTTGGGATGATTATATACAAAATTTAAAAAAAAATTTTTTTTGGTATGGTCATTTAGGGGGCGAAGGGGAAGGAGGGGATAGGGCAGAGTAGTAACAGGTTTCGTCTCAGCTTCGTCATTAAAGCTTAAAAATGTTATTTTTAAGGAATGTAGGCTAAAGTAAAACAATTTGTTAAATTTTTGTGCTATTTTTGCCTATAATAATGCCCACTAAAGTGGGCGGGGTCAAAAATATTTTTGTTTTATTTTATGGCTCCAATTTTAAGGCGTTGGACCGTATTTGACATAAAAATATATCATTTGCTTAACAAAATAACCAAAAAACTTTAAAAATTATGTTGTTTTTTCTGGGTTGGTTTAGTTCTTCTTAGGGGAACTTTTTTCCCTCTTGCCCGATTTAGCCCATCTTCGAACTTAATCTGCTCTAAGCTTCAAAATATATTTATGCCAAATTTCAAGAGTCTAGCTTTTTTCGTTTGGACTGAATCGTGATTTCCACAGACGGACGGACGGACGGACGGACATGCTTAGTTCGTCTTAGATTTCATCACTGATCAAGTTACTACTTTATGGGGTCTGAGATGGATATCTCGATGCGTTACAAACGGAATGACAAAGTGAATATACCTTCCAAATTCTTTTTTGGAGGGTATAATAAACGCTGTGTGTTGTCCATTTTTCATTCCAGAAGTTTAAATAATTTAATTTGACAATAAACTGTCATTGAAGTTACCATATCTTCAGCAGAAAATATGGCAGCTTCAAATTCTTATTATTCACTTATAAAGTTACCATGAGGATGAAGTAGATATTATCTTATTTGTCGCTTCTTATGTTAATATAAATTTGTAATAACCAAAAACCATTTATCATACCAAAAACCATTTATCACTGGGCTCCAAAACCGTATTGACAGCGATTACTGCAAATTAATTTTTGAAGATGAAAATGAAGACCAAGCCGAGAATATTGACAAGTGTAAGGCTAGTAACATAGAGGTAAGTTTGTGTAATAAATAAACGTTTAATTTTTCCTAAAATACAGCGTATGTTCTTATGCATTCTTTTTTCAGCGCGAAGAAAATACTTCTCCAGAGGAAACTGCGGATTGGTCAAGCTGGAAGCCGTCTTCTTTAAGGAAAGCAAAATCAAAGGAGCTAGTTTGTACAAAAAGGGAGAGAAATATTGAGGAAGAATAAATGGAGTTAGTGCTGCAGCAAAAGTTTTATAGGGAAGAAAATATTCGACGTCAAGAAAAGCATGAGCAAGAAATGCAGAAGCATGAGCTAGAGATTATTTCCCTAAAATTAAAAAACGAAATTTTGAGCTTGGAACTGGCAGAAAAGAAAAACAAAAAGTTAACTTAAAAATATTTTATTATTACTTGATTTATTTAATGAAGTCATGTTTTTAAGTTATCTCTTCATTTTTATTTTTTATTTAATATATTTTTTCTTTTATTAAAACTTACATACAACATACATTTTCTTTTCTAAAAAGGAATATTACATATTTTGGAAATCGTGAATTTTACATGTTTTTTTATTTTATTTCTTGCATTGTCTACTTTTAATCGCTACATAATTGATTGTTATGGAAGACTGAAAATAAAATCGTTTTCATTTATGAAATATTGAAATAGAGCCAATTATAATTAAAAACTTACTTTGAAAAATAGTTTTCTATTATGCTAAGTATGCTAAAATTCTGACTCTGTTCTACAAGAATTTTGAAAGCGTTTGCTTCAAGCTGTTGTAGTGTTAATGTTTCATCAATTGGTGGAAGTGAATCGTTTGAAATAATTGCAATGTTGTGCAGAACATGTTAACAGCCATTTTGGTTTCTGTAGCCAATCTCAAACCCATTGACAATATTGGAAAACGTCTCTTCCAAACCCCAAAACATCTTTCAATTGTGTTGCGAGGACGGATTTGTGATTCATTGTAAAGGTTTTGTGGTCTAATTTGTGGATTTAATAACGGTATCATCATATAACTACATTGCTTGTATCCCGAATCACCTAAAAGAACATAATTATTAAAATTTCCATTTTCCAAACGAAATTTTAAACGGCTGTTTTTAAATATATTGCTGTCATGTGCCGAGCCAGGCCATCTCACAACTAAATCCTGAAACTGAAGTTTAGCATTGAACGTTTAAAGAGAAATATCCTTTCCTGTTACGAATTATTTCCGCGTTATTTCCACCTGGTGATTGGATTCGTATGTGAGTGCAATCTATAGCTCCAATAACTTTAGGAAATTTTGCGATTGTAAAAAAATCTGCCACCACTTGCTGCATTCCTCTTGCATCTGATGGAAACTTTATATAATCTTCCGATAAAGCGGGCAAAGCATTGGATGTTTCTTTGACTACTCGACTTGCCGTAGAAACACTTACTCCGTAAGTCACCAACTGTTATTAGAAAACTCCCACTTGCATAAAATCTAAGCGTTAGTAGTAATTTGGCTTTAGTTGATATGGAATAACGCCTGGAAAAAATTTTTTTTAGTTCTTGCAATTATATATCTACATATGTATCTACGTGTGAATACAAACCTCTGACTGTGTGACTCCATACATTTGCCAATTTTTTCTAAAATGAATTTGCATGTATTTTTTTCAATCGGAATCTTTGCACAAACTCCATTTCATTACTGTGCTCAAAATAATCAATTTGTTCTTGAAATGTTTTTGGTCTTCTACTCATTCAAATAAAACAAGTAAAAACGTTATATTCGACCGGGTCGAATCTTAAATACCCTCCAAATATTTAGTAAGTGAATTTAAAATGTTTAACTTGGTGGGACAGAGTTCCTTTATATAACATCGTACGTCAACGCTTACTAAAGGGGGCGGGGTTCAACAATATACAATATCATGTTTTCCACAGACGAACGTATGGGCATTGCTAGACCGTCTTAGACTTCATCACTGATCAAGAATATATTTACTTCATGGGGTCCAATTCTCTTTGGAGGGTATAAAAACTGTATTTTGGCGGGGTCGCTCTGGCAAAGGCTGTTGGGGAAACAGTTCACCTTTGTCATAAAACTCTAAAAATAAATGCTTGGGATAATTATATACAAAACTAAAATTTCCTTTTTTTGATAGAGTCATTTAGAGGGCAAAGGGGAAGAGGAGGTAGGGCAGAAACAGGTAGACATAAAACTCTAAAAATAAATGCTTGGGATGATTATATACAAAATTTAAAAAAAAGTATGTTTTTTTTTTTGGTAGGGTCATTTAGGGGCAAAGGAAGAGGAGGGGGTAGGGCAGAAATCGGCAGTCATAAAACTCTAAAGATAAATGCTTGGGATGATTATATACAAAATTTAAAAAAAAATTTTTTTTGGTATGGTCATTTAGGGGGCGAAGGGGAAGGAGGGGATAGGGCAGAGTAGTAACAGGTTTCGTCTCAGCTTCGTCATTAAAGCTTAAAAATGTTATTTTTAAGGAATGTAGGCTAAAGTAAAACAATTTGTTAAATTTTTGTGCTATTTTTGCCTATAATAATGCCCACTAAAGTGGGCGGGGTCAAAAATATTTTTGTTTTATTTTATGGCTCCAATTTTAAGGCGTTGGACCGTATTTGACATAAAAATATATCATTTGCTTAACAAAATAACCAAAAAACTTTAAAAATTATGTTGTTTTTTCTGGGTTGGTTTAGTTCTTCTTAGGGGAACTTTTTTCCCTCTTGCCCGATTTAGCCCATCTTCGAACTTAATCTGCTCTAAGCTTCAAAATATATTTATGCCAAATTTCAAGAGTCTAGCTTTTTTCGTTTGGACTGAATCGTGATTTCCACAGACGGACGGACGGACGGACGGACATGCTTAGTTCGTCTTAGATTTCATCACTGATCAAGTTACTACTTTATGGGGTCTGAGATGGATATCTCGATGCGTTACAAACGGAATGACAAAGTGAATATACCTTCCAAATTCTTTTTTGGAGGGTATAATAAACGCTGTGTGTTGTCCATTTTTCATTCCAGAAGTTTAAATAATTTAATTTGACAATAAACTTTCATTGAAGTTACCATATCTTCAGCAGAAAATATGGCAGCTTCAAATTCTTATTATTCACTTATAAAGTTACCATGAGGATGAAGTAGATATTATCTTATTTGTCGCTTCTTATGTTAATATAAATTTGTAATAACCAAAAACCATTTATCATACCAAAAACCATTTATCACTGGGCTCCAAAACCGTATTGACAGCGATTACTGCAAATTAATTTTTGAAGATGAAAATGAAGACCAAGCCGAGAATATTGACAAGTGTAAGGCTAGTAACATAGAGGTAAGTTTGTGTAATAAATAAACGTTTAATTTTTCCTAAAATACAGCGTATGTTCTTATGCATTCTTTTTTCAGCGCGAAGAAAATACTTCTCCAGAGGAAACTGCGGATTGGTCAAGCTGGAAGCCGTCTTCTTTAAGGAAAGCAAAATCAAAGGAGCTAGTTTGTACAAAAAGGGAGAGAAATATTGAGGAAGAATAAATGGAGTTAGTGCTGCAGCAAAAGTTTTATAGGGAAGAAAATATTCGACGTCAAGAAAAGCATGAGCAAGAAATGCAGAAGCATGAGCTAGAGATTATTTCCCTAAAATTAAAAAACGAAATTTTGAGCTTGGAACTGGCAGAAAAGAAAAACAAAAAGTTAACTTAAAAATATTTTATTATTACTAGATTTATTTAATGAAGTCATGTTTTTAAGTTATCTCTTCATTTTTATTTTTTATTTAATATATTTTTTCTTTTATTAAAACTTACATACAACATACATTTTCTTTTCTAAAAAGGAATATTACATATTTTGGAAATCGTGAATTTTACATGTTTTTTTATTTTATTTCTTGCATTGTCTACTTTTAATCGCTACATAATTGATTGTTATGGAAGACTGAAAATAAAATCGTTTTCATTTATGAAATATTGAAATAGAGCCAATTATAATTAAAAACTTACTTTGAAAAATAGTTTTCTATTATGCTAAGTATGCTAAAATTCTGACTCTGTTCTACAAGAATTTTGAAAGCGTTTGCTTCAAGCTGTTGTAGTGTTAATGTTTCATCAATTGGTGGAAGTGAATCGTTTGAAATAATTGCAATGTTGTGCAGAACATGTTGACAGCCATTTTGGTTTCTGTAGCCAATCTCAAACCCATTGACAATATTGGAAAACGTCTCTTCCAAACCCCAAAACATCTTTCAATTGTGTTGCGAGGATGGATTTGTGATTCATTGTAAAGGTTTTGTGGTCTAATTTGTGGATTTAATAACGGTATCATCATATAACTACATTGCTTGTATCCCGAATCACCTAAAAGAACATAATTATTAAAATTTCCATTTTCCAAACGAAATTTTAAACGGCTGTTTTTAAATATATTGCTGTCATGTGCCGAGCCAGGCCATCTCACAACTAAATCCTGAAACTGAAGTTTAGCATTGAACGTTTAAAGAGAAATATCCTTTCCTGTTACGAATTATTTCCGCGTTATTTCCACCTGGTGATTGGATTCGTATGTGAGTGCAATCTATAGCTCCAATAACTTTAGGAAATTTTGCGATTGTAAAAAAATCTGCCACCACTTGCTGCATTCCTCTTGCATCTGATGGAAACTTTATATAATCTTCCGATAAAGCGGGCAAAGCATTGGATGTTTCTTTGACTACTCGACTTGCCGTAGAAACACTTACTCCGTAAGTCACCAACTGTTATTAGAAAACTCCCACTTGCATAAAGTCTAAGCGTTAGTAGTAATTTGGCTTTAGTTGATATGGAATAACGCCTGGAAAAAATTTTTTTTAGTTCTTGCAATTATATATCTACATATGTATCTACGTGTGAATACAAACCTCTGACTGTGTGACTCCATACATTTGCCAATTTTTTCTAAAATGAATTTGCATGTATTTTTTTCAATCGGAATCTTTGCACAAACTCCATTTCATTACTGTGCTCAAAATAATCAATTTGTTCTTGAAATGTTTTTGGTCTTCTACTCATTCAAATAAAACAAGTAAAAACGTTATATTCGACCGGGTCGAATCTTAAATACCCTCCAAATATTTAGTAAGTGAATTTAAAATGTTTAACTTGGTGGGACAGAGTTCCTTTATATAACATCGTACGTCAACGCTTACTAAAGGGGGCGGGGTTCAAAAATATACAATATCATGTTTTCCACAGACGAACGTATGGGCATTGCTAGACCGTCTTAGACTTCATCACTGATCAAGAATATATTTACTTCATGGGGTCCAATTCTCTTTGGAGGGTATAAAAACTGTATTTTGGCGGGGTCGATCTGGCAAAGGCTGTTGGGGAAACAGTTCACCTTTGTCATAAAACTCTAAAAATAAATGCTTGGGATAATTATATACAAAACTAAAATTTCATTTTTTTGATAGAGTCATTTAGAGGGCAAAGGGGAAGAGGAGGTAGGGCAGAAACAGGTAGACATAAAACTCTAAAAATAAATGTTTGGGATGATTATATACAAAATTTAAAAAAAAGTATGTTTTTTTTTTGGTAGGGTCATTTAGGGGCAAAGGAAGAGGAGGGGGTAGGGCAGAAATCGGCAGTCATAAAACTCTAAAGATAAATGCTTGGGATGATTATATACAAAATTTAAAAAAAAATTTTTTTTGGTATGGTCATTTAGGGGGCGAAGGGGAAGGAGGGGATAGGGCAGAGTAGTAACAGGTTTCGTCTCAGCTTCGTCATTAAAGCTTAAAAATGTTATTTTTAAGGAATGTAGGCTAAAGTAAAACAATTTGTTAAATTTTTGTGCTATTTTTGCCTATAATAATGCCCACTAAAGTGGGCGGGGTCAAAAATATTTTTGTTTTATTTTATGGCTCCAATTTTAAGGCGTTGGACCGTATTTGACATAAAAATATATCATTTGCTTAACAAAATGACCAAAAAACTTTAAAAATTATGTTGTTTTTTCTGGGTTGGTTTAGTTCTTCTTAGGGGAATTTTTTTCCCTCTTGCCCGATTTAGCCCATCTTCGAACTTAATCTGCTCTAAGCTTCAAAATATATTTATGCCAAATTTCAAGAGTCTAGCTTTTTTCGTTTGGACTGAATCGTGATTTCCACAGACGGACGGACGGACGGACGGACATGCTTAGTTCGTCTTAGATTTCATCACTGATCAAGTTACTACTTTATGGGGTCTGAGATGGATATCTCGATGCGTTACAAACAAAATGACAAAGTGAATATACCTTCCAAATTCTTTTTTGGAGGGTATAATAAACGCTGTGTGTTGTCCATTTTTCATTCCAGAAGTTTAAATAATTTAATTTGACAATAAACTGTCATTGAAGTTACCATATCTTCAGCAGAAAATATGGCAGCTTCAAATTCTTATTATTCACTTATAAAGTTACCATGAGGATGAAGTAGATATTATCTTATTTGTCGCTTCTTATGTTAATATTAATTTGTAATAACCAAAAACCATTTATCTATCAAATAACATCCTAAAAATAACTATTTGTAAGTTGTAATAATGGGCCTTAGAGTTAGTATATGTTTGTGACTCGCTGATTTGTTGGTCGGTGTTTTTTTGTCCGGGCGGAATCACCGGGACAATCAACATTTTGTAAATATATATTGTATATCTTGCAATAAATGAATGTAGTAAAGTAACATTTACCTTAATTATATATATTTTAGAGACGAGTTTGCTTGCATTTTATTTGTTTTAAATATGCAGCATTATTTGCTATATTAAGACAAACTCTTAATAAAGAAAAACATGCTTATTCATGTTTTTTTAAGAAAGGGATATGGAAAATCCCAAGGACACTGAAATCTTTTTACTTCAATGTTTAAATGTAGTTTATGAGGTCATAATTATTAAATTGTGTGTTTGCTAGGATGGTGGTTTTTTGTTCAAACTATTAAGGAAGAAAGACATGCGTATGCCTATTCTCAAAAGACACGCGTATCTCTGTTTCCAAAGCCATGCATATGCCTGTTTTCATATATGATTGATCGCATTTATATTTGATAGGTAAATCTACTTTCTACTTCAAGGTTTAAATGCAATTTATGATGAACTCATCAATAACAACATCAAACAGTTCAACATCAAACTACTCAATATCATTGAAATGTTTACATTATCCTCAGTGGATGTAAACTGTACTCATCAAGAGTCCAATTTGGCAACCTTTTAAAAATATAATAAATAAAAAAATATAACTGTAACAAAGGAATATATAAATATATATATATATATATATATATATATATATATATATATATATATATATATATGTATATTAGACTGGCCACTAAAAATAGATTTCCGATTGCTGGGCGGAAAAAGTTTCCTTTTGATACCAAATGCTTAGCATTAAAATTTGGTAGCGATCGGAGAACGTTTGAGCCTGCCGCCCAAGACTTAAAGTTTGAAAAATCGAAATATCTGGGAAAAATCAATGCGTTTATTGAAATACTTAAATTTTAATACATAAAACTAGTTTTAGTTGTTGATTTTTAATATTTAGTCGAATTGCCAATTAAATTACCATTAATTGGCAATAATTAATATAATAATTAAATTGTCTGTAACCAAGATTGCATTTTTGATTTGAAGCTTGATAATATAAAGTCGGACGAACCATCAAGCTCTGCCGAAATGGAACCAACCACATCAAAAGTGATTACTGGTAAGTCTGATAAAGTATTACGTCAAATATATTTGATTGGCAATGTGACACATCAAATAAGTGGAGCTAAATTACCCTCCAATCGACAAGTATTGCAAGTCTATTTTTATAATATTCGATTCTCCAAATTATCGCAGAAAGAAAGTGCAAGATTGGCAGTGAACGCTTCATCCCTTTTTTGGCTACAAGCCCGCTTACCGATCCGTGATTTGTACAAATGTGCTGATAAATTGATAAAACTGTACAATGAATGGCGACGTGTTTCTAAAAAGTCGTCGAAAGGGAAAGCGAACAAAGATCAGGCAGAATTTCTCGAAAATTTGGACAATCTCTTCGACATTGCTCACAACAACGCGTTGCAGATGATTCGCATTGAAGATGATCGGGAATTTTTATTGAAACAAAGACAAAAAGGGCGCCCCGGATGCATGATCGGAGTCGATATGCATTTATTCAGCCGTGAAAAGCGATCGCAGGAGCGAAGAACAAGAGAAGAGTCACGAAAGCGAAAGCACGATGAGTCTCAAAACGTAGATATTGGTAAATATTTTTAATTTGCATTGTATAATACATATCAATTATTGGAATGAATGAATTCCTAACTTCTTTTATGATTTCATTCAGCGATTGAAGAAAACAATAGTGCTAGTGAAAGCGATAATATTTCTGACGACAACGATCCAACAATGGACGTGGACGATTATGACACTCAACCAGAGGAAAGAAGAGGCCGTACACAATTGATAACACCACGTCTTTCAGCCGCTCTGGATGATGCTAAGGTTTCCGATAGAAAAGCAATACATATAACAATGACAGTCGCAGAAGCCTTGCGTGTCAACGTTGATGAGCATGTTGTCAATCGAACGTCTCTCCAAAATTTACGAAGAAAGCACCGTGAAAAAGAATTTGAGAAGATTCAGGCCGAGTTCGTCGAAGACGTAATTTACTTTACTTTTGGTTTAATTTTAATTATATATATTTTTTTTTTCGTAGATAAATAGTGCACAATCATTAGTTGTTCATTGGGATGGCAAATTAATGGAAGCAATAGTTGGTAAAAAAAAGGTTGAGCGAATCGCAATTCTCGTCAGTTATAAAGGTACCGCAAAATTTCTCAGTGCAGCAATTGTAGAACCTGCCACGGGAGAGAATATTGCGGGCGCTGTTCGTAATGCTTTAATCAGTTGGAATATCATTGATCGCGTTGGTGCGATGAGTTTCAACACTACTTCTTCAAACACTGGTCCTAACAATGGTGCAATCGCATTATTACAACAATATTTACACCGGAAATTAATCAAACTTCCATGTCGTCATCATATTTTCGAAATTGTCTTGAAAAGTGTTTTTGACTTGAAATACTCAGCGACCAGTGCACCCGAAGTTCCTATTTTCAATCGATTTGCGGAAGCTTGGGACAATCTCAATCAAACTTCATTCAAATGCGGTCTCGACGACGAAATTGTCCGTTCAAAAATAAGCGAAGTGGATTGTGATGAAGTCAAACATGTCTGCTATCAAAATTTAGAAAAAGATCAAATTCGCGCTGATTATAAAGAATTTCTACAGCTCACAGTCACATTCCTTGGTGGAAACGGTGGCAATTTTCGGACGTGTAGTTCAACGTCCCATGCAAGGTTTATGGAAAAAGTAATTTATTGCCTGAAAATATTTCTTTTTCGCGAACAATTCAAATGCACAGATAGACAATTGAGCGCGCTGCGAGATGTATGTGTTTTTCTAGTTCGACTAGATGGCATTTGGGCATCCAAATGCCATCACAGCTCCAAATCAAGATCTACAATTTGTAAAGGACTCGATCGCATACGCTGAAACAGATGCAGCAGTGTCCAACATAGTTCTATCAAAAATCAAAAACCATTTGTGGTATCTATCACCAGATAACTTTGCTTTAGCATATTTTGATCCTTCCGTTTCAGATGAAGCAAAGCGCAAAATGATCAAATGTCTCCAATCAAGTGAACCGAACGTAAACCTATTGGAGAACCGTCGAATTGCAAACGTTGAAGTTTTACGTTCCAGTTCATTGAGGGATTTAGTATCATATAAAACAAAATATTTTTTCACTGCATTTGGTTTGTCTGCCTGTTTTTTGGAAAAAGATCCATCGTTATGGGAAGAAGATGATGACTATCAAGACGCTTTGAAATTTTGTCGTAATTTGTTCGTCGTAAACGATGCTGCCGAACGCGGCGTCAAATTCATGAAAGATTACAATCGAATCTTAACAAATGACGAAAATCAAAAACAATTGGTATTTCAGTTCGTCGAGTCATATCGTCAGAAATTCCCTTCACATAAGAAATCCACACTCACTTAAATTTGCTTGTATTTAGTATTTTTCAGCTATAAAATTGTCTAACTTTGATATTTTTCATTAAATTTTGGATTTATAAAGCTCGTTGAAATGGTAATTTAATTGGCGATTCGATTAAATATTAAAAATCAACAACTAAAACTAGTTTTATGTAGTAAAATTTAAATATTTCAATAACAACATTGATTTTTCCCATATATTTCGATTTTTCAAACTTTAAGTCTTGGGCGGCAGGCTCAAACGTTCGCCGATCGCTACCAAATTTTAATGCTAAGCATTTGGTATCAAAAGGAATTTTTTTCCGCCCAGCAATCGAAGGAGTTTTCTATAAATAAGGGCCAGTCTAATATATATATATATATATATATATATATATATATATATATATATATATATATATATATATATATATATATATATATATATATATATATATATATATATATATAGTTACGTTTTTAGACCTTTTATTATGAATTCATCAGACTATTAGGTGGAATATTCATTTATTGTCTACCTGTTGGTTTTTTTTTTCATTCAAATTGGTTGCACCAGTTTGAGTCGTTACACCGCCAATTGTGTCGCGCTGTTACCGACACAACTCTTCTGTGTTACCGTGTCCGGTATAAGCTGTTCCAGGTGTTCGGCGTCGCTGGTATGCTGGCGTAGGCTCCGGCTAGGGCTCGCCGTCTTGGGGTGGTTCTTGCCTATATTCCCTGGTCGCACTCAGCAATGACATCAGTCATAATAAAAAGAAATTCATACCAGCTATGATGGTTAAGGTGATGGTAAACCGGAAATTATGAAATATTTTGGAGCCCGAAGGTGAATGTGACAAAAAAAAAAAATTATATATAAAAAAATAATAAAACAAATCAAAGAAACAAAAAGGAGATGTCATATCCCCACCGTATACTCACTGTTCACTGTTACTTTCAACCGGGTACCTGTTGACTGGTGTCCGTCAACTTGGCCTTCCCTCCCTCTAAAACCTAGACTGGTTTCTCCATGACAACCCTCGTGGCCTTTGAATGTTAGGGTTGTCCCTCTCTTGAGACTTCACCCACCTATCTCACCTTTACCCTAGCCCCCTCCGGAATCTCTAATCCATGACTAAAACAAGTTGTTTCTTCTTCTCCATTTTATTACGTTATAACTAAACTTCATATGCTTATACTAACAATTACTTCATGTAGCTATACCGCAATGACTTTTACTTAACAATTTTATAATTTCTGCATCAAAAGGTGTTGACACAACCCTTTCTTGTTAACAAATCTTCTTTAACGAGTTGATTCTTCTTGTTTTTATTCAAAGAACTTGAGCATATATAGGATGTATGTTCATAAAAATTAAGGATATAGATATATATATTTCTTAAGGATTCAAAAATATAATTTCAGGTAAGTTTTAATTTTTTTTTGCGTGGTATTTGCGTAGGATTGTATATTCATATATAATAAGGATATAGATTTATATATTTCTTAAGGAATCAAAAATATAATTTCAGGTAAGTTTTAATTTTCTTTTTGCGTGGTATTTGCGTAGGATTGTATATTCATATATAATAAGGATATAGATTTATATATTTCTTAAGGAATCAAAAATATAATTTCAGGTAAGTTTTAATTTTCTTTTTGCGTGGTATTTGCGTAGGATTGTATATTCATATATAATAAGTATATAGATTTATATATTTCTTAAGGAATCAAAAATATAATTTCAGGTAAGTTTTAATTTTCTTTTTGCGTGGTATTTGCGTTGAGATATTTTTACAGGTTTTTACACGAACAAACTTGAGCGTTTGTAGGATTGTATATTCATATATAATAAGGATATAGATTTATATATTTCTTAAGGAATCAAAAATATAATTTCAGGTAAGTTTTAATTTTCTTTTTGCGTGGTATTTGCGTAGGATTGTGCGTCGGTCAACTGTCCGCGGTGATGGGTAAGTCTTTCTATTTTATTTTCTTTAGTTCCAATATTAGAACGCGAAATTATGTCTAAACGCGTATAGTTCTCTATTCTTATATTTCTTTTTTATCGTAGTCAACACCCATTGCGAGATTCGAAGCTAATAAGCTCCCCTTTTGTTAACCTTAACCTCGCCGGGACCTAGCGTGAGCTCACCCTATTCGACGGAATTTGACCCTTAAACGGAGGGCACTACTTAAAAAATTACCACGTGTTCACGGTGTTCACTTTCACAATATAAAAGAAAAAAAAACAATTGAACTATACACTTACTTGTTTTCTTCCTTACGTGTAGGTCTTGTCCAAGTCCGGTCCGCTCTTTCCTGCTACTCTTCTCGCCAGTCGATGACCACTCGGCGACACTTTTAGGAGGGGAGATGCCTCCGATGTTTCCGGATCTCTACTCCCTTCTTCTGCACTGATGACGCACTTGCAATTTTTATCTGTGTCCTTTTCCCCGGTAAACCGTTCTTTCCTTTCGCTGTATATCGTGGCGCTGCCCGCACCTTCTTCCTTCACGCCAACACCAACCACCACAATTTTTCAAAGATCTCTCTCGCCTCCAGTAACTTAAGGCCTCTTTTACACTTTTTTTTCTTCCAGCCGTTTCTTATTTGGCACAACCACCACCTTTGCCGCTCGTTCAAAAAAAAAGCCTTTCTTGTTCGCTGCTCTGCTCGTCACCTCTCAACGCAAACCACAAGCAAAGAAAAATATGGCCGACTTGGCGGCTAAATTTTTTTGGCTCTTATGTTGATTCCTTTCTTACCTCCTAAAATCCGTTGGCTTGAACAAGACAACTAGCTGTAAGTGGTCTTTCATAAAATGATGGCTGCCTGTTGTGTTGCATAAACATTCTACTGAACCTCTATATGTAACCCTTTCCTTCTACCTCACACTACCAAACCAGACAAGGACAAATATGCTATTCTATCGTATGTCATGATGGCTGCCGATTGTGTTGCATATGCATACCAACAGCTGTTTTACAGGACGACCCTAAGACACCTGTTTCACAGGGCGACCATAACACAAACTCCACCATTCTTGAGTCCTTCCTGGGCCTAGAATGGGGGAGAAGTTTTACTTACTGATACGCCCTTTGTTCCGTGGCTGATATTGTCAGGAACCTGACCACCCATGTAAGGACGTGTCGATAGGACTAAAACCCTCAACGAGACCTACTCTATTGCTTCAGGTCCTTGGCGTGAAATACCCCTATCGGTTTCCCTTTTAGATCTTCGATCTCATATAGGCTCTTCCCAATGGGACGCATAATTCGACACTTAATGAATTTCCGACCGAACTTTGCGTTGTAGCCTCGTTTACAATCGCTAGTCTGGAAGTTACGACGGTAGACCTCTTGCCCTGGCACAAATTTAACTAACCTACACCTAGTATTATATACCTTTTCGCCCCTGACATGTGCCCGATGTAGGCTCTCGCGCAATTTCTGCCTCAGGCTTTCCATCTGACTCAACTTGGACGTGACATTCAACTCGGGGTCATTCAGACTCTGTAGCTTCCTAGCGAGTTTATATACACTTCCGTGAGTTATCATGTTTGAACCGAAGAGTGCGAAATACGGCGTTGTCTCTATGGCACTGTGTACTGACGATCTCAGCGAGCAGGCAATCTCCGATAAGTATTTATCCCAATCTCTATGATCCTCTTTTACGTATGATCTTATTGCGGACAAAATGGACTGATTTACTCGCTCGGATGCGTTAGCTTGCGGTGAGTAGACAGCTGTCTTAACGTGTCTAACGCCGAATAATCTCATGGTGTCCGTAAATTCCTTGCTAACGAACTGTTTACCGTTATCTGATACTACCGTTTCCGGAGTCCCGAACATGTGAAATACCTCTGAAATCAGAAATTTAACGACTTGTTTACTGCTAGCCTTGCTTAAAGCTTTTAGCAGGACGTATTTCGCGAGGTGATCCAACACGATAAAGATATAACAATTACCTCCCTTTGATCTAGGGTATGGTCCCAGAAAATCAACAAATATCCTCTGAAATGGGCGTTCTGTGCATATCTCACTACCCATCGGTGGACGTAGCGTAATGTTAGTAGGTTTGCTTTCTTTACATACTTGGCAGTTTCTCACGAAATTCCTAACTTGTGCGTTCTGATTAGGCCAATAAAAATATTCGCGTACTCTTTGGAGCGTTTTCATAACCCCACCGTGTGCTGCTTGCGGCGGATTATGTGCGTTTTTGATTATATCCTGCGTCAATTCAGAAGGAACCCAAAGCTTCCATGCGAAATCTTCATTCTGGGCGATTCCATCATAAGGTGCCGTGCGTTTATAGACGAAGTTATCCATAACTTTTAAGTCGGGTAGTTGGTCAGCGTTTTCCGCAACCGTAGCCACCAAATCAACATAGGAAACGGTTTTAAATGCGTCCGAATCCAAATCGATTCCGTTGCCGATGTTCGCTGCCACTTCGCCCATATCGTACCGTGATAACGTGTCAGGTACTTTGTTCTTGGCTCCAGGCCGATGTTCAATCGAAAAGGAATATGCTTATAAGTGTAAGCTCCAACGAGCTAGACGCCCGGACAGATCCTTTTGTGACATCAGCCATTTAAGACTACTGTGATCAGTAATCACGGAAAATGGCATTAATTCTATGTAGGGTCTGAATTTCTTTATGGCCAGTACTACTGCTAGGCATTCCCTTTCTGTAACAGAATAATTCCTTTGAGCCAGGGTCAACTTATGAGAGAAGAACGCTATGGGGTGCTCCCCTTCGCTTTCATCTTTCTGAAACAACACGGCCCCGATACCAACGTCGGAAGCGTCGCACTGTATAAAGAAGTGTTTTTCAAAATCTGGATGCGTCAGGACAGGACTTGTCGTCAGAGCGATTTTCAATTGATCGAATGCCGTTTTGGCTTCGTCTGTAAAACAGAATAACTTTGCTTTTTTTAGCGTGTTAAAAATTGGAGCCGCCATGGTAGCGTAACCTGGTATAAATCGCCGATACCAACCGGATGCTCCCATAAAACTGCGTACTTGCTTAGCTGTTTTAGGATAAGTATACCTTACGATGGTGCTGACTTTATCGGGATCTGGTCTGAGTTGTCCTTTTCCTACAATATAGCCGAGATAACGCAGCTCTTTGAAACAAAACTTTGACTTCTGGACGTTGATGGTCAACCCTGCTCGTTTTAGATGCATTGATACCAAATCTAGTAGCCTTAGGTGTGTGTCGAAGTCTGGTGATACAATTAGAAGATCGTCTAAGTATACGAACACCCTATCGCGGAGCGCTGCTGGAATTACTTTGTCCATAAGACGACATAGACGCTGCGCTGCGTTGCATAACCCAAAAGGCATGACCCTGAAATGGTAAAGTGGTCTCCCGGGCACAGTGAAAGCTGTTTTCTCTCTGCTGGCCACCTCCAACGGTATTTGCCAAAACGCATCTTTCAGGTCTACACTGGAAATAAAATAAGTATCCCCCAGCCTGCTGAGGAGGCCCTCGATGTGTGGTAGAGGGTATGCATCTTTGACCGTGAGCGCGTTAAGCTTTCGTGCGTCTAGGCACAACCTATTCTTCTCTCCTTTACGGACCAATGTGACTGGCAGACTCCACGGACTTTCACTCTGTTCGATGACTCCTAAGTCCAGCATCCGATCCAGCTCCGCGTACATCAACTTCTGTACTGCCGGTGATACGGGATAATGCCTTTCCTTTACCGGAGCGGCTTCACTTGTGTCGATAGTGTGCGTCTCAAGGTGAGTTCGCCCTAGTCCTTTCTTAGTATTACACGGGAACTTAGCCACGCTTTGATTCAATAGCTCACGCTGCTTGCTTGTTAAAACATGCATTTCTACTTCTTCGGTCCCTTTTCCAGTACTATACTGGGGGCTTACCTCATTGCTCGATATACTACTTACTGCCATCAACAATCCAAACTCCCGCATAAAATCTACTCCTAGAAATAATGGTCTATTTAGTGTGGGTACTAGATAAAAAGTAACCTGGCTCGAAATATTATTAAATGTCACCTTCACGTCCACTCGTCCTATTATTCTGTGTGGGCTTCCATCCGCCGTTTTGATAAATGCAAGGTAATTTTGTGGGCTTAGACCAGCTCGTTGTATTACTGCTAGACAGTCCCTTCCTAAACAAGTAACCGTAGCTCCGCTATCTAGTAATCCTTCAACTTCAACGCCATTAATAGAAACTTTGGCATATAGCCGGGTATCTTCCCCTTCATATAATGAGGCCGACATAATTTCTCGTCGAATTCTTTTCCTGCGCTTATACCGCTCTCTGGCTTTCTTTATTCTTTTTGACACCTTCCCAAAAATTCGCTCCTTCGCTTCCTTATACTCACGCAACCGCTGATGTAGTGGCTTCAGCTCTCGAGTCTTCTACGGCTGGACTTATCATACGTGTATCCTGTAAAATGGTGATATTATTGCTCGACTCGGCCGCCATTGTTTTATTTACTGGGTTTGCGTGTGTGTCGAACGAGCCTCGCCAGTTCGGGACTGGTTCGTTTGCACGTTTCCCTGGCATCTAGGACATCTCGGGGTAACCACATTGTCTCGTCCACATCTGTAGCAGAAAATCCTACGTGTAGGGGATGGACAATCCATAAAACTGTGCCCTACTACTTTGCAGTTCCAGCAAATATACCTACTGTCCTGTGATAGGGCCTCAACCTCTACCTCTGCGCCGGGTAACTCTTCATAATTCAGCTCATGCACTCTTGGTGCCATTCCAGGACGATACTGATTTTGTTGTCGATGATGTGCTACTAAGTTTTCGGCACGTTTTGCTTGCTGACAGAAATCGTTCAGCCCATCAATCTTGACTGCAAATAACAGTTGCGTTAGGGAGGGTTTCAAATTGGCCTTCATAATTTCCACCAGATCTTGTTCGGTGTATGGGGTTCTCTGTTGATTCCTCAGCTTCACCACTGCCCCGTAAAATTCTTCGAACGATTCCTGAGGTCCTTGCCTTCGGTCCATTATCCTTTTCTGTAGTTGAAATTCACTATCATATCTCCGATACTGGGTCAGAAAAGCGCCGGATAATCCTTCCCATGTTAGTGCCGGATTCAATTTTCTAATATTCCAGTACCAATTCAACGCTTGACCTTCCAGTAGCAGGTTAAAATTTCTACGCACGTCTTCTAGGGATAAATTGTGGTCTTGTCTCATCATTTCGATCCTAAAGATGAAATCTTCAGCGCTCATGCCCTTCGAGGTACCATCAAATTTTATTCCCCATTTAGATAAATCCATGTCGCGATGACTGGGCCGAATATCATTGGCAGGTACATATGGAACTTGCATATGTCCTTGTGCTGGTAACTCTGACTGACGGAACACGCTCGGTAAGAAAGCGCCTGCTGATTGCCTACTGGGACCAGGTAAATGTTCACTTGGATTTTGTGCCTCATTCCGGTTGTTTACTAATGGTCTCCCTCCGTACTGTTGTGAGTCGGATATCTGAAAATTACTTGACATCTACCCTGACAGTGATCTACTGCTTGCGGACGCATTTGCCCTCATCCTCTCAGTTCTATTCGGCGCGGCATTCATCTCACTCCGCTGGCCTGCTGCTTGATCTACTGCTTGTGCCAGCTCTTGTCGCAACGTTGCTTGAAGCTGTTGCATTTGGCGTGACAATTCCTCACTTATAATCGCGGCTAGACTCTCTTCCGTTGTTCCTCTCATTGTTGCTGTTGTCGACGGATTATTATTATTTCGGGCTCTACTCGCACGTACTTCCTGTTGCACCCCTTGTGCGGTGAGACTGCTAAACTGCGGCGATGGTATTGAGCTGTGGGAGCTGTTCAGTTGTCCGGTAAAGCTGGCATTACCTTGGGCCATTTCTAGAAATTGCTGTACCGCTGGTGTGACTGGTCCCATTGCTCTGTCTAATCCAGCTGTATAAATAGGGCGATTATCCGATGGCATGGGGCGGGTATCTCCTGTTGTTGTGGTCACAGCCCCTGTTGTATTGCTATTTTCCATGCTGGAACTCTCTTCTGGCCTACGATTTCGCGATGATCGAGTTTCAACCATTACCTGTTTCGTTGTTTATTTAATTATAATGTCCACTAATGTTGGACTAAGATCGGTTTATTGGACGAACCCCACGCTGTTCTCTATGACAGCTAGTTGCGATACGGTTGATATATAGCCCCGCCTAGAGCTTAAACTAAACCTGTAATCGAATGTATGTCCAAGTTCAAACAAAACTCACCAGACGACGGTTGTTGTCAGATTGTAAATATCTGCGGAAAAAGAAACCCCAAATCTAGCCTTGCGGAATCTACAAATAACCTTCTCGCAACGCTTCCCAATTTCGGCAAAAAAAATTCGATCGAGAATTCAGAAGCAAAACCCAACACAAATTCCAAAACTTCTATCAATGGTTCGTCCTAATCTATAAAAAGATTTTATACCAAACACAAAATTCCGTACGTTTTCACTCAAACCTATATAAAAAAAAATTTTCTCAACACTCGAAACTGCTACCCAAAAATAATTCATTAAAAAAAAATTTTATTACCAAAAATTATTATCTGAAAAAAAGGAATTTTTATTCCGCTAAACACGGAGAATTATGGTTACATATGAAACCAAATATGTAAGACATAAAATAGTAAAGACAAAATGCCTAAAAATCTATACTAAATCTCACTAATGGCAAAAAACTCAAATATATTTGTTTACCGGCTATGGTACTCGCAGGTGAGATAGGTAAGCATCATCAACAATGCGACTGTTTCATCCCAATTTGATTGGATGAAACTGAACTTTACTCAGTTGAAGCACAGCTTAAACTTTTACTTTTTCTTAATTTTCGCTAATATACAAGTGGATGATGGAGACTGTGTATCAGGTCCTAATTCCTGCCCATCTGCTTGAGTGAAGAAGAAGCAGCTGTAATCTAGAGACTAAAACCCTCAACGTTACAGGACTCTTAACTTCCCCCGAACAGTTGGTGTCACCTTTATCTACTATCATATACTGATCTCAGAATAGGACTGACTTGGGCTATTGATTCTACATACTTCTTACTGGATGCTCTTACCAGTAAACTATGACGAGTTACAGCTAAGAAACCACTACTACCCTCTCGGTCAAATGTACTGTCTCAACTCCCCATAGGCACTGAAATCTCGTGCCCGGTGTTTCCGGACAAGTTCGCCTCCCAGCATTAACGTCGCAACGCGAAGAAAAAATTTTAGAGTTATTCATTCGGGACTTACGTTAACCTGAACCCCATTGCCCCCAACAACAACCAGATACTTACTAGCAGCTCTAATCTAAATTGCTATAACTTTACTTTTCTTTCAGAAACTAATAGACCCATAACGAGGTACATATTGAGGACCAAATGATGTCGCTACTATTTAAGGACTCTTTATGACTTAAACGGGACTTACACCCTTCGGCCTCAACCCCATTATGCTCCCAAACAAGAGGATTCACCTTCGGGCCCCACGTTGGGCGCCATTTTTATTATGAATTCATCAGACTATTAGGTGGAATATTCATTTATTGTCTACCTGTTGGTTTTTTTTTTTCATTCAAATTGGTTGCACCAGTTTGAGTCGTTACACCGCCAATTGTGTCGCGCTGTTACCGACATAACTCTTCTGTGTTACCGTGTCCGGTATAAGCTGTTCCAGGTGTTCGGCGTCGCTGGTATGCTGGCGTAGGCTCCGGCTAGGGCTCGCCGTCTTGGGGTGGTTCTTGCCGATATTCCCTGGTCGCACTCAGCAATGACATCAGTCATAATAAAAAGAAATTCATACCAGCTATGATGGTTAAGGTGATGGTAAACCGGAAATTATGAAAAATTTTGGAGCCCGAAGGTGAATGTGACAAAAAAAAAAATTATATATAAAAAAATAATAAAACAAATCAAAGAAACAAAAAGGAGATGTCATATCCCCACCGTATACTCACTGTTCACTGTTACTTTCAACCGGGTACCTGTTGACTGGTGTCCGTCAACTTGGCCTTCCCTCCCTCTAAAACCTAGACTGGTTTCTCCATGACAACCCTCGTGGCCTTTGAATGTTAGGGTTGTCCCTCTCTTGAGACTTCACCCACCTATCTCACCTTTACCCTAGCCCCCTCCGGAATCTCTAATCCATGACTAAAACAAGTTGTTTCTTCTTCTCCATTTTATTACGTTATAACTAAACTTCATATGCTTATACTAACAATTACTTCATGTAGCTATACCGCAATGACTTTTACTTAACAATTTTATAATTTCTGCATCAAAAGGTGTTGACACAACTCTTTCTTGTTAACAAATCTTCTTTAACGAGTTGATTCTTCTTGTTTTTATTCAAAGAACTTGAGCATATATAGGATGTATGTTCATAAAAATTAAGGATATAGATATATATATTTCTTAAGGATTCAAAAATATAATTTCAGGTAAGTTTTAATTTTTTTTTGCGTGGTATTTGCGTAGGATTGTATATTCATATATAATAAGGATATAGATTTATATATTTCTTAAGGAATCAAAAATATAATTTCAGGTAAGTTTTAATTTTCTTTTTGCGTGGTATTTGCGTAGGATTGTATATTCATATATAATAAGGATATAGATTTATATATTTCTTAAGGAATCAAAAATATAATTTCAGGTAAGTTTTAATTTTCTTTTTGCGTGGTATTTGCGTAGGATTGTATATTCATATATAATAAGGATATAGATTTATATATTTCTTAAGGAATCAAAAATATAATTTCAGGTAAGTTTTAATTTTCTTTTTGCGTGGTATTTGCGTAGGATTGTATATTCATATATAATAAGGATATAGATTTATATATTTCTTAAGGAATTAAAAATATAATTTCAGGTAAGTTTTAATTTTCTTTTTGCGTGGTATTTGCGTTGAGATATTTTTACAGGTTTTTACACGAACAAACTTGAGCGTTTGTAGGATTGTATATTCATATATAATAAGGATATAGATTTATATATTTCTTAAGGAATCAAAAATATAATTTCAGGTAAGTTTTAATTTTCTTTTTGCGTGGTATTTGCGTAGGATTGTGCGTCGGTCAACTGTCCGCGGTGATGGGTAAGTCTTTCTATTTTATTTTCTTTAGTTCCAATATTAGAACGCGAAATTATGTCTAAACGCGTATAGTTCTCTATTCTTATATTTCTTTTTTATCGTAGTCAACACCCATTGCGAGATTCGAAGCTAATAAGCTCCCCTTTTGTTAACCTTAACCTCGCCGGGACCTAGCGTGAGCTCACCCTATTCGACGGAATTTGACCCTTAAACGGAGGGCACTACTTAAAAAATTACCACGTGTTCACGGTGTTCACTTTCACAATATAAAAGAAAAAAAAACAATTGAACTATACACTTACTTGTTTTCTTCCTTACGTGTAGGTCTTGTCCAAGTCCGGTCCGCTCTTTCCTGCTACTCTTCTCGCCAGTCGATGACCACTCGGCGACACTTTTAGGAGGGGAGATGCCTCCGATGTTTCCGGATCTCTACTCCCTTCTTCTGCACTGATGACGCACTTGCAATTTTTATCTGTGTCCTTTTCCCCGGTAAACCGTTCTTTCCTTTCGCTGTATATCGTGGCGCTGCCCGCACCTTCTTCCTTCACGCCAACACCAACCACCACAATTTTTCAAAGATCTCTCTCGCCTCCAGTAACTTAAGGCCTCTTTTACACTTTTTTTTCTTCCAGCCGTTTCTTATTTGGCACAACCACCACCTTTGCCGCTCGTTCAAAAAAAAAGCCTTTCTTGTTCGCTGCTCTGCTCGTCACCTCTCAACGCAAACCACAAGCAAAGAAAAATATGGCCGACTTGGCGGCTAAATTTTTTTGGCTCTTATGTTGATTCCTTTCTTACCTCCTAAAATCCGTTGGCTTGAACAAGACAACTAGCTGTAAGTGGTCTTTCATAAAATGATGGCTGCCTGTTGTGTTGCATAAACATTCTACTGAACCTCTATATGTAACCCTTTCCTTCTACCTCACACTACCAAACCAGACAAGGACAAATATGCTATTCTATCGTATGTCATGATGGCTGCCGATTGTGTTGCATATGCATACCAACAGCTGTTTTACAGGACGACCCTAAGACACCTGTTTCACAGGGCGACCATAACACTTTTCGTAAAAACGCTTTTTACTTATCCTTCAAGGATTCGTTTAATTGCATCAAATTAAAAACGCAGACAATAAATTTTAGAAATATAATGCGGCAACACTTTATTTACTACTTTATTAACACGAGTTACAGTACAAATACGAGTACAATACTACTAAACACTTAGCAACGTTAACACGTCTAGATTTAAAATCACACTAATCCCGCTGATCACTGGCAGCGACTTTATATAGCAAAACGACGTCGTCTGGTAACTTCGCGAAGCATCTGGTCATGGTTGTTGTTGGTTGTGCTTTACTTAACATGTAGCTATATACGTGTGTTTGTATATATGACAATGCTGTCTTGTGTGTTTTGTTTATGGTAACTATGTGCGGTTGTATGTATGAGTGGTCTGAGTTGCGTAGTTTTGTTTCTTCTTGTGCTATGTGTATGTTGCTGTGTATATTTGTGTGTATATTGCTGTGTATATTTGTTTACATGTTTAGCTTTTCTTAGCAGCGAATACTTGCGTACTAGATCATTGAGGCAAAACACACTGGATGAATTTTTAGTCCGCTTAATTTTTGTTCTTTTCAAAACACACTGGATTAATTCATCTAGCATAAAATTGTATACGTATACACAGCTTTGTGTGTGTTAGTAATTTTTTGCTTATTTGATGCTTGTCTTTCGTTCGCATTACACATACATTATGAAACAAACTTAGCGCAAATGTGGCTGGAATAAGTGATGAAAAAGTTGCAATAATCTTAGGAGGAATTTCTAGTGCCTGTAACTTTGTAGCTTTACTTCTAGAAGATGAGAAGGCAAAGAAAAGAAGCGAATACATTTGAGAAAATGTATTCCGGTTGAAGAAAAATTTTCTGCAACTTTAAGATTTTTAGCTAGAGGAGAAACCTTTAAGGAACTTGCCGAAAATAGAAAATGGTCTCACTCTATTTAAGATCAGCTATGATTACGATAACCATGTTTTTCAATGCAAAAAGGACATTTAGAAATGTAATAAAAATTGTATTCACTAATTATAAACAATTGCATATACTTTAGGCATGGCCCACTAACTAGCATATATTAATGTTTTTTAAACAATAAAATATGTCCAAATATATTACAGTAATTTGATAAAAAGATTTTAATTTCTGAACACTCCATTTGGTGAAGATATTATTAATATTGTATTGGTGATTATAACTTTTATTGTATTGAGAAAATAAGACTTTTAATATAGGAGTTTGAAGAAAGAAAAAATTAATAGTCAAAAAATAAAAAAGGACACATCAATTAAAAAAGGACACCTTCATTTTTTTTAATCTAAACATGAAAAGTGAATTTTTAAACGTACATTCATATAAGTTTATCTCGTCACCAGTAAAAGTTATTTAAGTAATTTCAATAAAATTGTGCTGAAATTTTTAGTAACCAAAAACTTTTACTAGTTACTAAAATTACTGCAAAAATGTTTTTAAGTTTCTGAAATTACCAAAAAACCCCTTACTGACTCATTCATCAATTTTAATGGTTGTTGCCGCGACCAACCCTCTTTTGTTTTGAAGTTCATGTTTACACAAAGATGGACAACTAAAGACTAAAAAACGCTCTGTAAAAAACAAAACGCAGAACCTGTGTTTTCATAAGTGTGTATGTATTAGTTTTGTTCTGCTTGTGCGGGGTTGAAGCTGGTTGAAAAATTATGCCAACCAAAAACTACCCTCTTCACCGAAATTGCCAACAAGCTGCCATGTTATGCCAGCATAATTCATCCAGTGTGTTCTGCCTCATTGAGAATAAATCATCATCTCTTAGCATCAGCGTTGCCATAACTTTAAAAAAAAAACTGCAACTTTAGAAAAAAAAAACTGTTTTTCACGTAAAAAAAACTACACATAAAAAATTCACAAAAATATATAGTTTTTTCTCATATTTTTTTATTAAAACAAAAACATAACACAACAAATTAAATATGATATACATCTACATATAACAAAGCAATTCATTTTAATAAAAAATATATAGGTACATAGGGTTTAAATAAACAAAAAGAGTTAATTATTATTCAGATATAATACTGCCTGTTCCAGAATCTCGACAAGTCGATGTCGTTCTCATATTTATATTGAAACCAATAATTAAAAATTTAAATTTGCTTGTATGTACATAGAAAAACACAAGGCATATCTATCTAACAGGTACAACCATTTCTACAAAAATAGAGCACTTATTGTAGAAACTACCTTAACAGTTGCAAAAATCGTTAACCGACACTACTAAGTTTGACGTTTTATTAGGTTAGGCAAGTGAGCTCGTGCTCCCACGTGCAATATACACCTTGGTAAAATTCAACTTGCTTTGTGGTCAGGGGTGCAAAAAGATGTATGTGATAATTACATACTCGTATAAAAAAGTATAGTTAAACCTTGCCACTGTTATATTAAGCAAATGGGGTAAAATTATGGTTTCAGAAATTGGAATTAAAATAACAAAATTAAGAGTAAAAAAGTAAAATGTAAAAAGTGCGATATCTGCACAATTTACAGAAAAACTGGTTTTTAAAGAAAAAAACTGCAAAACTGCTCAATGCTTAGAAAAACTGTCAAATGCAGATAAATCTGCACATTTGGCAACGCTACTTAGCATTGATGTTGCTAGGTTTTTCGTTGTTGTTATTTACACTTATTATTGCACAGCCTCGAATGATCTTGTATATTCTCAACGATGTATTCGAAATATTCCATTTACGTTAATTCAAATATTATCTGCATTGTGTTGACCAGGTTTGTAACATTTTGACAACTAGACATGAGTTGGCAGTGCTGCCAAGTACATATAGCCACATTGTCGTTATATTTGAATCTATTTTTCAACTTTGCAACAATATATTCTATGTAAATAAAAAAAATTTATGTGAATTCTTTATTATTTTACTTTATTTTTAATTACAATTTTTACATTTACTAACATTATATATGTTGTAGTATGATTCCATAAGTGCGGTTGCTTCTTTCTCTATTTCAATATTACGTATCCTATGTTGCGCACATAAACAGGTATCAGGTCCACAGGTTTCATTTTCGTTCGACCAACAACAATGATCGCAATGCTCTCCATATATATTTTTAATTGCTTTTTCTAGATGTGATTGAATATTCATTAGCTTACTTCTATCTTCATCGGAAATTATATGCAAACATCTTTTTAAGAAATCGTATATATCTTTTAGTATCATCTTTACTAATGAGAATGACTGAATACATATGTAGAGAAAGTGTTTGTGAATAAACCTTAATGGTGTTAGTATGATATATATATATATATATATATATATATATATATATATATATATATATATATATATAGCATTTAAAAATTTTATTGTAGTTCTCCTTAAATTAACTAACAACTATAAATATTCAGTGTATAAGTCTATAATAGTTTTCTTATTGCATTTGTGAGGGGTATGTATTCAAACATTTTATCGTGTATAATTAAGCAATAAGCAGACGTATTAGGTGGGACATTTTTTAACGTTTTCAACTCAACTCGAATGTCGATTGGACCAGTTCATTCTGATGAGTAACATCCAAAACAACTATTGGTGCCATAGTTTTAAAAATGTCTCTTGTTAATAGCGGTTGCGGATCGCGTGAGTAATAGCTTTGTTGAAATTTTGTATACATATCATATAGAATTGCAAAACGGTTTCTATCGAATTTAAGGTTCAGATCATCATAAGGATATGTATCAGAGTTAAGATGTACTTTAATGTCCGTTAAATCACAATGCTTAAACTTGTTTTCATTATTTCGAAGTCCTAAGAGAAGGAAACGAGGTCTTTCATTTTCAGTGGCAAGTTCAACGTTCCATAAAACTGTTGTACTTTCTGGAAGGGAAGGATAATAATCAGCAGGAGTCGGCGGCGGGTTGCACGTGAGAATAAAATTTATTTTTAAGAGTCACACACATGCTTTTATTGAGTAAATATAGTTACTCTCATTCTCGTACGAACCTTCAATGGAGATGTTGTTATTGTCGTTGTTGTATGTTTATGAAAAAATACCTTGCTGTTGTTGCTATTGTCGTTGTTGTGTTTATGAAAAAAGTGTATGGAGAAAAATTTTATTTTCTCTCACTCATCAAACTTACAATGAAGATGTATGTGTTTGCCGATATCTGATCATGGCCCACTTTTCGTGACGTATTTACTGCAGTAGTCACTAATTCCAAAGCCAGTAATGTAGAGAAGTTATTTTATTTAACGCAAAAAACTAGGGGTGAGGCAAAAGAAATTGTGAAAAAAGTCCATTAACAAATCAAGGCTTTGATCTGGCCTGGACTGAACTATGTTCCCGATTTGAGAATCGAAGAGTTCTGGTCAATGGCCAATTAAAAACACTTTTCAATCTGCCAACCATTGCTTCTGAAACAGGAAAATTTTTAAAACAGCTTCAAAGAAACATTAATTCCTGTATATCTACTCTAAAACTGTATGATATCAATGTCGATAGCTGGAATCCAATATTTGTCTTCATCTGTACGAATCATCTTCCAGACACTACATTGACTTTATGGGAACAAGAACTAAATGATAAAACTGCTATTCCACAGTGGTCTGTTTTAGATAAATTTTTAACCAATCGCTATAGAACTTTGGAGTATGTATCCGAAAGTCGGAGCTCTAGCATCTCCAAAGAAGCTCATCCGAAAACAAAAAATAACTACCAGACTAGCAAGAAACTAAATAATTTCCAGATCAATATCTCCAGTCAAGAATGTCAATTATGTCCCAAGGCTATTCATGCAATAAGAAAATGCCCAAAATTTCTTAATATGGACTACAGTCAGAAAATAAAAGAAATAAAAATTAGAAATATTAGAAATTGTAGCAGCAAACATAATTGTTTCAAGTGTAATATAAGACATAATACGCTCCTTCATAAAGAAACAACAGATATGAATAATAATTCCACTGCAGTCCCTAGTACAAGCAAAAACAGTATTCTTGATCCCAATTCAGCACCATTTACTCTATCAAATACTAATACATTACAGTCCACTAATGCTTCAAGTGCTGGCACAGTACAATCCTGTTTTGCAACCAACTCAAAAGACGTCCTCTTAGGAACTGCTATTGTAAATGTCATAGTTAGGGGCGTGTCATATAAGGCCAGAGCTTTGGTTGATTCAGGATATGAAGGCACTTTTATTTCCGAGCGTTTATTTAACTTGCTTAAACTTCCTTATCAGAAAATGAATGCTCAAATATCTGGTTTAAATAATTCAGTCTCTGCTAAAGTTCATTGACGTTGAATTGGATGGAGACATTGCGATTTCAGCAACAGCGCTCGTGGTTCCACATCTCTCCACAAATCTCCCCTCTCAGACAATTTCAAATAGTTCATTTGATCATCTTCCCGATATTCGTCTCGCTGATCCTAATTTCCATCAAAGTTCTAAAATCGATATGTTGATTGGTGGGGATATTTTCCCTTCCATTATATGTTCAGGGGTAAGACAAAAAGTTTGTAATTCATTAAGCGCTCAAGAAACAATTTTTGGATGGATTTTGACAGGTCCTATCTCCCGTGCTTCTGCTCCACTCTCCAATATAAATTCGTTGTTCTGTGAAATATCTTTGGATAAAGAAATTTCAAGCTTTTGGGAGGTGGAGAATCTTCCAAAGAAGAACTTTATGTCTTCATCCGATCAAGCATGTGAGGAACTGTATGTGCGAAACAGTAAAAGAAATCCTGATGGTCGGTACATAGTGTCGCTTCCTCTCAAGGACGATTTTCCTGATTCTATGAGTAAAGGTAATTCAAGTTCCAGTGCAATGGCTCAATTCTTCCGGACTGAAGCTAGACTGATCCGAAATCCTGAATTTAAGCTTGAATACGATAGAGTCGTTCAAGAATACGAAGAGCTGGGTCTCATGGTTAGAGTTCAACCTCCCAGCCAATCTGAAAATACGGAAGTATATTATCTGCCACACCATGCAGTCATAAAGCCAGATAGCATTACCACTAAAGTTCGGGTGGTATTTAATGCATCTTTTCCGTCTTCAAATGGACTAAGCTTGAATTCGCTGCTGCATATAGGTCCAATATTACAAAATGATCTAGTTTTACCGATCATAAAATGGCGTTTTTTTCGTTTTGTTTTTAACGCTGACATCCAGAAGATGTATAGACAGATTCTGGTAGATCCAAAACATACACCGTACCAGAGAATTCTTTTTCGAGATGATCCAAGCTCTCCTCTACAAGATTACGAATTGAAAACAGTCACTTTCGGAGTAAACTGCGCTCCATATTTGGGTATTCATACTCTTTTACAACTTGCAGACGATACTCAATCGATTTATCCAGTTGCAAGTTCTATAATTCGTAATGATATGTACATGGACGATGTTCTAGCTGGGGCTCATACTAAAAGCGATTGTAATAAAGCTAAAATCGAACTTATTCATGCACTTCAATTAGCTGGTTTCATCCTAAGAAAGTGGACTTCCAACTCCAGAGATATTTTAGCTGATATTCCAAGAGACCACCTCCTACATGAGGATTTCTTAAAATTCGAAGACAATAGCTCTACCAAAACTCTCGGCATTCGATGGAATGCTTGTTCAGATGAGTTTTACTTTGTTGCAAGTAACTTCTAGTGTCCGTCAAAGTATACAAAACTTTTCGATCCAGCCGGCTGGTTATCCCCCTGCATTGTTTTAGCAAAAAAGGATGAGCTTCTTTCACCTGAAACTTTGAATCAGTGGAAAACTTTTGAAATTATGCGTCAATCAATTCCATACGTATTCCTCGATGGATTAACTACTCCCCTAAGGCTACCGTGCAGTTTCAAGGGTTCTGCGATGCCTCTGAAAGGGCATACTCAGCAGCACTATACATCCGAATATCCATTGAAGGTTCCGTGTGTACTCATCTCATTTTGTCCAACACTCAGGTAGCTTCAATCAAAACCATTTCTGTTCCAAAGCTGGAGCTTTGTCGAGCGGTGTTGTTAGCTGAAATGGTTGAAAGTCTATTTTCTAGACTAGATGTCGAAAAATATACGATTTTTTGTTGGACAGATTCGAAAATTGTACTTTCCAGATTATGCAACATTCGTTGCAAATCGCGTATCAAAAATAATACAAATAGTAGATGTCTCACATTGGAACCATGTAAATTCAGAAACTAATCCAGCAGATCTAGCAAGTCGTGGTGTATGGCCAAAGGACTTAATCAATAACGAATTATGGTGGTTCGGACCACATTGGCTAAGAAGTGAGCCGAATGAGTGGTCAATCCATGATTTGTCTAATCTTCCTCAGACTGATTTGGAGGCAAGATCGCTCCGAGTCTATTTTTTGTACTTTACAGACTTCGAAGACTTACTTGAAAGGTTTTCCTCCTTTTCCAAAGCAATGCGCGTGATGGCATATGGCTACAGATTCTTCCTTCGAACTAGCCCTCGGTTTCGGTCCTCCTTCTATAAAGATTCCATTCTTATATCCAGCTCTGAAATTGTCGCTATTCGTAATGTTCTTATCTCTATTTGCCAGAAAGTGGCGTATCCAGATGAGTAAAAGACTCTATCATCTAAACAATTAATTTCAAAATCCAGCAGTATTATGAACTTAAATCCATTCTTAGATGCAGAAGGTATCATACGTTCTTGTGGCAGACTTGAATCAGCTCCAGGACTTACATATAATGAAAAATTTCCAATTGTCATTCCGTACAACTGCCAATATGCCAGACTTTTAGTGAAATTTATTCACAAAATAAGCATGCACGGTGGAAATAAATTAGTTTTGCGACTTTTACGAATGGAATACTGGATTCCGAAAGCTAAAAACCTTGTAAAAACGGCCATTAACAACTGCAAGATATGTACTATCAACAAGAAAAGGTGCCAAAAACAGATCATGGCAGCTCTACCTCCAGAGCGTAGCGATATATCCAGGCCCTTTACTAATACCGGAATAGATTTTGCTGGGCCTTTTGATGTAAAAACCTACTCCGACAGAGCCTGTAGAATCACAAAGGGCTACGTATGTATTTTCGTGTGTTTTTCCACCAAGGCCATTCATTTAGAAACTACATCCGATCTTTCCACACCCTCCTTTCTAGCTGCTTTTAGTCGTTTTGTTTCACGACGCGGATGCCCGTTAAATTTATATTCTGACAATGGAACCACATTTGTCGGTGCTTCCAAGATCATAGCCAAAGAATTTATCCAAACCACACGACAACGTATTGAAGCCAATTAGTCCCATCAAAGGGTCACTTGGCATTTCATTCCAGCAGGTGCTCCCCATATGGGTGGATTGTGGGAAGCTGGCGTAAAGAGCTTCAAAGCACATTTTCGAAAAATAACTGGGTGTTATAAGTACACATATGAAGAGTTATTCACGTTATTAACTAAAATTGAAGCATGTCTTAACTCCAGACCAATTTCTCCTATATCCACTGATCCTTCAGATCTCTGTGCGTTAACTCCAGGACACTTCCTAATTGGATCTCCCATTTTAGCACCTATAGATCCACAGACAAAGGAATCGGTATCCATAGCAAATCGGTGGCAAAGACTTAAACTTATTAATCAGGAATTTTGCTAACGATGGCAAAGTGAATATCTTAAAGAACTGCATAAACGTGTTAAATGGCAAAGTGCACAAGATAACCTGGAAGTAGGGGCACTCGTCGTAGTAAAGGATGAAAACCTACCACCGAACTCCTGGCGACTTGGCAGAATCCAGAAGGTTTACGCTGGCTCAGATGGACGTGTTCGTGTAGCTGATCTTTTCACTCAACGTGGTGTAATAACTCGTCCAATTGTCAAATTAGTCGTCTTACCTAACGTGTCCTAAAACTTCTAAACTATCCTGTTTCAGTCGTTTATTTATTTTCTTATTTCAGCTCCTGAGTCTTTTCCATTTTTTATCAACATGCCAAAAGGTACTTCAGATTCTTTTGCATCTAGTTCCATAAAAAACTACAATACCTTCGCCTGTCGAGTCTGTGGACGTCCTCATGCATTGCGATCTTGCAGAAAATTCTTGACAATGAACATAACTGACCGCTTGCAGACAGTCAAGAAAAATAAATATTGCACTAACTGTCTAGCACATGACCATTCTAAAGGCATTTGTTTTTCTAAGCATGAATATAAACACTGTCGGAAATTTCACCACACATTGCTTCATGTGCATCCAAGATTAGCAGCTGTTCTAATATCAAAGAATTCTCGTTCACGAGCTATTTCTCAAGAGCATCCTACAACATTTATCAAGGAAAATAGAAATAACTCACGTAATCGGAAAAATACCGATGAAACTCCACAAAGAGCCAATTCAAACTCAACGGCATCCAAATCATCCCTAACTGCAATCTTACGTCAGAATACATTGATCCTCTTACCAACAGTTCTAATGAAGATATGTTCTAAAACATCCCATGCACGATGTTTACTTGATTCTGGATCTCCAGTGAGCAGAGTTTCTAAGAAATTGGTTGACAAGTTAAGTCTGACTGCGTTTACTTTACATGAAGAAACGGTTTGTCCCATCACACTAAAATCGAGATACGACGCTACACAGAGGATCGAAGGAATATTTCGAGTTGATAACCGCATCACCATTAAAACTCCTTCAGAATCGCTTCCAGAGCCATATAAAAAAAACTTTCCGGATTTATTTCTTGCTGACTCCAATTTCCATGAATCGGCTCCAGTCGACATAATAATCGGAGCTGACATTTTTCCAAAAATTATACGCGATGGCATTTTTTCCAGAAATGGTTTTCCTACTTGTCAAAGTACCATTTTTGGATGGACTATCTATGGTCCTTGTTCTTTATAATTGAAATGCACTTTAGAATAAGGCTAAGCAAAATATGAAACGTACTAGATACATTTTTTTCTTTATTTAAATTGAATTATTTTTATTGTATTAAATATACATCATTATATTTAGAATTACAAAATCATACTATCAATGAATTTTATGAAACATATTTACTTAATTTTACTACTTCTCTTATTCTACAGAAGCAGTATTTTCGACATATCCGATGTTACTTAATTTCCTTCCTCGTTTTGCAGTATAAATCCTGCAAGGCGGGCTGCAATGTTATTGCCAATTGCCTCAACAACAGTTTGTCCCAATCCCGTGAAGTAATGGGAACCCTTCTAACAGATAATATGTATAAAAGCTGCTTGGTATATTTGTAGTGAGATAACTAATTACCCGAATAACTATTTATCTCTCTCTATTTTTTCTCCTAAAACTTAACGTTGAATCGGCTAAATGTCCTAAATACTGTTTCCCTTGTTGATGGTAAAAAAAAGAAACTTCACTTCAACACATATCATCGTTTGAAGAGGTAACGTTCTACCACTAAATAAATAAATTCAGTTGTACATTAAATCAATACGTACTAATTGTGTTTTGATTTCTATTCATGTACCAACTGGGACTAATTGCAATATTTGAGTGAGCAAACTAGAACTTGTTTGCTCCATTGGCTCAAGCAAGGATTTCAAATTCAATCATCCCCACCAGTGATTCCCATTATTGGATTCCCACCTAAACACATAATATATTAAAATTTCCGCTTCTGACAAATTTTTTTAAAGTTATCATTTCGTTATGAATACTAAAAAACAGAGTCATATATAAACAAAGTCAAGTAAAAGCGTTATATTCGACCGGGTCGAATCTTAAATACCCTCCAAATATTTAGTAAGTAAATTTAAAATGTTTAACTAGGTGGGACAGAGTTCCTTTAAGACACCTCTCTACCCAATTTAAAATCTCTAATTTGAGAGAGTCGTTCCGGGAAGGGCCATGGGAGATACGATTCACCTCTGCAAGATCAGAGAACATCTCAGCTTCTTAGAGGCTTAACGAATACAAATTATTCAATATTTACACTATTTTTGCGTATAATATCGTGCGTCAACGCCCACTAAAGGAGGCGGGGTCCAAAAATAGACTATATCATGTTTTCCACTGACAAATGTATGGACATTGCTAGATCGTCTTAGACTTCATCACTGATCAAGAATATATATACTTTATCGGGTCCAATTCTCTTTGGACAATATTAAAACTGTATTTTGGCGGTGTCGCTCTGGCAAGGGCTGTGGGAGAGACATTTCACCTTTGTCATAAAACTCTAAAAATAAATGTTTGGGATGATTAAATACAAAATTAAATTTTTTTATTGGGGTCATTTAGGTAGGGCGGAGGAGTACCAGGTTACGTCTCAGCTTGGTCATTAAAGCTTAAAAATGTTATTTTAAGGGATGTAAACTTAAATAATACAATTTGTTAAATTTTTACATTATTTTTGCATATAATAACACCCACTAAAGGGGGTGGGGTCCAAAAAGTTATTTTTTGATGTTATGACTCTAAGTTTAACGCGTTGAACCTTCTTTGACATAAAAATATATCATTTGCTTAACAAAATTAAAAAAAAAAATTTTTAAATTATGTTGTCCTTTAGAGGTTGGTTTAGTTCTTCTTAGGGTAACCTTTTTTCCCCTATGCCGCTTCAGCCCATTTCTGACCTTGACCTGTGCTATCCTTCAAGATATATTCATACCACATTTCAAGAGCCTGACTCTTTTCGTTTGGACTGAATCGGGATTTCCACAGACGGACGGACGGACATGCTCAGATCGTCTTAGATTTCATCACTGATCAAGAACATATATGTGACGCGCAAAATAGAAAGGGACCAAAGGTAAAAACCGGGTTTGTTCAGGAAAGCCATTTTGAAGATTTAAATACGTGTATCTTTGGTGTACTTCAATTTCATAAAACGCGCATATCTCTGGGAGGGAACACTTTTGTGGCATGGGATGCCACAGATGTTGTCCACATCAAAAAAAAAAAACAGAAGAACAAATTGATTTTTTTCCCTTAGGTCCCTTTCTCTATGCGCTGTCGCGTATACTTTATGGGGTCTCAGATGGATATTTCGCTGCGTTACAAACGGAATGACAAATGAGTGAATATACCCTCCAATTATTTTTTGGAGTATATAAAAATATAGAGAACGGTTGACCTTAAACGCTATGAAATTACACACGGAATGACAAACCTATATATACCCTTTCACTTTTTTGTGAAGGGTATAAAAAGTCAAGTATATTCAACGCCTACTATCTGTGTGTCAATATATTATGCATCGTTCAACTTACTTTCCTCAGTATACTTAAGTTCATTTCAAGTAATGAGTTAGGGCCTTTGTTTTGTAAAAAAAAATACTCAAGTGACTTAGGGCTTTTTTATACTACCTGTATCTTTGATAGTTTTGGTCCATAGGTGTATTAGAGGATTGTCTATCAAAATGTGCAAAAAAGCGATTTGAAAGAAAATCGACTTATATGTTCATCCACAGTATTAATTTATGCACTCAATTCACACGACTAATTTTATGACGTTTAATTTTCAAGGTAGATTTTTTGTGTGAAAGGGAAAAGTGTATTGAAGCCAGGGTAAGGGCAAAATTGACTTGATATCTTTCTTGATATTTTTCTTCCAACTAATATCTGTTCTTATATTTTGTCCATTTGCTAATTTCCCGCTAATAAAATTAAAAATTTAAAAAAAGGGGAAGTTACTGGTTTCATTCCATTTTGAAAAAATTTAGTTTTCTCTATCTTCTCTGACTACTCTTGAGAGGGTGTTACTAAGTCGGTATGCATATGTATGTGTATGTAAATATTTGGCCCGATGTAACATTTCAACGGCTGCAGCAAATCTAATCAAACTATTCTCGTTTCAAAGGGTTCTTGCAAACTTATATTGCCTTTGAATTGGAGCCGTATCGGAGCAACACAAATCGGGTCAAAGTCGGTTCACGCGTTCGTGATATATCGTGGACGATAAAATTCGAATAAAGGGAATTAAAAAACACTTAAACTACATATGTGATCAGCTAGTGTTCTGGAAACAGCGCTTATTACTTGGGAATCAACTGATCAGATCAAAACTTATAGTAGATTGAAAATTATATAGCATACTACAGCGGTTAAAATCAGCGCGCAGCTGCAGGCATAGCGTTTAAGGTCAACCGTTCTCTATATTTTTATACACTCCAAAAAATAATTGGAGGGTATATTCACTCATTTGTCATTCCGTTTGTAACGCAGCGAAATATCCATCTGAGACCCCATAAAGTATACGCGACAGCGCATAGAGAAAGGGACCTAAGGGAAAAAAAATCAATTTTTACTTCTTTTTTTTTTTTTGATGTGGACAACATCTGAGCATCGATGTTGTGGACAACATCTGTGGCATCCCATGCCACAAAAGTGTTCCCTCCCAGAGATATGCGCGTTTTATGAAATTGAAGTACACCAAAGATACACGTATTTAAATCTTCAAAATGGCTTTCCTGAACAAAACCGGTTTTTACCTTTGGTCCCTTTCTATTTTGCGCGTCACATATATGTTCTTGATCAGTGATGAAATCTAAGACGATCTGAGCATGTCCGTCCGTCCGTCTGTGGAAATCCCGATTCAGTCCAAACGAAAAGAGTCAGGCTCTTGAAATGTGGTATGAATATATCTTGAAGGATAGCACAGGTCAAGCTCAGAAATGGGCTGAAGCGGCATAGGGGAAAAAAGGTTACCCTAAGAAGAACTAAACCAACCTCTAAAGGACAACATAATTTAAAATTTTTTTTTTTTTTAATTTTGTTAACCAAATGATATATTTTTATGTCAAAGAAGGTTCAACGCGTTAAACTTAGAGTCATAACATCAAAAAATAACTTTTTGGACCCCACCCCCTTTAGTGGGTGTTATTATATGCAAAAATAATGTACAAATTTAACAAATTGTATTATTTAAGTTTACATTCCTTAAAATAACATTTTTAAGCTTTAAAATGTTGATATTCCTACTAACTAGCACCACTTGCAAAAGTGGAAAAATTGAACAAAGAACGCTGATGAGATGGCGTAGCGGCCTCGAAATCAGTACTGATCCGTTCTGATGGTTTGATGATTATTGAAAAATATTCTTAATATTCCAATCTTAATATAAATTAATAAAACAGAATTTGAACAAATTCATTTATTAATAAAATAATAAAAAATGGTTTGCAGTCTTGCAGATTCGAACTTAAGCCCGTTGATAAAATTAACAAATCGACTAATAAAAATTCATACATAATTTAAAATATCATCGTCATCTCTCATTCATAAATTGTTCTTTATAATAATCCAATTGCATTAAATTACCATCGTCATCTCTATCATTCATAAATTGTTCTTTATAATGCCCCCAAGCCAAGGCATCTACATTATTCGAGCAAACATATCTTTTCACATCTACATAACTTAACGATATTTTATTTATTAAAGAAGTATATATATTATGTAGCTTTGACTTAAATATATACATATTCCCATAGTATATTTCCTTATTATACAAACAATTTTTATAATCGCTTAAACTTAGCTTAACACATATATTACTTTTTACACCTTTCGCCTTTTTTATTTCTTTTCCGTCCTCAGTACTAAAAGAATAAATTTTAGATCTCAAACCAATAAATTCTCTCATGATGACACCACTATTTTCATCCTTCATCATTCCTAAAACTTTTTTATTTCTTTTTGGAATATTAAATTTCAATGTCATTGTGAATATTTCTATAAAAATCAACAGTACAGATTGTATAAATAAAGGAGTCTGTATCCATATAATTAAGTTCTACCCTAGAGTCATATATTGAAAGCATGTAATCATAATGAAAATTATACATTTTCCACTTTGATAGTTCTAAAACACAAAATCCTAGATATATTGGTTTATTATATAAAGAATGCGTTTTATTTAATTCGATAGCAATCATATTTTCATCGAATATCCTTAGAGAATTAAATTCAGGTTTCGCAATTAGTGCCCGAGCTCCTAGTCGTTTACCAACATTTTCCCAAGAGTTCGCAATTTTTATATATTTTCTTTTATCAACATTCTCCATAGTTTTCCCATATATAGCGTCATTTAGTAACTTAAAAAAATTCTTCTCAAAATTATTTTTTGCTTTCGTTCTATGAAAAGTATTGAGAGATATATAACTTTTTAACCAATCGGACTGCTTAAATTGTAGTATTCTATGTATTTTGTCTAACTTCAAACCATGTGCTAGACACTGTTGTAAATTTTTATAATATATAACATATTTACTTATATTATTCAAATCGAGAATAAGTTTTGAATCTTTGCCCACTTACTTTGTTTTCGCAACAAAATGGTAAGAAGTTGTGCTGATCATGAATTTCTGGCGGATATATTAAATCTACTTCTAGAATATATCCAGTAGTTGAATCATCAGGAATGGAATGTAAGGAGAAATTTTCAACGTTGTTAACCCATTCGAATCCACCTTCTGGTATATATTGCGACATAGCCCATCCATATAAATTATTTGCATCTAAATACATTAAATATTTAGATGAAAGTTTATCGTTAAAGTTATTTGTTCTTGGCCTTTGAATGTCTTTTAGAACATTGAACGATTCCTCCTCTTATTCCCTTCTGGATGAATGTAATCATGTCAATATCCTTCAAAAGTTCTAATTTTATTTTTGTCATCTTCAGCATTGCATCCCATGAAAGACCAGGCGCTGTATAATAATGACAAGGATCTAACTTATAAATATTTTTGCATAGCAATCTAAAATTTTCAAATACGTCTGTTAAAAGCAAAACATCGGTTTTGAGATAAAGAATTAGATTGTCCTCTAATGTTTCACAGTTAAAGATATTCCATACTTCTTTTGCATGATTATAATCATTTGGCGAACATTCTGTCTCAGTTAATATATTGAAAAATTTATCCCTGCTGGGCAAATTGCATTCTTTAAGCTTATCAAAAGAATTTAAATAATTATATGGAAAAACTCCTTTTCTCATTAACTAAGAAAACTGCTTTTCATCTTCGAAAATTAATTTTAATATAGTAAAATCGCTTCTGGATAGATTATGTGCTAATGAATCTAAACTTGATTGCATAAATCTATATGAGTCTAAAAATCTTATTTCGATATTGACATTATCTATACTGATGGTTTTTGAAATGGATATGTACAACTCTTTATTTAGAGGGATGATGTTTATTGGACTATTATTAATATGATTAAGTTCCTTTATAAACAAATGAGAGTCATAAGAAGAAAGATTATGAAATATAACCGGGAAAAATTGTGGTATAGCTTTAAAATTTAAATTATATGACCTATGCGCTGGTGCTCTATATTTCCCACTTAAATGTTAATGGTCTTTTACTTTAACTTCATCAACGATAGGATTTGAACAAATGTGACAAATATCTGAATTTATAAAACTTAATTCTTCGTCTGCAGTCAATGGATGCATTTCTTTGGTTTCTTTTAAAAATTTTGAATATTCTATTACATCTTTAACTAATTCGGATATAAATTTCTTGGGAGAATCTAACCCCTTAAAGTACTTAAACTTGTCTAAATTTTTATCAAAACTACATTTTAAATAGTATGAGAAAGCATAAGGCAGATGTTTGTTTATCAACGTTGTTGATGATTTATCTGGATTCGGAATGCATGTTTCAATACTTTGAAATATACACTCAGAATCAGCATAGATAACAAATGGCACATCCATCATATTCTTATGATTTCTAAATTCTAAAAGTAACTTATCTTGATTAGGGAGATACACAACCCGTTTTAAGCATTCTGGTGAGTGTTTCTTCAGTGTGTCTTCTTTTGTGAAATGTTGTATGGAATAGTCACACAAGAAATTCTTTCCTTTAAATTTGCTTGTTTGTCTTCTAATTAATCTATATAAAACAAGTAAAGATGTTATATTCGACCGAGTCGAATCTTAAATACCCTCCAAATATTTAGTAAGTGAATTTAAAATGTTTAACTTGGTGGGACAGAGTTCCTTTATATAACATCGTACGTCAACGCTTACTAAAGGGGGCGGGGTTCAAAAATATACAATATCATGTTTTCCACAGACGAACGTATGGGCATTGCTAGACCGTCTTAGACTTCATCACTGATCAAGAATATATTTACTTCATGGGGTCCAATTCTCTTTGGAGGGTATAAAAACTGTATTTTGGCGGGGTCGCTCTGGCAAAGGCTGTTGGGGAAACATTTCACCTTTGTCATAAAACTCTAAAAATAAATGCTTGGGATAATTATATACAAAACTAAAATTTCCTTTTTTTGATAGAGTCATTTAGAGGGCAAAGGGGAAGAGGGGGTAAGGCAGAAACAGGTAGACATAAAACTCTAAAAATAAATGCTTGGGATGATTATATACAAAATTTAAAAAAAAAGTATGTTTTTTTTTTTGGTAGGGTCATTTAGGGGCAAAGGAAGAGGAGGGGGTAGGGCAGAAATCGGCAGTCATAAAACTCTAAAGATAAATGCTTGGGATGATTATAAACAAAATTTAAAAAAAAAAAATTTTTTTGGTATGGTCATTTAGGGGGCGAAGGGGAAGGAGGGGATAGGGCAGAGTAGTACCAGGTTTCGTCTCAGCTTCGTCATTAAAGCTTAAAAATGTTATTTTTAAGGAATGTAGGCTAAAGTAAAACAATTTGTTAAATTTGTATGCTATTTTTGCCTATAATAATGCCCACTAAAGTGGGCGGGGTCAAAAAATATTTTTATTTTATGGCTCCAAATTTAAGGCGTTGGACCGTATTTTACATAAAAATATATCATTTGCTTAACAAAGTAACCAAAAAACTTTAAAAATTATGTTGTTTTTTCTGGGTTGGTTTAGTTCTTATTAGGGGAACTTTTTTCCCTCTTGCCCGATTTAGCCCATCTTCGAACTTAATCTGCTCTAAGCTTCAAAATATATTTATGCCAAATTTCAAGAGTCTAGCTTTTTTCGTTTGGACTGAATCGTGATTTCCACAGACGGACGGACATGTTTAGTTCGTCTTAGATTTCATCACTGATCAAGTTACTACTTTATGGGGTCTGAGATGGATATTTCGATGCGTTACAAACGGAATGACAAAGTGAATATACCCTCCAAATTCGTTTTTGGAGGGTATAAAAATTCAAAGATAGTAAGTTTCTGTGACGATATAAATTTAATTTTATACTACCTGGACATATATTTTTTCCAAACATAATGGGAGATAGTTTTAGAGTTTACTTCCTTTTGAATAAAAAGTAGATTTATATGAAGATCTACAACTTCCTTTGTTTTGTGATAAGGTCTAATGATAATGTTTTTTCCCTCATCATATCCAAAAACATTTATGCTAATCCAATCATTTATAGTAGTTGTTCAAAGACTTCAATATCTTTTATTTCCATCGGGAAGCACAAACCAGTAAAGTTTAAAATTCTCCCTGTTGTATATATTTCTGCTGAATTTATGTTGACCTGATACGATGACACGCGCTCGGCATGGTTATTTAAATTAAATATAGCAGAGACAACGGACCATTTAAAACAAAATTCATCACTGTTACGAACATCTATACATGCTTTCCTTGAGCTTAGCTTCTGAGGCAATGGAATAAATGGAGAACCCTTTAATGGTTGATAATTATTAATATTTGTATCCAATTTTATGATTTGCACTAAAATCCATCCACTGTCTCTTTCCTGGAATTCCTCCATTTTTTTATTATTATTTTTATTTTTAAAGGGAAAACTTCATTAAAATCTTGTTCATTAAAAATAGCTTGCATTTTTGTTTGGAAAGTCTTCACCTCTAATGGAGTGTCTTGTATGTCTTCTATTAGTTTTGCATATAGTCCATGTAGCTCAATATTAATTTTCATGGCATTATATTGATGAAGCCAAATATTAATTTCAGGTTTTAAGTCTTTCCATGCTTTATTTAAAATTTTTTCAGGAAAGAGACATCCTTCATCTCTATTTTCAATTACCAAAGTTTGAATCCTCGTCCTAATCCCACAGGATTTTTTTCATGCTCAAATAATTGCTTCTTTTTGCTGAAACACTTTCCACATTCAACACACTTGTACAATTGGTTTTCCATTATTTAAAATAAATTTTGTATTATAAAATAACGTATATATGTATATAACACACGATTTTTTAAATATTTTTTTAAGAAAAATATATAATGTATATATACTCGTATATATTTATAATTTTTTTATTTTTTGTAATTTTGAAAATCTTTTCTCTTGTGATAATTTTGCAGAACAAAAATTTTTAAACAAAAATTGCTGGTCTTATACTTGTTTTCTAGAGACATCACTACATACATATGAAAACTGAAACACGCATGTTTTTTCTTTCTTTTTTAATAGTTTGCGATAAAAGGTTTCCTTTTTTCTTAAGAAAGAAACACCCACCTTTCCAACGCACATTTACGATATCATAAATTGCATTTAAACCTTGAAGTAGAAAGTAGATTTACCTATCAAATATAAATGCGATCAACCATAAATGAAAACAGGCATATGCGTGTCTTTGGAAACAGAGATACGCATGTCTTTTGAAAATAGGCATACGCATGTCTTTCTTCCTTAATAGTTTGAACAAAAAACCACCCTCCTAGCAAACACACAATTTAATATTTATGACCTCATAAACTACATTTAAACATTGAAGTAAAAAGATGTCAGTGTCCTTGGGATTTTCCATATCCCTTTTTTAATTATCCTTTTTCTTAAGAAAGCATGAATAAGCAAGTTTTTCTTTATTAAGAGTTTGTCTTAATATAACAAATAATGCTGCATATTTAAAACAAATAAAATGCAAGCAAACTCGTCTCTAAAATAAATATAATTAAGGTAAATGTTACTTTACTACATTCATTTATTGCAAGATATACAATATACATATATTTACAAAATGGTGTGAAATTAAAAAAATTAGCTATAGTTTAGATCGAAAATTGCCGAACCATTTGGTGATTATCGTCGTTTGTAAACAATTGACCACATTTTGTCATTAATTTTAGCTAAGTAAGGGTCCCCTCTGTTTAAGTACTTAACCATTCTTTGGGGTAAATAAAACCATTTATTGTTGTCTAAATACGCTATGACATTTGATCCATATTGTGTAACCTTCCACTCAAAATTTAATATTTCGTATGGTTCATTTAAAGGAATATCATAAATTTTGGTGTACTCGGATTTTAATCCTTGGGCGATGTTAACTAATTGTTGATAGATCTAAATAAATAAAAAATTTAATTTAATTTAAAGAGTTTTTTTATAATATGCAACGTTCTTACCATTTTTGTTTGACGTAATTTCAAGTAACTTTGAAGAGTGATAACTAAAAATTTAGTTTTGCACTTTCTTTTTTGTCAATTTTTTTTTGCTGAATTCCCAAACTCTAAATTTATCTTACACTACTCAAATGAGAATTTCATTTGCACTCATGTGTATAATTTTTTCCTATTGAAAACATTACGTTGGAGCACGGATGGAAAACGTGACACAATTGTACTTTTTTTGTACCATTACGTCTTTGTTGGTATCGTGATACCACCTCGAGTAATTTGGCACAATTTAAATATCTGTACCAAAGACTATAGGTTTACGCCTAAGTAGTTCTTAAAAACGTTTTCTGCTTGAAAAGTTTTCTAATATCTCAGATAATCAGTTAATAAATATAACATATTGACCCTATAAAATTACCTTGGAGTAGTATCCCTACATTACTACTACAGCACATTGGAGTAGTAGCCCTATAAAATTAACTTGGAGTAGTATCCCTACATTATTACTACTTGCATTTTCCCACACGTGTAAGAAATTCCAGGAAACATGAAACCTCAGACAGATGCAATGCAAATAAACTTGAAAGTAGTTCAAGGTTGTTGTCAAGAATCTGAAGTAAATGAATTTAAAGTAACAAAAAACTACAGCAAAACTTGAAACTTAATTCTTTTCTTATAACTTAAATTAACTGTTGCATAAATCTAGCAAATACAGTATAAACTCGGTAATCGCAACCCTCGATACACGCAATTCCTCGATTTTTGCAACACTATAAAACATAGTATTGTAACCTTTATAAGTGCAACTACCCAAAAACGTTGACCTCTATAACTGCAACTTTACATTTAAATATGTTTGTTTCAGTTCTTTCTTATGTGATTTTCTTGTTCTAGATTTTTTTTCTTATATGCAAAATCTGATCATTATTATACCGCTATTCTGTCGACTTTGTTTGCTAGTTTTGTGTATGTAGTATGAGCAATTGTAAACAAATGACTTTCATTATCAGTTTATTCCGCGACAGGCCGCTTTTGTTTTATGTGCTAAAGCCATGGTGGTCACAAAAAAAATTATAAAACTAACAATTAAAGAAAAGAGGGAAATTTTGGATAAACAAGTGGTACATCAACAAAAGTTCTTTCTAATGATTATAAAGTTTATAAGTCTATTATTAATATTTTAATAAAAAATAACCACGGTATAGATAAAAAAATAAAACGTATCAGAAATCTGTTTTAAGAAAATTTTTTATGAAAAAATTTCATTAAAATACATTTCAAACTCATTTTAAATTTTATGAATACCGGCGTAAATATTTTAATAAAAAATAAGCTTTCTATTTCATAAAAAGGTTTTCATTTATCACTTTTCTTGTTATATATTTTTCCTCGCTGGGCGCAACTACCTCAATAAGTGCAATTACCTTGATTTCTATTAGTTGCCGTTACCGAGTTCGTACTGTAATAGAAAAATTACATGAATTCAGCAATTTAAGGTTGTTCAACTAATTTCGTGTAGGCATATGTACGCAAGTATGTATGTATGCACATTTATACAAACGTACTTACGCACATATGAAAGAAATCATTGTGAAGGGCTGAACAGTATGTTTTAATATTTAAAATTTTACTCATTTATACTATTTATTTAATTACGCAACTTTAAAAGAATTGTTGTTAGTGTGTTTTAATATTTAACATTTTACTAATTTATACTATTTATTTAACTATGCAACGTTAAAAGAATTGTAGTTAACACACACACACACCGGATTCATTATATTATTATATACATATAATTAAAATGTATAATAATTATACATTTTAGAGTTAGGTTGTTTTAATATTTAAAATTCTACTAATTTATACTATTTATACATTTTAGAGTTAGTATATCTTAATATTTAAAATTTATGATATATGTGTTAAAAAATTTTGTATATACTAATTGAAAAGAAAATTTTTTTGACAATACTAAATAATTTTCTGAAGAAGCTAACCGGTGGTTAGCGAACAATAATTATTAATATAAAATATCTAAAAGTGTAAACAAATCTATTTACTATTAAAAGAAAAAAGGTTAAAAAAATTAGACAAAAGAATCATAATAAGGATAAAGTAATTAAAGGAGGAAGAAAAATACATACATATGTATGTATTTACTATTAAAACTTGAATGTTATGAAAAGCATCATTTATCATAAAATACTTTTCACATTTCATTCCGTGAACGTGAATGCTTTTATTCAATTTCGAGTTTAATTGTTGTGTTCAATTGTAATTGAATCGGTTGTGTTTGCTATGCTTCGTCCAACAAGAAGCAACAACAATGCTTAATAAATTTCTGAAATAAAATGACAACAACCATCCGCATGTGTTCTCATCGCTTGCTCAACGACGACTGAATGAAAATTTTTATAAGAGCATAACAAATGTGTGTAAATTTTTTAAACAATTGTTGTATGGGCTGAACACCACTGCTTTAATATTTCAATCCATCCCAAAAATAATTATAGACAGCAACTTATTTCAAACAAGAGAACTTAAACTGATTCTTTTGAAAAATTACACAATAAAATATTCTTTGTAAAATTTACCACATATTCCATAAAAATAAATTTAAATAAGTTCAGAAAATATTTTGAAGTAAAAACAAGTAAAAACGTTATATTCGACCGGGTCGAATCTTAAATACCCTCCAAATATTTAGTAAGTGAATTTAAAATGTTTAACTTGGTGGGACAGAGTTACTTTATATAATATCGTACGTCAACGCCCACTAAAGGGGGCGGGGTTCAAAAATATACAATATCATGTTTTCCACAGGCGAACGTATGGGCATTGCTAGACCGTCTTAGACTTCATCACTGATCAAGAATATATTTACTTCATGGGGTCCAATTCTCTTTGGAGGGTATAAAAACTGTATTTTGGCGGGGTCGCTCTGGCAAGGGCTGTGGGGGAAACATTTCACCTTTGTCATAAAACTCTAAAAATAAATAATTATATATTATAAATATATAATAAATATATAAATAATTATATATATTATATATATAATTATGGGATAATTATATACAAAATTAAAAATTTTTTTTTTTATAGGGTCATTTAGAGGGCAAAGGGGGAGAGGGGGTAGGGCAGAAACAGGTAGACATAAAACTCTAAAAATAAATGCTTGGGGTGATTATACACAAAATTAAATAATTTGTATATATTTTTAATAGGGTCATTCAGCGGGCAAAGGGGGAGGAGGGGGTAGGGCAGCAACAGGCAGTCATAAAACTCTAAAGATAAATGCTTGGGATGATTATATACAAAATTTAAAAAAAAATTTTTTGTTTTGGTTGGGTCATATAGGGGGCAAAGGAAAAGGGGGGGGGGGGGGGTAGGGCAGAAATCGGCAGTCGTAAAACTCTAAAGATAAATGCTTGGGATGATTATATACAAAATTTAAAAAAAAATTTTTTTTTTTTGGTAGGGTCATTTAGGGGGCGAAGGAGGGGGTAGGGCACAGTAGTACCAGGTTTCGTCTCAGCTACGTCATTAAAGCTTAAAAGTGTTATTTTTAAGGAATGTAGGCTTAAGTAAAACAATTTGTTAAATTTTTATGCTATTTTTGCCTATAACAACGCCCACTGAAGTGGGCGGGGTCAAAAAATATTTTTATTTTATTTAATGGCCCCAAGTTTAAGGCGTTGGACCGTATTTGACATAAAAATATATTATTTGCTTAACAAAATAACCAAAAAACTTTAAAAAAACTTTCTTCTTAGGGGAACTTTTTTCCCTCGTGCCCGATTTAGCCCATCTTCGAACTTAACCTGCTCTAAGCTTTAAAATATATTTATGCCAAATTTCAAGAGTCTAGCTCTTTTCGTTTGGACTGAATCGTGATTTCCACAGACGGACGGACGGACATGCTCAGCTCGTCTTAGATTTCATCACTGATCAAGAATATATATACTTTATGGGGTCTGAGATGGATATTTCGATGCGTTACAAACGGAATGACAAAGTGAATATACCCTCCAAATTCTTTTTTGGAGGGTATAATAAAAGCAAAATAAATATTCACATGCATGCATACATATGTATAAAATATAAACAAAAGGAATAGCAACAGTAGTTAGTACAAATAACTAAAACAGGGATAGAAAGTCAACTACCTACAATAACACCGATTGGAAATTTGAACTATTAATTAAATATACATATGGTAAAAGGGAAAAGAATTGACAGAAAGTAACTAGTTTTGAACAATAAAAACAATTAAAAATAATTATAAATAAATTTGAACAATTTACTAATACACACACATAAATGCAAATTTATATTCATTTAATTATTATTAAAAAATCATACATATATATCTACTCATCTCTGCTCATTATCTGAAGTGTACATACATTAAATAAATTCAAATTAATTTCTTGAATCCAATATTTAAATTGCCTTGTTTCAAATTTTAACAGTGTTATCATTTTACACTTTTGACAAGTTTGTGAGGCACGGTATATGTTTGCCCGGCAAGTAAAAACTAAATAAAGCAAAATTTAAGTTGATTTCTTAAAGCTGAATACAGTGCTTTAATTGAATTGGAAAAAAAATGTAATAACATTGAACTTCGTTGATGCTTATGAAATTTACTTATATTCTCGGGAATTATTCGGTCCGTATTAATTTGTTTGACAAGCTAATAATTTCTTTATTTTGTGAACTAAATCTCTTCACTCTAACCTTTTGAATTTTTATTTGCTAGAACTCAATTCTATTGCTATTCAAAATATCCCCTAGTTCTATTTTCTAAAATAGATTGGATATCTAGCCCCTAGTATTTCATAACTTGAAATTTTTGCGTGCTCGTGTTATTCAAATATATATCTGATTTAAAACTTTTAAGTCTGTTGCTATATTATAGCCTGAAGAAGCTAACCGATGGTTAGCGAAATATCGAACAATAATTACTAATATAAAATAACCTAAAATCTTAAACAAATCTATTTACTATTAAAAGAAAAGAGGTTAAAAAAATTAGACACAAGAATCATAATAAGGATAAAGTAATTAAAGGAGGGTATAAAAATACATATGTATGTACTTGTGTTTATATAATCTAGTTTGGCCCTGCCATTATATATACTGCAAATAACCCTTATTTCGGCTCTTGTTTTATTGAATAATTTCACGAAAGTTGCACATAGCAGTGTTGTCAGATAATTTTTTTTCCTCCCCCCAAAAAAATTTAGAAACCTCCTAGATTCTACACTTTTTCTTAAAAAACCCACTAAAGCAGAAACGTTTAAGTAGTAATTTGTTTTCATCATTATTATCTCTACTAAATTTGGATTGAGCTCCTATCATTTTTACGAAAAGCACGAAAACTGCCAAATTTTTATTTTTTGTATAAAAAGCCCCCAAATATATTTTTATTGTTTAATTAACATTTTTATTTAAAGAATCATCAATAGACGTATTATATTCATATCATATACTCTACTAATTAGTAAAAAACAAACATTTGAATTATTCTTCGTTAACATTTTTATGGACTTACGTAAGGTGAACTATTAGGAATCCATTTTATATACATATAAACATCTATATGGTTATTTATATTGAAATCAGGTTTCTTGCAAAGACCTTCACTAGTTGTGTACATATCATTCGAATTGAAAAGTTTGAGCATTTCAGGTGCAGGAATAAAATTTATTGTTTAACGAGTACTTGACTCTTAAAATACTTTAAACTGCTGAAATATTCATTCTGTTTCGCAGCTTATTTTTTACCACATTAAACATAGAGAAAGCTCTTTAAACTGATGCATTGGAATAAGGTAGTTGTAATAAAGATAATCCTAGTTTAATAATTCTGCAAAATTTTGGGTTATTGCCAGCATACCTCTTTTGTTCAACTACATACCAAAATTTTTCTAAACACGTCGTATTATTCCACGATATAAAAAGCAAGTTGTTCCACTCACTAATGTTCTTTTCTTTTCTAAAAAATAATGCTACATTTCTTGCACTTTTCAATCGAAAATGGTAACATTATGACATTTGAAAATAGTGAATTTATTGGAAATTGATCTACCATCTCTTATGAAGACGTGTTTTATTTTAAATTTGCTCCCAATTGTGGTTTTTAGAAGAAAAAGTGACAAAATGTTACATATTTTCCAGAAAAGAAATCGATATCTTCACAAAGGTTTTTGAAATGAACAACGATACTGGTAATGTCAGGTTTTTTAGCTTTCCGTGCATTTTCAATGGAAAACAGTGACAATTTTTCCATAAGATCAATATTATCTGGAAGTCGCTTTTTTATTTGGGAACCTATTTTCAAAGTAAAAGTTTTGCAATTTTCTTTAATGAGCATAATGTTTTCTATTTGCATCGATGAGGCGAAATGAGCAAAGTTTTAGGAAAATGTTAGACACTCTGTTGGCACCATATATTCGTTAAAATCAAAATCTGTTATTTTTGCTTGCTTTCATTTGCTAAGATATCCGGATGCACTATCTTTTGTAAAACTATTAGAAAACATTCCTTTAAGTCGTTATATAATAGCAACGTATTCAACTGTTCACTTTGAAATAGTTTATTTATATATTTTTTTAACAGGATTCAAAATGTCTTTTAAGAAAATAAAATAAAGTTTATTGTCATTGTTGAATAATTTTGATAAAGTTGAAGCAGTACGACATTTTTCTTTTGTAGAGGCCAATTTAAAATGGAGCTCTAATGCGTCCCACTGTTCCAAAATTTTTTCAATAGCTCCGTACCTTGCTAACCATCTTGTACCTGTCGTGTGCACCCTATGAGTGGTAACGCAGTGACTATCAGCTGTGTAGATGTGTTGAGTAGGTAAATGGTTTGTCTGTTTTGTTGTCTCTTTTTTTTTTGTTTACGAATATGGGAAGGCGGGATTTTTGTTTGTTTATATGTATGGAAATTTATGTAAATAAGGAGGAAGGGGTATAAAAGGGATTTTAGACAGATGGAAGAGGCCCATTTTGAATTGAAGATATTGAAGATACGTTTGGATATAGACATTGGTGGCGATTGTTTTTTTTTGGAAAATTTTCTTTTTTTTTGGTGGTGGAAAAAATTAAAGTTTGGAGAAAAAAAAATTAAAGCTTAGAACAGAAGAGAGTTGAAAAGAAAGTAAACTGAAATTTAATTTTGAAAGAAATAAAATAGCAAAAAAAAAAAAAAACATAAGTAATAGAAAGCCGAAAGATTGTGTTCAGAACAAAAGCAACATAAACAAACATTTTATATAAAAGAAAAACAATATTGTGACAACAAGGTGTTAAATAAAGAAACTTCATAACAACTTATAAAATAAAATTAATAAAAATAAAACGCCCAAAACATTTACGGCGTATTTAAAAAAAAAAAGCACAAGACGATCCACGAAGAAAAGGCCCATAATCGGCACAAGAAGGAATTTTGGTGAAGCCGCAGCCATTGAGGAAAAGACAGTCACAGGGGACCAGAGGAAAAGTTTGCGAGAAGACAGCAGTTAAACAGGTATCGTGCCACTTTGGTTTTTTTACCCGTACAGGACTGAAAACTGCGACGGACGACTATACGTATATGTATGTAATTTTTGTAGGAGTTTTTGTGGCGGGAAAAGTTTCCGCGGGGCTTGCCTTTTTGCCGCGTATTTAAGCAAAAAGGGCGCGAATAGTTAGGTGAGCTCATCGTAACGGGCGCGATCGGGAGAAGTTCCAGGATTCCGAAATCCTCAAACAATAGTTGTCCAGCATCAAATATATATATATATAGTTTTTATTTTTACCAGAGACGACCGAACGTTTAATATAGGACACGCCACTTACGGACGGCCGTATCCTGTATAAATTCAGTTTTTTTACCTTTAGGCGTCTCCCTTTTGGAGCCCCGATAGTTTGAAATTTCTTTTGTTTCATTTTTTTTTTTTTTAATTTTAATAATTTTGTTTAAAATTTTGTATATTTAGAATTCTTTTGTTTTAATTTAATTTTAATAATTTTGGCTCAATTTACTTTAAATAATTTTGTGCAAATTTCCATTTTATAATTTCATATTTTGTTTTTTTAATTTTTGCTTGCATACCTTTTTTTTAATATATAATAAACATGTATTTTGTTTTAAGTTGAAATTTGTTAGTCGTTTCTAAAATGGAATTTTAATCTAATTTTATGCGGTAAGTAAGGGACAGGAAAGATGCCAAGGAATCGTTGTTGGGACATCCAATAAAGGACGATGGATGTCACGGAGGAGCCTCAAGGTTCCTAAAGGGGAGGGTGAATTCCTGGCAGACCAGCCGCCAGAGGGTTTCATGTTGGTAGGTATGTGTAAGTGTACTGAAAGGGAGTAAACGTGTGTATGCTTCGGGCTCTACCTCTAAAAAAAGGAACTATTATTTCGTGCACACAACAGCTTGCACCACAATGCTGGTTTTTTTTTTTATATATATATATACGTGTTGTGGTTTACTAGACTGGTGACAAGATCCCACCCAAGACGGCGAGCTTCAGCCGGAGCAACCGCCAGAAAACCAGCACAGTCGGCAGTCTGGTAACGCAGTTGTGTCTGTTGGCAATTTTTGCGGCGAAGGTGCAGACACAAAACAGATGGCACACACACATGATACACAATACACATTAAATTGTTTTATTAAATATTATTATATATATAAATGGCGCCCAACGTGGGGCCCGAAGCAGACGGTACATAAGAAGTTGGTTCCTCCGCAACAGTGATTAACGGGTGATCCATCAGGAGCGTATGACCTGCTAGGTCATTCAAGAGTCCCTAGACAGTAGCGACGCTTTCTGCGGAAAACCAGTTGATTTCTGTTCAACACATTTTTGCTTTTAAGTGATTCATAGAAACGTCTATGACATACATTGCAAGCACCTATGTAAGTCCCGATTCGCAAGACAAAGTATCTTGGATCGCGTTGCGACATAGGCTGACTGTAATGTTGTCATAGAGTTTTGATGAATCAGCAGTCTCCCTTTTCTTCACAACTTGAGACTTAGAATAATTTAGTAATTTATAATAGAATTTTAATTGCGCAAGTTGTTGAGAAAAAGGTTGATATAAAAGAAAAATGGTGTTATGAGGGGAACGAGAACTTTTAAGTAAGATTAGACATAGTCTTACTTGGTCAGAGGTCCACAATTGTTGATAGCTAGTCCTGGCAGTACTATCTCTATTTGGTTTTACTCCAGTCGCAGCACAACAATTAGTGGATGATTAGTTCATCTTCTTATCAGTTTACTCCTGAAACAAACAGCAAAAATAATATATTAATAAGAGTACACACACATACAGATCAATATGAAACCTAACAAATGTAACAAATACCTTGGTTATCTTTCTTGTATCCTGAAAATACCGCATAACAGCAAATTATTTAGTAAATTTGAGCAGGGATTTTCCGCCTAAGTATATATCTGCTTGGTTTGACGATCAGCAAATTCTGTTGGTGTCTATTTTAATAGTTACCTCTGGGTTTTTTCTTCATGTAACACAATAATAGTAGTTTTTATTTTGTTATATATATGTAATTTTATTTCAGATTTTTTTTATTTTTCCATATTATAGAATTTTGTCTTATGCTAAAGTTTTCTGTTAACAAGTCGGGAGTTATACTTGTTATATTGAATTAACCGGGAAACATTTAATCGTTTCGGGTATAAGTTTTATTAGTCGTATATAGCATTTTTTTTTAGATTTTTATATACATATATTTTTTTATAGATATACTTAAGTAAACATCGTTGTAATTTTTTTTGGTTGGATAATTAAATAGAGATTTAAGTGGATACACTGTCTGTTTTGTTGTGTGCAAGATAGAGCTCCGCGTTTTGGTAAAACTTGAATCTCAAAAGAAATTTTTATTTTATACCACTTTATAATTTTGTCTACAGATCTAGTTTTTTATCATACTTATATATTTTTTTTCCTTTCTTCCGTTCTACTTAATAAGCACATACTTGAATTTTACTTATAGATAATAGCAAAATAACTAAGACATTTTGAATTGAATTAATGGTCTATTTTGGACAGAATTAGTTATTTTGATATTTAACTTTATACAATATATATATACATAAATTTTTTTATTATTTTAGTGGCTAATTTCAATTATTTTAGTACCAATTATTCCAATTTTGAGCTTTTGGTTTGTTAGGAGAGGTAAAGGTTCGTAGGAAAATTTTATAGATTCGATGGTGTGGACACGTAGCGCTAGTAGGATGATGACCGACGCAAATAATATGCCTACAACAAGCGCTGGTACTACCTGTAGCCCGGTTGTAACCACCACAACTTCGATGTCTACGATGGCAAATCAGTCAGCGCACGTATTCACCACTACAACGTTCGCTACGATGAGTAACCCCATAACTACGGCTACTACTGCTCACGAACGCCATGTCAGTCCGGAAATTATTCAGCACGTAAGAGATTCTTCATCGCTTAACAGCACTACGGCAGGAAACCGAGATCACGAAGAAGTCGTCTTTAGCCCGATAGCTGAAATGTCAACAGACCCCAGCGGACTGCAACAAATGGTAGAGGCAGCTGTGGGCTTAAGTCAAGCGAAGTGGTCACGTGAAATCGACCTCAAAATACAGAAAGCCATAGAGGAGGTGCGACAGGCCGTAGTAGCAGCAGCAGCAGATCGACCAGGGACATCCCGAGCTATGGGAGTTACCGAGAATGCAAATTTGCCTTTTATCCAGAATCAGGCTCAAACAACAGTACCCCAGCCACCAGTTGGTTTCCGGCCTTCTGCTGTGACTGGGTATGAACGCACGTATCAGCAACAGCAAACTAATGAATATGTACCGCAGCAGAGACAGACTGTGTTTATGCAACCGTCAGCACAAATGCCACCATAAGTACCAGCACCACATAACCTAAATATGGAGTCAGAACCAATGCAGGTAACTCATCGTCAGCCAAATGAACGGCAATATACTTTGCAACGACCAAATATAAATACAGATGGTATACGCCAGCAACAACCGACTGTATATCAGGCGTACAATTTGCCACCGTCGAACGTAACCGCACAAAGGCAATTATCATCACAGCCACAAATAGGATCGGGCATGAACCATTTGCCTAATAATATAGTACAACCAAATCTAGCACCACCGTATCGTCCAGTCTCAGATAACCCGTCAACTGGGTACCCGTCAAACGTTTGGTCTGCAAATCAACAGCAACAAAATTATATACCGCAAAGCCACCAGCAACAAATTTATCAGCCGCCAAGCAATCAGCCTCAAAGTTATAATTTGGCTATGTCCATGCCAAGGCAATATGAGGCACCAGATAAATTTAAACTGGACAAATGGGGATTGAAATTCGATGGCACGCCTAAATCGATGAATGTCCAGGAGTTCATTTTTCGGGTAAGCGCTTTGAGAGCGGATTATAACTGCCCGGATGGCGAAATTTTGCGCAGTTTCCATTTGTTATTGGAAGGACCAGCATTGGAGTGGTATTGGGATTATCGCAAAATAGCCCGAATCGATACCTGGCTAGATTTAGAAAAAGCACTACTGGCACAGTACAGGCGTTACGAAAAGGAGTACCAGGTGCAGATGAAAATTCTAAGTCGCAGGCAGCTACCCCAGGAACCTTTTGATGATTTTTATAATGCGGTAATCAAACTAAGAAACCAGCAGCAGACACCGTATGACGAAGAACAACTGGTGGAAATAATGAGAGGCAACCTTAAGCCTGCATTGGCCCAGATGATGTTTTCTGTTCATCTCCGCACCTTATCAGAGTTCTGTCGGGAAGTGAGAAGGGCTGAGAATTTGCTGATGACACAGCGACAGCTTTACCCCCAGCGATCTAATTTCACTCACAGAGTGAATGAGGTAAACTGGGAGGAAGATGTTGGTGTGTCGGCAGAGTTGGAGGTGGATGCGCTACGTGCTACAGGGCAGTATAAGTGCTGGAATTGTAAGGCAATAGGTCATGCGTTCATGGACTGTCCTCAGCCAGTGACACGAATCTTCTGCTTTAGGTGTGGGCTAGACAACGTAGTTGCTCCGAAGTGTCCCAGGTGCGCGGAAAACAGGGCCCGGAACACGTCTCGAGCTGGGCAGGCGCGTTCGACACCGGTCTAGGCCCAGTTGATAGGCCACAACAGCAACATAGTTTAGGTTTAGTTAAGATTTTAGAAAATAAAGATAGAGTTAGTGTAGTTAGGGAACCACAGCTTAGGGAACTTAAGCCTCTGCATATAAGGATGCGTGAATATAATGAGGCTAAGATTAGATTAGGGTTAGTATCGAATAAGATTAAAAAGGCGCGTGAGAGATATAAGAGGCGAAAGCAATTGAGGCACGAGATTTCGTCCGCATCTCTATATGAGGGTAAAGATGCGCGCTTGTATACAAGAATTAATTTAAATGGGCATGAAATTGAGGGGCTACTAGACAGTGGCGCTACAGTGACATGTCTGGGCCGCGACTGTATGGATTTTGTAGAAAAGGCTGGACTTAAAATTCACGACTTTTCTACAATAATCAAAACAGCGGACGGTACTCGGCATGCCATTGTGGGCCGTGTTAGAGCCAGTGTTAAGTTTGGTCAATCAACGCAGGTCATAAGTTTTTATTTAGTGCCTACCTTGAGTCGTGAGTTGTTCTTGGGGGTCGATTTTATGAAGGCTTTTAAACTATTTGCCAATATAGATAGCCTTACGACAAATGGCATAAATCTTAGCGAAGAAACCGATGGTACAATAGATATCTTGTCTCATACATTGACGCCTGAACAGCGTCAGAACTTAGATTTTGTTATATCGAGATTCCCCTGCTATACAAAGAAAGGTTTAGGTAAAACACATTTAGAAACGCATTCTATAGATACGGGAGATGCTACCCCAGTAAAAGATAGACATTATCCCTTCTCTCCGGCGGTACAAGCACTTATGTTTGCAGAGCTAGATAGAATGCTTGATCTCGGTGTCATTGAGCTTAGCGAGAGTCCTTGGAATCATCCGGTGACTTTAGTCCGTAAGGGTGAAAAGAACCGTTTGTGTCTGGACGCTCGAAATCTCAATGCATTGACGGTCAAGGATGCCTATCCTTTGCCACACATTGAGGGCTTGTTAAGTCGTCTAGGGGACACGATATATATATCTAGTGTCGATTTAAAAGACGCTTTCTGGCAGATACCACTAGAGCCGTCAAGTAGAGAAAAAACTGCATTCACGGTGCCTGGGCGACCACTGTATCAATTTACTGTCATGCCTTTTGGGTTGTGTAATGCAGCCCAAAGGTTATGTCGGTTAATGGATAAAGTGATCCCCGCAGCACTTCGTGATAGAGTTTTTGTCTATTTAGATGACCTTTTGATAGTATCTCCAGATTTCGAGACACACCTGGAGTTGCTCATCGAAGTATCTAATAGTTTGGTAAAAGCAGGGCTGACAATCAATGTAGCGAAATCTAAATTCTGTTTCAAGGAGTTAAGATATCTAGGGTACATTATCGGAGGTGGCAAAATTAAGCCTGATCCTGCCAAAGTGGAAACGATTACTCGTTTTGCTTATCCTAAAACGGCCAAGCATGTGCGGAGTTTCATGGGAGCAGCAGGATGGTATAGAAAATTTATACCTGACTATGCTACTATTGCGGCTCCAATCTTTGACACGCTGAAAAAGGGTAAGCAATTCAAGTTTTCCGATGAAGCTAAGGTAGCGTTCGATCGCCTCAAGAACGCTCTAATTTCAAGTCCGCTGCTTAGTCACCCGGATTTCAGCCGACATTTTTATGTCCAGTGTGACGCGTCCGATGTAGGCATTGGCGCAGTGCTCTTTCAGAAAGACGAATCTGATAATGAGCATCCAATTGCATATTTTTCCCATAAATTAACATCGGCGCAGAAGAATTATTCAGTTACTGAACGTGAATGTCTGGCTGTGGTCTTGGCGATTAAGAAGTTTAGGCCCTACATAGAACTTATGCCCTTCTCTGTGATAACTGATCACAGCAGTCTAAAGTGGCTTATGTCACATAAGGACCTAAGTGGCCGGTTAGCCCGGTGGAGTCTACATTTACAGTCGTTTAATTTCACCATTGAACATAGGCAGGGAAAACAAAATGTGGTACCCGATACCCTATCACGCTACGAAATGGATGAAGTTTCAGCAAATGTAGAAGGTCTGATCGATCTCGATTCAATTGCTTTCAAATCGAGTGATTATTCTGAACTTGTCTCTACAATTGAAGCAAATTCAGAGCAATTGCCAGATTTGAAAGTAATTGAAGGCATCGCCTATAAGCGAGTTCGACCCTATGATGGAGTGGACTTAAATGAGGATTTCTCATGGAAGCTATGGGTTCCTCAAGAATTGACCAAAAACATCATAGAAAAGGCACATAACTCACCGCAGGCATCTCATGGAGGCGTTGGTAAGACTCTTCGACGCATAAAAGAGTACTTTTATTGGCCAAACCAGAACGCTCAAGTACGTAATTTCGTTTTGAATTGCCAGATCTGCAAGGAGGCCAAACCGACGAACCGGATTCTAAGGCCACCGATGGGTGCTGAAATAATTTCAGAACGCCCTTTTCAACGCATATTTGTAGATTTTTTGGGTCCTTATCCCCGTTCTAAAAATGGTAACTGCTATATTTTTATAGTGTTAGACCATTTGACGAAATTCGTTCTGCTTAAAGCATTGCCGAAGGCCAATAGCAAGAACATCATTAAGTTTTTGATTGCCGAAGTGTTCCATAAGTTCGGTACACCTGAAACTATAGTATCGGACAATGGTAAACAATTCATAAGTAAAGAATTTGCAGATGTCGTGAAAAATTTTGGCATCAAACATGTTCGTACGGCTATTCACGCACCGCAGGCAAATGCGTCGGAACGGGTCAATCAATCGATCTTGGCTGCCATACGCGCGTACCTACAAGACGATCAGTCTGAATGGGATAGACATTTGTCTGAAGTTGAGTTTTCCCTCAGATCGTCTGTGCAGTCCTCAATTGGAGTTACACCATATTTTGCCTTATTTGGCATGAATATGATAGGACATGGTAGTATTTATAAATTAGCCAGAAAATTAAAGAGCCTGAATGATCCTGAGTTGAATGTACTCACGAAGACAGAGTCAATGTCCCTCACCAGAAAAAAGATGCGAGAGAATCTACATCGAGCCTATTTAAGAAATGAAAAAACTTATAATACCCGTAGTAGAGAGGTCAAATTTATTCCTGGGCAAGAAGTTTATCGCCGAAATTTCCAACAGAGTGATTTCAAAAATAATTTTAACGCGAAGCTCGCAAGAAAATTTTTGAAATGTCGCATAGTCAAACCGATTGGCAGGAGCTTGTATGAGGTAGAAAACCTTCAAGGAAAGTCGTTGGGGGTATTTCATGCCAAGGACTTGAAGCCATAGGCTTTAATGTTCTTGGTAGGCTTAGTCCCAACGATTCCCATAAGCTGTATGCCACACGCTTTCGCGCAACGCACGCAAATAATTTTTTTTCCCGAAAATCGTTTTAAAATTTTTTTTTGCCTAACACCGATACTAAATAATAGTCTTGCACGTTTTTTTTTAGTATAAATATAGGTAGAATGTTATTTTTATCAAATTAGGAGGCCTACAATTAGGGGTCAAATAGGGTAATTGCAGGACCAGATTGGATGAAAGTTTTTCATTTCATTCTTATTTTAGTGTTCGTTCCAGTGACACTTACCTCGTCCGAGTTGGTTCAGTCCTGCCACAGAATTAGAGATTATATTTGCCATTAACTTTGAGCTTACGTTTCTAAGCCAATTACATTTGTAATTATTATTACTATATTGGTGGAACCTTATCGTGATCCTGGGGAACTATGCCATTAAGGACTAAAGGTTCTTAGGCACCTAGAGTAATAATATGCATCTGAGTCCGGTCTTACAGCGAGCTAAGGCAAAATTATAATTAATCTAGTATAGACCATTTCACAAATGGTCAGTTTTGTTCTGCGGCTGAGCATGTTCCAGTCGAGCGTGGTGAGTGTCAGGGGAACGAAACACTAATGGCGGCTTCGTTTCTGCAAAACAGGTAACATTGTTTCACTTTATTTTTTTTTAATTTGCAGCGAGGCAGAGTTGTAAAACAAAATTAATATTTCTAAGGGATGGCAATTTATTTTCTAACAACTTTACTATTTTGCAATTGTATGATAGTGCCATTTTTCCCATAGCCAGGTGCCCACAATGTTATATTGTTTTACAGAAAGGAAGGCCAAATAAGTGAATGAATAACTATATATATATATATATATATATATATATATATATATATATATATGTGTGCGTATGTATATATATATGTATATGTGTATGTATGTATATATAGGTATATATATATGTATATATATATATATATATATATATATATATATATATATATGTATATATATATATGTATATGTATGCATGTATGTGTATATGGATATACTCGTATGTATGGTGGGCCTAGGTATAGAGTATGTATGTGAACTTAAGGGGGAATCAAGGTGCGAATGGTTTTAACTATAGATATAATTAGTAATTAGGTGATTAATTAAAATAGGGTTAGTTTTATTTTATAATATAGAGTTAGCACTTACAGGGTGAAATTATAGTTGAGATTGTTGCTGTTGTGTAGAGTAGTTTTTAAATGTGAGAATGCTTGGATGAGTGGTGAGATGAATGAATGTGGTCGGCTGCAGGCTGATATAGAATGTCTGGAAGAGAGAATGGGACTTTAGTATTTATACGGCATAGGGTAGTTTAGATAATAAAGTAGATTCTGACTCACTCAGCAGACATCCCTTACGGTGGGTGGGGCTGAAGTCGAGTATATCCCTGGGCGGGACAAAATTTGGAGCGAGGGCTTTATTAATCTGTTTGGGTTTCTTTTGTTTTAATTTCCTTTTTCCTTCCAAGTTATTTACTTTCTGTGGTAGGTTTGTAGGGGGTACTTCTCGGCCGGGATTTATGGCACCAGCCATATAAATCTCGGTTGGTCTTAGTCCCTACATTCCGAGGCGTAGGCAAACTAAGGGACAGCGATATACTGTAAAAACATACACTTTTGACCAATTTTGTGTCGTAGATACCGACGGCTCATTGCCGCCGTTGGCCAATCGGCACGGGAATGATGACACAAAATTGGTACAAAAGGTTTTCCATTTTCAATTTTCTTTTATTTAACACACAATCTATGGACTTACCTGACATCCACCGGTGATGATGAAGGCCTTTCATCGTGATGCTTGGCTGTCCAAGAGTCCTAGCAGCGATGTGGGGATGAGCACGCCAATATGCATATCGGCGTATGCATTGGATTGCTGTTTAATAGTACATCCACCTACAGGGGAAGTCATTGTAGGATGAATTTTTCGATTTGGTAAAAAAATAAAAATAAAAAAAAAAAAAGTACTTACCCTGGCCACAAATTTGTCTGAGTTTTCTTTTGTTATTACTTATTTATATATCTTAATTAATTTAACACGAATATGGCATTACCACTTGTTCACTTTTATTTTTGCGGAAGTTAAGCATGAGTGCCAATAGTGAGAATTGAATTCGCCGTACAATTCATTCATGATTGGCCATTCATCAAAGTATAGGGATGCCAGATCAACAAAACTAAAACTTTAGTAATGCTACTCCAGCGTTTTCGGTTTTAGCGAGGTGAGCATTCCCCAAAATCCCAGACACCGGGAAGCTATTAGCCCTCCCATCCTGGACCAGACGTGGGTTTCCAGGAGTGGTTGGGTTTGTCGTGTGCACCCTATGAGTGGTAACGCAGTGACTATCAGCTGTGTAGATGTGTTGAGTAGGTAAATGGTTTGTCTGTTTTGTTGTCTCTTTTTTTTTTGTTTACGAATATGGGAAGGCGGGATTTTTGTTTGTTTATATGTATGGAAATTTATGTAAATAAGGAGGAAGGGGTATAAAAGGGATTTTAGACAGATGGAAGAGGCCCATTTTGAATTGAAGATATTGAAGATACGTTTGGATATAGACATTGGTGGCGATTGTTTTTTTTTGGAAAATTTTCTTTTTTTTTGGTGGTGGAAAAAATTAAAGTTTGGAGAAAAAAAAATTAAAGCTTAGAACAGAAGAGAGTTGAAAAGAAAGTAAACTGAAATTTAATTTTGAAAGAAATAAAATAGCAAAAAAAAAAAAAAACATAAGTAATAGAAAGCCGAAAGATTGTGTTCAGAACAAAAGCAACATAAACAAACATTTTATATAAAAGAAAAACAATATTGTGACAACAAGGTGTTAAATAAAGAAACTTCATAACAACTTATAAAATAAAATTAATAAAAATAAAACGCCCAAAACATTTACGGCGTATTTAAAAAAAAAAAGCACAAGACGATCCACGAAGAAAAGGCCCATAATCGGCACAAGAAGGAATTTTGGTGAAGCCGCAGCCATTGAGGAAAAGACAGTCACAGGGGACCAGAGGAAAAGTTTGCGAGAAGACAGCAGTTAAACAGGTATCGTGCCACTTTGGTTTTTTTACCCGTACAGGACTGAAAACTGCGACGGACGACTATACGTATATGTATGTAATTTTTGTAGGAGTTTTTGTGGCGGGAAAAGTTTCCGCGGGGCTTGCCTTTTTGCCGCGTATTTAAGCAAAAAGGGCGCGAATAGTTAGGTGAGCTCATCGTAACGGGCGCGATCGGGAGAAGTTCCAGGATTCCGAAATCCTCAAACAATAGTTGTCCAGCATCAAATATATATATATATAGTTTTTATTTTTACCAGAGACGACCGAACGTTTAATATAGGACACGCCACTTACGGACGGCCGTATCCTGTATAAATTCAGTTTTTTTACCTTTAGGCGTCTCCCTTTTGGAGCCCCGATAGTTTGAAATTTCTTTTGTTTCATTTTTTTTTTTTTTAATTTTAATAATTTTGTTTAAAATTTTGTATATTTAGAATTCTTTTGTTTTAATTTAATTTTAATAATTTTGGCTCAATTTACTTTAAATAATTTTGTGCAAATTTCCATTTTATAATTTCATATTTTGTTTTTTTAATTTTTGCTTGCATACCTTTTTTTTAATATATAATAAACATGTATTTTGTTTTAAGTTGAAATTTGTTAGTCGTTTCTAAAATGGAATTTTAATCTAATTTTATGCGGTAAGTAAGGGACAGGAAAGATGCCAAGGAATCGTTGTTGGGACATCCAATAAAGGACGATGGATGTCACGGAGGAGCCTCAAGGTTCCTAAAGGGGAGGGTGAATTCCTGGCAGACCAGCCGCCAGAGGGTTTCATGTTGGTAGGTATGTGTAAGTGTACTGAAAGGGAGTAAACGTGTGTATGCTTCGGGCTCTACCTCTAAAAAAAGGAACTATTATTTCGTGCACACAACAGCTTGCACCACAATGCTGGTTTTTTTTTTTATATATATATATACGTGTTGTGGTTTACTAGACTGGTGACAAGATCCCACCCAAGACGGCGAGCTTCAGCCGGAGCAACCGCCAGAAAACCAGCACAGTCGGCAGTCTGGTAACGCAGTTGTGTCTGTTGGCAATTTTTGCGGCGAAGGTGCAGACACAAAACAGATGGCACACACACATGATACACAATACACATTAAATTGTTTTATTAAATATTATTATATACCACTTAGTTTGTCAAATTTTAAAGGGTTTTTATCAGCAAGCAATATATAAATTTTAGAATGTTTGATTTGTCTTTTATGACAAAACCACGTTTCACGTATTATATATTCAACTTCAGAAGGCAATTTTTCATAGAATTTTCACACGTTAGATGTAACGAATGGCAAACGTACTTTACTGTTATCAAGTGTGGCACAATTTCTTGTAATCTACTACTTAATGAATGGTATTTGCCTACCATTACATTAGCACCATCCAATAATATCTGTATGTTTATTCCATCTGTTTCCAACATATTTACTACGGATTTGGTTATCACTTCAGCAGTACCACTCTCAACCTGCACCACTCTATACAACACTGTCATTACCGAAGCTTCTTCCCTACAAGAAATTGCTGATGGAAACTAACACATAAAAAACTTATTAACTAAGACAATTATATATAAAATTGTTACTGACGATATTTACGTCAGTACTGAAGTCAACTCTGATGGTATTTTCATCAGTTCTTAAGTCAGCTCTGAGGATATTTCCATCATCCCCTGCTGTGGAGTGAGTAGTTCAGAAAAATTTGTTTACTAGTTCACGAACTTCATAAGTATGAGGGAGAAATAGAATCACACGCACACGAATGTTTCCATCAGTTTTTTCATATTGCCCTTAATAAAATGATAGAAATTTCTGCGTATATACCCATCAGGAATAACTATCAGATGATGCATCAAATGACCGTCATTGTTCTTGTAGGATTCCATACTAAAATACTTAATCATAACACAAAGCAATTTTCTGTTATCAACTGATGTACATACTTTCATCAATAATTAGCGAATAATAATTATCTGCTAAATCTTCTATGAGTTTTTGAAAAAATGCTGGAGCCAAAACGTTTTTTATTAACGCAGTACATTTTGTCCGATGGAGTAGAATATTTTGGAGAGTTTCAGATTGTTTGCTTAGTTGTTTAATTAAACAACCGAGGTGGTCAATGCTCTGCAATAAATGCTGCGATTTTGAGTTCTGCAATCTGTCTTTCTTTTGTAAGAGATGGCTTGAGGATGTTTGTTACGGGTACATGTACTTCTTTTGTTTGGGATGCAAATCCAATATGTTTTTTCGTATTTTGGTGTGCAATAAGGTCTTTCCTGTGAGCCACCATAATGCTTTCACACTATTTGCATAAAGCTTTGTAGTTGTCTTCCTGGACAGGGGCTAACCAATCTGAAATTTAATTTTGCATTTATTGTGTTTAAAATTTTATTTAAAAATACAATACCTTTAAACTGCTGATCTGCTTCCCACTCCTTTTTATATTTTTTATATATGTTATCCTTTTTTGACATATTGGTAATAAATTGTAAAGATGAACAACTTTTTAAAATTCATATGTTGCAGCTCTAAGAAAACCAACAAAATTGATTTAACGAGAAAAATGTTTTAATGGTTGTAGTTGCCAGATTACTCTGGCATTTTGTTACAATATCTTCGACATGCTCAGTTTTTAAATTATGTACTATATTAAATTTTCTTACTCCCAAACTTTTCCCTATAGAATATTAACCCCTAAATCTGCCCCTAAATAGAAAAAAACCCTAAGTCTAGGGGGAAATCCCCTAATCTGACAACACTGGCACATAGTGAAAACCTTGATAGCACTACATTGAAATGGAAACCAAATCTATTGATCTATTTAGTTTCCATTTTAGATCTATTGATCCGAGAGATCAATTTGATTATGATAGCAATCGGTTGCTCAATTTTTGCGAAAGATTTAGAGAGTCTGAGAATATTGAGCCCAACTAACCCATTCTAGAGGTTAAACTTAAAGAATTGGAATCTAGATGGGGAAGAGTCGACTCCTCCTATAAAATTCTCATGATGTCAAAGGATCCCGATTTCACGTCAGAAGTAAAAGCTGGGATTACGAAACGTTTGCACAAACTCATATTACGTATGATCGTCTCAAATTTTAGAATTAATGAAAAGTTTTCGATTGGAAACTGGACATTACCCTACAGGTCAATCGACCTCCCGATATTCTGTGCAAAATCAAGCCCTCCAACATGATCAGCTTCAAGATAGCTCATACTGCATTAATGTGCCTCCCTGTGATACTGAGGTGTTCAAAGGAAGCTATGAACAATGGCCCTCGTTTCGGGACATGTTCATAACAGTATACATAAAGCACTCTAAACTTACACCCGTTACTAAATTGTATCACTTAAGTAACAAGACAAGAGGTGATGCGGGAGATATCGTTAAAAGATATCCTCTCTCTAACGAAAATTTCGACTTATCGTGGAATGCTTTGAAAACCCGCTATGAAAATAAACGAGTTCTGGTTGATAATCAGATCAAAATGTTATTTGATATTCCCGCGACATCTAGTGAAGATAGTGAATCAATTCAAAGAATCCAGTCTTCAGTAAATGACTCACTCGCAATACTCAGAACACTTGGCGTTCAAGTGGACAGTTGGGATATATTGATATATACAGATATGGGATATATTGATTCGCCTTATCTCCACAAAGTTGCCTGAAGTAACACTTGTTATGTGTGGAACAATCTCTCACATCATCTCGTGAATTTCCACAATGGAGCCAAATGTCGCAATTTATTGTTGACAGGTACGAGGCGGTTGAACGTATAAATAGGATTAAAACATCAAGATTGTTTTATGCTGACAAAACCTAATCAAGCTAAAGTGCAAACATATGTGTGTCAGGAAAGTTTGAACGCTGTTTGTTGCAGACTATGCAATGTAGAACATCCTTTAAGAGCGTGCCCCAAATTGAAAGCGTTTAGTGTGCAACTGACAGTTGATTACGTTTTTAAGAATATATTTTGTAATAATTGTTTGGCTGCTTCTCATCTCAAGTCAAACTGTGGTAGCAAGTATAGATGTATGCATTGCAAGAAAAATCACCACATTTTGTTGCACATGAAGCAAAGTTTTCAAAACGCAATGCCCGGCTGAGGCAAATTGCATACGGAAGCACCAAATCACGATACTAAATTTGTACAACGCCCGTCTCAAGATACCCTTCAATCGGCTTCAAACGTTACTCAAGATGATCTTCCCAGTATTTCGAGGCGTGTTCATGTTAATTGCTGTACTGGAAGTGAAAATATTTTGTTATGCACTGCTCTGACTCAAATTGAACATAGGGGTGAACTCTTCACAGTAAGGGCTCTAATTGATCCCGGTTCTCAGCGAACATTTCTGACAGATAGAATTAGAACTCGTCTTCAGATCCCATACAGGAGTTCTCACTTTGAAATTGTAGGTATAGGTGGTCAAAAACAGGTCGCTAATAAGGAGTTGGGATTTTGTTTTATATGCTAAAAGACACAAATTGCGTGTACCTATAAGCGCTATTATACTCCCAAGGCTGACCTAGCGGTCCAGCTTGCAATTTCGAAATCCCGGTATCAACGGAACTGGCGCACTTAGATCTAGCTGACTCTACTTTCAGTAGGGCTTCTCAAATAGATCTTATTCTGGGCAATGATTGTGAACATTTGCTCAACATTGATGGCATTAGAAAAAATATATGTGGTCAAACGCCGGCCTACAATACCATATTCGGATGGGTTAAAATCGCAGCCTGTTCAAACGTTCACGACCTCAGTGTTCGTATCCCATACTGTTGAGCTAAATCAAATTTTAAGGCAGTTTTGGGAACAGGAACAAATTCATATTGCAGAGCCCAGATCGGTCGAAGATGAGTTTTGTGAAAATTTTTACACAGAAACTACTACACGTAGCGAAAATGGTAGATACTTAGTAAGACTACCTTCAAAAAAGATTTTCCAGAAAAAATCGTTCTTGATTCATCCCGGTTCACTGCTCTGGCTCAATACTCGCGCATGGAAAAGAATTTGTCGTAAACCCCTGAATTTCAAGCTCAATATACAGAGGCTTTGAAGAAATACATAACTCTGGACCATATTGAGGAGGTTCCATCAAATTAAGTCGTTTCACAAGGTAAATATGGCTCGTGTTATTTACCGCATCATGCCGTCGTTCACCCTGAACATAAAACTTCTAAAGTTAAAGTTGTTTTCAATGATTCTCGCAAATCGAAATCTCAATTTTCTCTCAATGATATTCTGCACACATGCCCCACTCTACAGAATGATTTAATATCAATTATAATTAATTGGAAAAATATCATTCTTTTGTATAATTTTTTTAACCTTTTTTCTTTAATAAATAATATGTTTGTTTGAGTCTTGAGATTAATTTCTGCATCTCATCAAAAATGTAATTGTTGCTTAAGTTCTAATTACTTTGTTCCTTACTGCTTCATATATATGAATCCATTTTTGAATTACATTTTTGTTGAGATGCAGAAATTTAGATTTAGTATGTTTTAATATTTAAAATTGTATTAATATAAACTATTTACACATTTTAGAGTTAGTATTTTTTAATATTTAGAATTTTTGATTTATGTTGTGAAAAAAATTTTGTATATACTAATTGAAAAGAAAATTTTTGACAAAACTAAATAATTTCCTGAAGAAGCTAACCGATGGTTAGCGAAATATCGAATATCAAATATTAATATAAATTAATCTCAAGACTCAAACAAATATATTATTTATTAAAGAAAAAAGTTAAAAAAATTAGACAAAAGAATCATATTATAACAGAGTCCGTTGTGAAAAATAAGTAGGATGAATTACGGATACTTAAAAAGAAATCCGTATGCTAGATTTTGGATTCATAAATATGAAGCAGTAAGGAACAAAGTAATTAGAACTAAAGCAACAATTACATTTTTGATGAGATGCAGAAATTTAGATTTAGTATGTTTTAATATTTAAAATTGTATTAATTTAAACTATTTACACATTTTAGAGTTAGTATTTTTTAATATTTAGAATTTTTGATTTATGTTGTTAAAAAAATTTTGTATATACTAATTGAAAAGAAAATTTTTGACAAAACTAAATAATTTCCTGAAGAAGCTAACCGATGGTTAGCGAAATATCGAATATCAAATATTAATTTAAATTAACCTCAAGACTCAAACAAATATATTATTTATTAAAGAAAAAGGTTAAAAAAATTAGACAAAAGAATCATATTATAACAGAGTCCGTTGTGAAAAATAAGTAGGATGAATTACGGATACTTAAAAAGAAAACCGTATGCTGGATTTTGGATTCATAAATATGAAGCAGTAAGGAACAAAGTAATTAGAACTAAAGCAACAATTACATTTTTGATGAGATGCAGAAATTTAGATTTAGTATGTTTTAATATTTAAAATTGTATTAATTTAAACTATTTACACATTTTAGAGTTAGTATTTTTAATATTTAGAATTTTTGATTTATGTATTTAAAAAAATTTTGTATATACTAATTGAAAAGAAAATTTTTGACAAAACTAAATAATTTCCTGAAGAAGCTAACCGATGGTTAGCGAAATATCGAATATCAAATATTAATATAAATTAACCTCAAGACTCAAACAAATATATTATTTATTAAAGAAAAAAGGTTAAAAAATTAGACAAAAGAATCATATTATAACAGAGTCCGTTGTGAAAAATAAGTAGGATGAACTACGGATACTTAAAAAGAAAACCGTATGCTAGATTTTGGATTCATAAATATGAAGCAGTAAGGAACAAAGTAATTAGAACTAAAGCAATAATTACATTTTTGATGAGATGCAGAAATTTAGATTTAGTATGTTTTAATATTTAAAATTGTATTAATTTAAACTATTTACACATTTTAGAGTTAGTATTTTTTAATATTTAGAATTTTTGATTTATGTTGTTAAAAAAATTTTGTATATACTAATTGAAAAGAAAATTTTTGACAAAACTAAATAATTTCCTGAAGAAGCTAACCGATGGTTAGCGAAATATCGAATATCAAATGTTAATATAAATTAACCTCAAGACTCAAACAAATATATTATTTATTAAAGAAAAAAGGTTAAAAAAATTAGACAAAAGAATCATATTATAACAGAGTCCGTTGTGAAAAATAAGTAGGATGAATTACGGATACTTAAAAAGAAAACCGTATGCTAGATTTTGGATTCATAAATATGAAGCAGTAAGGAACAAAGTAATTAGAACTAAAGCAACAATTACATTTTTGATGAGATGCAGAAATTTAGATTTAGTATGTTTTAATATTTAAAATTGTATTAATTTAAACTATTTACACATTTTAGAGTTAGTATTTTTTAATATTTAGAATTTTTGATTTATGTTGTTAAAAAAATTTTGTATATACTAATTGAAAAGAAAATTTTTGACAAAACTAAATAATTTCCTGAAGAAGCTAAACGATGGTTAGCGAAATATCGAATATCAAATGTTAATATAAATTAACCTCAAGACTCAAACAAATATATTATTTATTAAAGAAAAAAGGTTAAAAAAATTAGACAAAAGAATCATATTATAACAGAGTCCGTTGTGAAAAATAAGTAGGATGAATTACGGATACTTAAAAAGAAAACCGTATGCTAGATTTTGGATTCATAAATATGAAGCAGTAAGGAACAAAGTAATTAGAACTAAAGCAACAATTACATTTTTGATGAGATGCAGAAATTTAGATTTAGTATGTTTTAATATTTAAAATTGTATTAATTTAAACTATTTACACATTTTAGAGTTAGTATTTTTTAATATTTAGAATTTTTGATTTATGTTGTTAAAAAAATTTTGTATATACTAATTGAAAAAAAAAAATAAAATTTTTGACAAAATTAATAATTTCCTGAAGAAGCTAACCGATGGTTAGCGAAATATCGAATATCAAATATTAATATAAATTAACCTCAAGACTCAAACAAATATATTATTTATTAAAGAAAAAAGGTTAAAAAAATTAGACAAAAGAATCATATTATAACAGAGTCCGTTGTGAAAAATAAGTAGGATGAATTACGGATACTTAAAAAGAAAACCGTATGCTAGATTTTGGATTCATAAATATGAAGCAGTAAGGAACAAAGTAATTAGAACTAAAGCAACAATTACATTTTTGATGAGATGCAGAAATTTAGATTTAGTATGTTTTAATATTTAAAATTGTATTAATTTAAACTATTTACACATTTAGAGTTAGGGAACAAATATACATCCCGTATCATGCTCCGATTTTTATGAAACTTTTGTCATAGGTAGTACTCTTAAATCTAAGAATTATGGTAAAAAAATTTTGGAGCGGTCTCACTTAGTTTGGGAGTTATAGGCCTCTAAATTTCAAACATATATGTGTCTATAACTTCCTTCATATTATTGCAACATAGTTGATATTAATATCGTTGGATAGGACTTGTAAATACCTTTCAAACGATATATAACAACCTAAGGTTCTACAGAGTTGGAACGGCAAGCGGTTCAAAAATCATTTTTTTGTATTGCCTTTTTTTACAAAAGTACCGTTAAATCGAAAAGGGGTCTATATAACGGTTTTTTATTATATAGTAAAATGAATAGAAGACATTCACACCTTTCATTTGACACCTATATCATAAATGTTTAATAAGGAATGAAGACACTACAAAGGAATTAAAACTTAAAAGTTGAAGATAGTTACTTTTTCATAGAACTACACGTATTAAGTATACAAAAATATACAATGAGTGTAACACCAAAATTTGTTTAATTTTTCTTGTGATAATAGTGGACTGAAAATGTAGTACGGCCGCGCTCTAAGATTTTATTCTTCATAGTATTTCGTATCACAACGACCTCTAATAAATATTTTTATCTAAAATAATTTTTATGTTTTACTATTTTATATTACTGCAAGGTTTTCCGAGCTTAAGGATTTTCTCCTCTATGTATATCGAACAGTGGCTTCGCTGAGGAAAGATTTTCTGCATTGCCGGTCTTCGGCCGTGCTTAAGGATTTTCTCCTCTATGTATGTCGAGCAGTGGCTTCGCTGAGTAAAGATTTTCTGCATTGCCGGCCTCCGGCCGGGCTTAAGGATTTTCTCCTCTATGTATGTCGAACAGTGGCTTCGCTGAGTAAAGATTTTCTGCATTGCCGGCCTCCGGCCGGACTTTAAGGATTTTCTCTTCTATGTATGTCGAACAGTGGCTTCGTTGAGTAAAAATTTTCTGCATTGCCGGCCTCCGGCCGGGCTTAAGAATTTTCTCCTCTATGTATGTCGAACAGTGGCTTCGCTGAGGAAAAATTTTCTGCATTGCCGGCCTTCGGCCGGGCTTACGGATTTTCTCCTCTATGTATGTCGAACAGTGGCTTCGCTGAGTAAAGATTTTCAGCATTGCGGGCCTCAGGCTTGTTTTTACATCTGTATCAAATGTTTCAACGTTCAGTAAAATCATATCTGGCCTTATTTGAAGTTTTAATTCCTCTGTAGTGTCTTCATTCCTTATCAGATATTTATGATATAGGTGTCAAATGAAAGGTGTGAATGTCTTCTATTTATTTTACTATAGAATAAAAAACCGTTATATGGACCCCTTTTCGATTTAACGGTACTTTTGTAAAAAAAGTCAATACGAAAAACTGATTTTTAAAGCGCTTACCTTTCCAAATCAGTAAAACCTTAAGTTGTTATATATCGTTTGAAAGGTATTTATAAGACCTTTCCAACAATATCCATATCAACTATGTAGCAATAATATGAAGGAAGTTATAGACACATATATGTTTGAAATTTAGAGGCCTATAACTCCCAAACTAAGTGAGTCCGCTCCAAAACTTTTTACTATAATTCTTAGATTTAAGAGTACTACCCATGACAAAAGTTTCATAAAAATCGGAGAATGATACGGGATGTAAATTTAAGCCGAAAATTTTTGACAAAACAAAATAATTTCCTGAAGAAGCTAACCGATGGTTAGCGAAATATCGAATATCAAATATTAATATAAATTAACCTCAAGACTCAAACAAATATATTATTTATTAAAGAAAAAAGGTTAAAAAAATTAGACAAAAGATTCATATTATAACAGAGTCCGTTGTGAAAAATAAGTAGGATGAATTACGGATACTTAAAAAGAAAACCGTATGCTAGATTTTGGATTCATAAATATGAAGCAGTAAGGAACAAAGTAATTAGAACTAAAGCAACAATTACATTTTTGATGAGATGCAGAAATTTAGATTTAGTATGTTTTAATATTTAAAATTGTATTAATTTAAACTATTTACACATTTTAGAGTTAGTATTTTTTAATATTTAGAATTTTTGATTTATGTTGTTAAAAAGATTTTGTATATACTAATCGAAAAGAAAATTTTTGACAAAACTAAATAATTTCCTGAAGAAGCTAACCGATGGTTAGCGAAATATCGAATATCAAATATTAATATAAATTAGCCTCAAGACTCAAACAAATATATTATTTATTAAAGAAAAAAGGTTAAAAAAATTAGACAAAAGAATCATATTATAACAGAGTCCGTTGTGAAAAATAAGTAGGATGAATTACGGATACTTAAAAAGAAAACCGTATGCTAGATTTTGGATTCATAAATATGAAGCAGTAAGGAACAAAGTAATTAGAACTAAAGCAACAATTACATTTTTGATGAGATGCAGAAATTTAGATTTAGTACGTTTTAATATTTAAAATTGTATTAATTTAAACTATTTACACATTTTAGAGTTAGTATTTTTTAATATTTAGAATTTTTGATTTATGTTATTAAAAAAATTTTTTATATACTAATTGAAAAGAAAATTTTTGACAAAACTAAATAATTTCCTGAAGAAGCTAACCGATGGTTAGCGAAATATCGAATATCAAATATTAATATAAATTAGCCTCAAGACTCAAACAAATATATTATTTATTAAAGAAAAAAGGTTAAAAAAATTAGACAAAAGAATCATATTATAACAGAGTCCGTTGTGAAAAATAAGTAGGATGAATTACGGATACTTAAAAAGAAAACCGTATGCTAGATTTTGGATTCATAAATATGAAGCAGTAAGGAACAAAATAATTAGAACTAAAGCAACAATTACATTTTTGATGAGATGCAGAAATTTAGATTTAGTATGTTTTAATATTTAAAATTGTATTAATTTAAACTATTTACACATTTTAGAGTTAGTATTTTTTAATATTTAGAATTTTTGATTTATGTTGTTAAAAAAATTTTGTATATACTAATTGAAAAGAAAATTTTTGACAAAACTAAATAATTTCCTGAAGAAGCTAACCGATGGTTAGCGAAATATCGAATATCAAATATTAATATAAATTAACCTCAAGACTCAAACAAATATATTATTTATTAAAGAAAAAAGGTTAAAAAAATTAGACAAAAGAATCATATTATAACAGAGTCCGTTGTGAAAAATAAGTAGGATGAATTACGGATACTTAAAAAGAAAACCGTATGCTAGATTTTGGATTCATAAATATGAAGCAGTAAGGAACAAAGTAATTAGAACTAAAGCAACAATTACATTTTTGATGAGATGCATAAATTTAGATTTAGTATGTTTTAATATTTAAAATTGTATTAATTTAAACTATTTACACATTTTAGAGTTAGTATTTTTTAATATTTAGAATTTTTGATTTATGTTGTTAAAAAAATTTTGTATATACTAATTGAAAAGAAAATTTTTGACAAAACTAAATAATTTCCTGAAGAAGCTAACCGATGGTTAGCGAAATATCGAATATCAAATATTAATATAAATTAACCTCAAGACTCAAACAAATATATTATTTATTAAAGAAAAAAGGTTAAAAAAATTAGACAAAAGAATCATATTATAACAGAGTCCGTTGTGAAAAATAAGTAGGATGAATTACGGATACTTAAAAAGAAAACCGTATGCTAGATTTTGGATTCATAAATATGAAGCAGTAAGGAACAAAGTAATTAGAACTAAAGCAACAATTACATTTTTGATGAGATGCAGAAATTTAGATTTAGTATGTTTTAATATTTAAAATTGTATTAATTTAAACTATTTACACATTTTAGAGTTAGTATTTTTTAATATTTAGAATTTTTGATTTATGTTGTTAAAAAAATTTTGTATATACTAATTGAAAAGAAAATTTTTGACAAAACTAAATAATTTCCTGAAGAAGCTAACCGATGGTTAGCGAAATATCGAATATCAAATATTAATATAAATTAACCTCAAGACTCAAACAAATATATTATTTATTAAAGAAAAAAGGTTAAAAAAATTAGACAAAAGAATCATATTATAACAGAGTCCGTTGTGAAAAATAAGTAGGATGAATTACGGATACTTAAAAAGAAAACCGTATGCTAGATTTTGGATTCATAAATATGAAGCAGTAAGGAACAAAGTAATTAGAACTAAAGCAACAATTACATTTTTGATGAGATGCAGAAATTTAGATTTAGTATGTTTTAATATTTAAAATTGTATTAATTTAAACTATTTACACATTTTAGAGTTAGTATTTTTTAATATTTAGAATTTTTGATTTATGTTGTTAAAAAAATTTTGTATATACTAATTGAAAAGAAAATTTTTGACAAAACTAAATAATTTCCTGAAGAAGCTAACCGATGGTTAGCGAAATATCAAATATTAATATAAATTAACCTCAAGACTCAAACAAATATATTATTTATTAAAGAAAAAAGGTTAAAAAAAATTAGACAAAAGAATCATATTATAACAGAGTCCGTTGTGAAAAATAAGTAGGATGAATTACGGATACTTAAAAAGAAAACCGTATGCTAGATTTTGGATTCATAAATATGAAGCAGTAAGGAACAAAATAATTAGAACTAAAGCAACAATTACATTTTTGATGAGATGCAGAAATTTAGATTTAGTATGTTTTAATATTTAAAATTGTATTAATTTAAACTATTTACACATTTTAGAGTTAGTATTTTTTAATATTTAGAATTTTTGATTTATGTTGTTAAAAAAATTTTGTATATACTAATTGAAAAGAAAATTTTTGACAAAACTAAATAATTTCCTGAAGAAGCTAACCGATGGTTAGCGAAATATCGAATATCAAATATTAATATAAATTAACCTCAAGACTCAAACAAATATATTATTTATTAAAAAAAAAAAGGTTAAAAAAATTAGACAAAAGAATCATATTATAACAGAGTCCGTTGTGAAAAATAAGTAGGATGAATTACGGATACTTAAAAAGAAAACCGTATGCTAGATTTTGGATTCATAAATATGAAGCAGTAAGGAACAAAGTAATTGGAACTAAAGCAACAATTACATTTTTGATGAGATGCAGAAATTTAGATTTAGTATGTTTTAATATTTAAAATTGTATTAATTTAAACTATTTACACATTTTAGAGTTAGTATTTTTTAATATTTAGAATTTTTGATTTATGTTGTTAAAAAAATTTTGTATATACTAATTGAAAAGAAAATTTTTGACAAAACTAAATAATTTCCTGAAGAAGCTAACCGATGGTTAGCGAAATATCAAATATTAATATAAATTAACCTCAAGACTCAAACAAATATATTATTTATTAAAGAAAAAAGGTTAAAAAAATTAGACAAAAGAATCATATTATAACAGAGTCCGTTGTGAAAAATAAGTAGGATGAATTACGGATACTTAAAAAGAAAACCGTATGCTAGATTTTGGATTCATAAATATGAAGCAGTAAGGAACAAAGTAATTAGAACTAAAGCAACAATTACATTTTTGATGAGATGCAGAAATTTAGATTTAGTATGTTTTAATATTTAAAATTGTATTAATTTAAACTATTTACACATTTTAGAGCTAGTATTTTTTAATATATAGAATTTTTGATTTATGTTGTTAAAAAAATTTTGTATATACTAATTGAAAAGAAAATTTTTGACAAAACTAAATAATTTCCTGAAGAAGCTAACCGATGGTTAGCGAAATATCGAATATCAAATATTAATATAAATTAACCTCAAGACTCAAACAAATATATTATTTATTAAAGAAAAAAGGTTAAAAAAATTAGACAAAAGAATCATATTATAACAGAGTCCGTTGTGAAAAATAAGTAGGATGAATTACGGATACTTAAAAAGAAAACCGTATGCTAGATTTTGGATTCATAAATATGAAGCAGTAAGGAACAAAGTAATTAGAACTAAAGCAACAATTACATTTTTGATGAGATGCAGAAATTTAGATTCAGTATGTTTTAATATTTAAAATTGTATTAATTTAAACTATTTACACATTTTAGAGTTAGTATTTTTTAATATTTAGAATTTTTGATTTATGTTGTTAAAAAAATTTTTTATATACTAATTGAAAAGAAAATTTTTGACAAAACTAAATAATTTCCTGAAGAAGCTAACCGATGGTTAGCGAAATATCGAATATCATATATTAATATAAATTAACCTCAAGACTCAAACAAATATATTATTTATTAAAGAAAAAAGGTTAAAAAAATTAGACAAAAGAATTATATTATAACAGAGTCCGTTGTGAAAAATAAGTAGGATGAATTACGGATACTTAAAAAGAAAACCGTATGCTAGATTTTGGATTCATAAATATGAAGCAGTAAGGAACAAAGTAATTAGAACTAAAGCAACAATTACATATTTGATGAGATGCAGAAATTTAGATTTAGTATGTTTTAATATTTAAATTTGTATTAATTTAAACTATTTACACATTTTAGAGTTAGTATTTTTTAATATATAGAATTTTTTATTTATGTTGTTAAAAAAATTTTGTATATACTAATTGCAAAGAAAATTTTTGACAAAACTAAATAATTTCCTGAAGAAGCTAACCGATGGTTAGCGAAATATCGAATATCAAATATTAATATAAATTAACCTCAAGACTCAAACAAATATATTATTTATTGGAAAAATATCAGTACGTTTTTAGTGGCGATACTCAAAAAATGTATCGCCAAATCCTTGTTCACCCAGCTGATACGACGTTTCGGCGAATTTTATTTCAACCCCACCCTAATGGTCCCATTAAGGATTATCAATTCAAAACTGTAACCTTTGGCGTCAACTGTGTTCCATACCTAGGTATTCGGATCCTATTACAACTCGCTGCCGATTCCGAATCCTAAAAGCAGCTTCAATTTTGCACGGAGAAACGATGACATACTCTCTGGAGGTTATTCAACTGACGAAGCTTTATCTGCCCAAACTCTGCTAATAGTTTCATTACAATCAGCTGGGCTCCCATTAAAGAAGATCACAGCAAATCATCAGCAATTACTCTCCAATCTTCCAAAAGAGGATCTTTATGATTCAGATTTTCTCCTCTTCCACGACACCAGTTCTACCAAAACTTTTGGCATAAGGTGGAATGCAGTCACTGACTCGTTTACGTACAAAGTTTCTCCGATTGAACAAACGGCAAGAATAACAAAGCGATAAATTTTGTCCTCAGTTGCAAAATTGTTTGAGCCTGCTGGATAGTTGGCTCCTATAGTCATCAGAGGAAAACTTTTAATGCAGCAGTTGTGGCTGAAAGGGTTGGACTGGGATGATGATGTTTCATCTGAATCCCTTTATAAATGGAACTATCTGGTGCAAGATTTCGGTCAGATCGAGACAATTTCCATCCCACGTTGGTTACAGTGTACTCCATCTGATTTAATTTCTATTCACGGGTTCTCAGACGCATCAAAGGTAGCATACTGTGCCACAATTTATATTCGATGTGAGACTATGTCTCACAACACCTTCAATAATTTGCTGGTAGCGAAGAGTAAAGTAGCCCCGATACAGACAATTTGTCTCCCACGCCTAGAATTGAATGCCGCAGTTTTACTAGCAAACCTCGTGAAATATGTTAAAGATTCACTTCGTCTCAATATAGGTCATCTTGTGGACTGACTCGTCCATTGTATTAGGTTGCCTCTCGAAAACTCCATGCTCATGGTAAACATACGTGTCGAATCGCACTTCTCACATTTACAGTTTGGTTCCGAATGCTATTTGGCGACATGTGCCAACACATGCCAACCCCGCTGATCTGGGAACTGGCGGTTGCAAATCTCAAGAACTGGCACAAAACTCGCTCTGGTGGCATGGGCCACCATGGTTATCAAAGCCATCCTCAGAGTGGCCACATCGAAATCCCCTGAAAGTTATTGCCGATTGAAAATCAGACTCAGTCACTACACACAGAAATCAAGGAAGATGACATATTGTCTAATTTGACTTCCGAGCGTTGCGAGTTATATGTTACATTTTTCGAATTTACGCCAAATGCTTAGCGAAAAGTTCGAAATTCTCAGGTCTTAATAAACAATTATCTTCTTCTGGTGATTTCACTTTTGACGAAATGAAATTTGTCAAAAAGCCTCTCATTGCTCTAGCTCAAAGGAACTTTTATAATTAGAAGTACAAATTATTATGTAACTCACAGCATCTGCCAAATAAAAGTTATTTAAAAAATTTTAATCCTTTTCTCGATTCGGACTCACTCTTACGAGTGAATGACAGACTATCTCGGTCGTCCATGCCATGTAATGAGCGTTATCCCCTAATACTGCCCAGAAATTCTCTTGTTTATTCATAATGTACTCGCTCATGCTAACTGTAGCCAAATGATTAGGATGGTGCAATCGGAGTTTCATGTCTTTCGAATTAAGTCGGGAATAAAAGCTAGTATTCGTAGTTGCAAAGTCTGTATAATACACAGACAGCAATCATGCTCGCAGATAATGGCTCCCTTGTCTCCTAAAAGATGTACACTCACGCCACCTTTCCTTGTAACAGGTATAGATTTTGCAGGCCCCTTTGAACTAAAAACGTCTATTTTGCGAAGGGCTAGTACCATAAAGGGCTATATGTGTGTCTTCGTTTGCTTTAGCACGAAGACTATTCGTCTAGAAGCATGCTCCGATTTGTCGTCAAATGCTTTTCAAGCGGCATTCGCTCGCTTCGTTGGGAGGCGGGGGCTCCCACACAGGGCTACTTCTGACAATGGCAGAAATTTTTTGGGTGCTAGTAGAGCGCTAGAACGGGATTTTTCAAAGTTTATTAACACAGCGGCTCACGATGTTGCCCAAAAGTACCTTTCTCGTGGATTTGAATGGAAGTTCATTTACCCACATGCACCACACATGTGCGGCTTATGGGAAACCGCCGTTAAGAGCTTCAAGTTTCATTTTAGAAGAATTGCTGGAACTCAAAAATTCTACTTTGAAGAGTTTTCTACTATCCTTGACCGAAAAGAAGGAATACTCAATTCCCGCCCGATTTCGGCGCTGTCAGAAGACCCTTCAGACATTACGGCACTAACTCCCGGGCATTTCTTAAGAGGTTCTTCTATTATGGCTTTCCCAGAACCCGACAGTCAAAATACCTCGCTCATCAACAGATGGGATAAACTGAAGGCTCTGCACCATCAATTCTCAATACGATGGAAAGAAGATTACCTCAAGGCCCTTCAAAAGTGGAGATATTCAAGCCTGAATCTTCAACCTGGAGATCTAGTCGTAGTAAAGGACGATCTCCTACATCCACAGAAATGGTGACTCGGACGAATAGAGAATACTTACCCAGGCTCAGATGAAAATGTCCACATCGCTGATGTCCGCATCGGCTCTGTAGTGATAACTCGGCCGATAGTCAAGTTATGTTTTCTTCCTTATATGGAAAATCGGGAGGCTTAGAACCTCATAATATCTACTTATCGCCGAATACATTCAAAATCTTTCTTATTCTCTCTTATTTTCATTACTTGCATGTAACTTCAAGTTGTATTTTCAAAAAAAGTATAATTCATCGTCTTATTACTAGATACAAAATCTACCTACACGTTTTATCCACGCATGGAAAAAAAATTAAACTACCTCATACTTTAATTTGTATGAACAATTTGAGATAAAGCATAAATCATATAGCCTTTAATTTCCATAAGTTATAAGTTCTAATTCGTACTTGTTTTCCCATATAACACCGAACCGCAGATTAGACGCCACTCGTCCAGTTGACATCCGAAAAAATATAAGAAGAAAAAGAGACCCAGAAATCTATGTTTGTGTTTTATGTGATGCGTTTCATGGCTTGCATTTCTGTTGCAAATTTTTAACCATGTCGGTGAAAAAACGGGTGGATGTTGTAGAACGATACTAATGTTGTGTGAACTACTTAGCGAGAAGCCACGATGTGAAGGCATGTGCATCAAACGATACCTGCAGAAAATATAGAAAATTGCACCACACCTTGCTGCATGCGACCCCAAAGAAGAAAAAACCGAAAAGCAAGTCTAACAAGAAAAAGACACAATAAAAGCGAAAACCAACACCGCAGCAAACACCAAATTCACCAACGGCCACAACAACACCCATTTTAGAGGCGACTAAATAACTGGCAAATGTCCTTTGCCCAACCACTAACCCGCCATATGTTGCCTGAAGGCCTGGGCTGGCGGCATGTCTAACTTGATATTGGACAAAACCATTTTTATACCCTCCAAAAAAGAATTTGGAGGATATATTCACTTTGTCATTCCGTTTGTAACGCATCGAAATATCCATCTCAGACCCCATAAAGTATATATATTCTTGATCAGTGATGAAATCTAAGACGAACTGAGCATGTCCGTCCGTCCGTCCGTCCGTCTGTGGAAATCACGATTCAGTCCAAACGAAAAGAGCTAGACTCTTGAAATTTGGCATAAATATATTTTAAAGCTTAGAGCAGGTTAAGTTCGAAGATGGGCTAAATCGGGTAAGAGGGAAAAAAGTTCCCCTAAGAAGAACTAAACCAACCCAGAAAAACCAACATAATTTTTAAAGTTTTTTGGTTATTTTGTTAAGCAAATGATATATTTTTATGTCAAATACGGTCCAACGCCTTAAACTTGAAGCCATTAAATAAAATAAAAATATTTTTTTGACTCCGCCCACTTTAGTGGGCGTTGTTATAGGCAAAAATAGCATAAAAATTTAACAAATTGTCTTACTTAAGCCTACATTCCTTAAAAATAACACTTTTAAGCTTTCATGACGAAGCTGAGACGAAACCTGGTACTACTCTGTCCTACCCCCTCTTTCCCCTTCGCCCCCTAAATGACCCTACCAAAAAAAAAATTTTTTTTTTAAATTTTGTATATAATCATCCAAGCATTAATCTTTAGAGTTTTATGACAAAGGTAAAATGTTTCCCCCACAGCCCTTGCCAGAGCGACCCCGCCAAAATACAGTTTTTATAGCCTCCAAAGAGAATTGTGATGAAGTGTAAGACGGTCTAGCAATGCCCATACGTTCGTCTGTGGAAAACATGATATTGTATATTTTTGAACCCCACCCCCTTTAGTGGGCGTTGACGTACGATATTATATAAAGGAACTCTGTCCCACCAAGTTAAACATATGAAATTCACTTACTAAATATTTGGAGGGTATTTAAGATTCGACCCGGTCGAATATAACGTTTTTACTTGTTTTTATTATTTAATTTCATTTATTTTGCATCTGTTGTTTGAATTCTCTTTGTAATAAACTTTTTATAAATTCATTGAATCTTGAATATACAAATCGAATTATAAGTATATTATAAACGTTTTTATATTCATCTTTTTTTAAACTTACTTCGAAATATCTTTTTTACTTATCTTTTTTTACTAAACTTTTTTATAACCTTTTCTTCCTGTGTACTTACCCAGTTAAATTTAGACAATATTATAACACTGAAAATGTACTAAATGTTGCTCGAGTTGACACTGGGAAAATTCCATATGTTGCGCGGTTTTTTTAAAAGCCGAACTTTCCTTTTTTTTAAATTTGAAAATTAAATCTTCACTTCTTATACCAGCGTCAAGAGAGCTGCATTTATCTACATATTTAAAAGACTTAACAGAAAACATTGGCTTCGGAGAATGTTAATTTTCTAACAAAAAGTGCAAAAATTTGAGTCCTGTTTTAATTGGTAAAGAATAAGATGCATTTATTCTTGACGTTATTGAAATACATTTTGGCAGTCTTATGTTTTGCTTCAAATCTCATGCACCCCAAATATCTAAGAGGACCACATTTTTTATAGCGCTTGGATAGTGTACAAGAAAGTGTTGTTTTGGTTTTAAACAACCGTACAAATTAATATATATTGAGTGATGATTTTTAATTAAAAGTTTTGAAGAATTTAATTCTTCCACTGTATACGCAGTCTTCAATAGCATATCAATAATTACTAATAAATTTGTTAATACTAGCCAATGTTTGTTATTAAAAGGAACTAAAAATCCGACCATTAAGGGTAAGAAATGGACAAATAAAGCAACTTCACAGATGTCATTTTTAAACTAGACGCTCTTAGTCTACCGAAATCTAAAGGTATCGAACTATTCCCAACTTCAGTTTCTCCCAGTTGAAAGAGATTTTTCCTGCTATTGATATCATTTAATGTTAAAATTTTATCATCAATTAAGCCAACAAGTACATTACATATGTACATCATATAAACAAACTCCTTCGTATACATATGTATACAATATCAAAAACAAAATTTTCTGTGGCATGATAATGGCGTAAGTTTTGAAAAATTCAAGTCTCTTTAATTCCAGTTTCATTAAAATCATTATCCAATAAAGCTTATTGGTAATTATTTTTACCAATAGAATTCTGATTCATCATTCTGCAATTGTGTCTTTGTTCTAGTACATACACGACAATATAATCAATAAAAGATTGAACATAGCCCAAATTACTATTTACAGCTAAATTATCGTCCACTATTAAAACAAGAATAAAATGCACAATCTTAACTTCATCTTAAGTGATAATTTCTGTACCCTCTTCTAACTGTTTTAGTTCTTCAACCAGATGATACAAAGCTTTTTCATTGCCGTTTGATTTTAAAGCATTACTTGATATTAAGGCTGCGTGATATATATATTCTAGTTTTGACAGAATATGTTGCGGCATCGTTGAAAAATTTAAATAACATCCACAAACTGAATATGTATGGGATCCGAGCGGATTGTTTATTTGAAAGTCATCAAAATAGAGAATAAAATGAATAACTAAATTAAAATTATATTGCTCCTTTTTCAATTTAAATATATCACCGCTTGCAAAATTACATAAATTATTTTTTTTTAAATTACTATTTGTATACCAGAGACCAAATTCCAATCACTTGATTTCTTGGCATACTATTTTGCTGATGTAAGCTTAATGATAATAACAGCGCTTTCCTTTTTAGGTCATTAATAGTCTGAGGTGCAGTATATTCATCTTTTGATGGAGTTAAGGATATAGAAGTTTGATCATGGCTTACTAATGATTCTATCGTTTTTATTGTTTTCTTGTTTGTTTTATGCTGTTTTTCTAAATGAACTCGAAAGAACCTAAAGTTTATAAATGTTTGATTACAATTGTTTTGCAAGCACTGAAGCTTAAGAAGTTTTGTTGTTATTAAGCGGTCTGTTTTAAAATGAGATATAAGGAAAACTGCTGTTGAAAATTCTTGATTTAAGTAAATGGTTATTGAAAAATATGTAAAAACCTTTTCTGTCTACATCACCCATGCCCTCAACGATTAAAAATTGTTGTTCTGACAAACCTGCAGAATAATACTTATCGATTATAATACTTAATACTTTTTATAATCGCAAGCGAAAGTTTGGCTTATATGTGATGTTGGTAAGTACAAAGCTTGTTTCATATCATGTAGCACTTAATTAAAACTAGTCACAAAAAATCATTTATTCTATCTACCTTGTAACAGCCGTAGTGACCAGTGAGGTTTCCGACTAACCATTTTCCGGGAGAACACGAAAGAAATCTCAGCAGGTTCCAACCCTCTCACTGGGTACGCTGCTCATAATATATTACAGAAAAAAGATACTAAAACAATACACTACATTAACACATACCACTTTAATAATACTTTCCTATCCTTTTGTTTATCTTCAGGCAGATGTTATGCCCTACTTTGCCCTCCCAACCATGTCACAAGCAGAACCAACTGATATATTTTTTTGTGACCCTTCACTATTCGGACGTCTCAACAATTACTTTACCTTCATGCCTTTACCCTTTTGCCAATTTACTTCGAATTCATGTTTCTTTTCTTTCACATTTAATATAAAATTTATACAAACAAATATATTTCGAATTTACAAAGTAAAAAAAAAACAATATCTTATCTTCTTTTGACTAATAAAAAAAATTAACGAATAAATATGACGCTCTACAAATCGAAATTAACTTAACTTTACTAATATATATACTAATTTATTCTTCTTATGTTGCACGAGAAAAAAAGGAAATGGCTTCTACTTTTGAATTATCTATGACAAAAAAAATCTTTATGAAATGCTTCTACGTTACCCTAACTTGAGAGAGCTCCCTAAAGCTAGTCTATTTTCTCGATTGGACACAAAAATATTAATTTTCTTTCTGGCCTACCAACGTTTTTTTCTTTCCTTATGGTGCTGCCATCTAAGGGGAAGTAAAGAAATCAAAACTACTTTGTTTTCTACTGCCTTAGCTTATTTTAACAGCCTATGCAACATACGAACAATTAACAACATGAACACTTAATTACATACATCATATAAAACAAAATTATTCCTATCTTAAACACTATTCAATTAATTTGTTTTAACTCTTTCCTCAAAAAAAAAAATCTTTTTAATTTTTTTGTTTTAATACCTTTTTTTTTTTTTTTTTTTTTGAACTTTGAATACTATATTACTTTTTCTTATTTCTTGACTTCTTTGTTTAAAAAATTTTTTTTTATTAGGTTATATGGATATATTTAGTTCAACCAGATATGTTTTTTTCTTTTCTTAGAAGCTGTTTCTCAGATATCTTAGAATTTAATGGGATTTCCGGAAACTACCTGGCTTCATTTTCCTTATGATGGTAAGTATATAAATCACCTGATTTTCTGTGCTCAAACCTGTTCGTGCTGCTGGATACGCTCTTCTGTGTTATTTTTCCCTTTTTCTAGTATGGGGGAAATGAGTCCTAGCCAGATCTCCTTGAGTCCTTCTCGCACGATTCTTTTTGAAAAAAAAATGTTTTCTCACTTGAATTTGTTTCATTTTATTTGTACTTAAGTTCTTTTACCTTTTTTTTCTATTATAATTTCCACAAATACTTTGGTCCTGACTTAAAAAATTTTTTTTTTTTATATTAATTTATCTATTGCTGGGTATTTGGTTTTATTAAAAATTTTCTTTTTCCCGTCTGAGCACTTGAAAAATCTTTAGTGATCTGTCATAACAATATGTCTTCAAATTCCTCAAAACCTCTCATAATCGACTGAGTTCCCAATTTCCACATCGGGTTTCCCGCCGATTCTGCCATCTTTTATTTTCTTTAAAGATTCTTCCAGAATTCCTTTCCTGAATTTTTTAAAATACATATCCAAAAACAAATACTCAGAATAGTAGTCTTTTGAAACTAACAGTTTTTATTGTGTTTTACGCACCCATGAATGAAAACACCATCCCTGTTTTGCTTGGTGTAGTCACCCCTAAGGTACGGCGAAACACCAGTGCATGCAACCTATGAGCAAAAACATATGGCATTTAATTTTTCTTCTCCTCCACTATAGAGCACACTCTACCACATTATCACAAATTAGCAAATAATTAAGAAAAATAACTGAATAGCTCAAGCTAATCAACAAAAAAAATAGTTTCAAAACAACTAAAAATATACTTGAAAACAATATATATATATATATATATATATATATATATATATATATATATATATATAAGAACGGCACAATACAACAGTCCAGAAAGTCATTGTCCACAACTCTGTCAGACACCACACAGACGGCCGTAGTCTCATTTTTACAATTCCCTCCGTGCAATCCAAATCCTCTTGAAAATGGCATGGAGTGAATCGTCTTGGCTTTAACACTTTTCCCATTCAACTCCATCCACAAAACAACATCAAACAACAATACATGAACAGAAACGCAAGGCTTTTATTACCTAAAAGGCGAACACAAAAGAAAACCTGCCGCAACAAAACTCCGCGCTCTAAAGAGTTAACTCGAAGTGAACGGTGTGCGGGGTTTTCATTATATGTTAAGCACTAACGTGGGGAACTCCCACACCCTGAAAGTCTCCCAATACAGCCGAGCCTTCATCCTAATTACTCCCTTGTCCAGCTTCTGACGTAGGTATGAATGTATAAAAAAAAACTCTTCCCAATATGTGCATCTATAGTCCCCTCCAGACATTCCCTGGCTTCCTTCCTGAGAGCAAACGCCCACTTTATAAATTTCTTTCGGTGAGAAATTCATAGTGGCAACCCACGACATAAAAGATCTTTATATGTACTATATATTGTCTTTTAATCGTTTTTGTAACCGATTGGGCACAAAGTGCTAAATAAATTAAATCGAACGCCTACAGTTAATCAGGCAAAAAAGTTTATCCACCTCTATATAGGCATTGTCAAATCCTTATAAATTAATATTTTCTTTTATTTCCTACAGATCTTTTATTCAAACACGGGCATCACCTCTACTTAATCCTCTTCCGTTGGATATGGACGCTCTCAGGCGCTGAAGTTTCTCTATGATCGTTCTTCTTTTTTTTTTTTGTAAAAAAAAATACGATTTTGATAATATCGGAATCTACGAACTGTCTTACGGGAAGTAGCATTTATCATTTGCTCAATTAAGCATTTACTTTGTGTATCCTTATCTCATTTCCTTACAGATATCTCATGGGTAATGGACATCTGCCTGATAATTTCCAAAAAGGTTACACCCTTGGGTAAGGACAAAATTATCACAGATGAATATCACCGGTTAACTTTTTAATACTACTATTGCACTATGGGGAGGTATGTAAAAACTATTTTGCTTAATTTAGACTATGGGCTATAGTATATCAGGTACTAGGAGAAATATTGAAGTGTACTTAGGACTAATATCACAGATTAAAATATAAAAGTAAAATTGCTAAAACTAATGAAAGTGGGACATCACGACAAGTATATTATTGTATAAATGGGTAAATAATTACTTTTTCTTACGTCCTACTATTGCACAAAAACAAATTTGTGTACTTTTACTTATCTTTTTTTTAGCAAGTTATACTTTTATATCACTCATGTGATAAATTCCTATTGTTTTCCCTTCAAGAGTTTCTAATTCATACAGGTTATTCCCGACAGGTCGAACCACTCTACATTTCAAGAATTTTCTGCAAAATTTAGAGTTTAGATTCTTCGAAAAATTACTTTGAACCATATTTCTGCGGTAAACTTCCTGTCCAGGCAAAAACCTAACCACTCGGGCTCTTTTGTTGTACCTTTCAGCGCTTTTTTCATATGCTCGGTTCATATTTTCTTTAATTTGATTTCTCAATAATTCCATCTGTTCGCTTGACTGTGTTGTTATTTGGTGGTCTGTGATAGATTTAAGCTTTCGGGCTAGTTTATATTCGGCTCCACTTGAATACATGTGGAATCCGAATAGGGCGAAAAACGGTGTAAAACCTATCGCACTGTGAAATGAGTTCCGCAGGGCGCATGATATTTCCGACAAGTAAAGATCCCAATCACGATGGTCATCTTTTAAATAAGCTCTAATCGCGGACAAAATGCTTTGGTTTACTCGTTCGGAGGCGTTGCTACTCGGCTGGAGTTTTTATATGTTGGATCTTGTAAATATTCAGCATTTTCTCAAAATTTTTTTAAACGAACTGTGCTCCGTTGTCGGTGTGAATAATTTCCGGAACGCCAAATTTATGAAATACCTCCTCTATTAAAAATTTGATTACGTTTCCTGCTGTGGCTTCTTTCATGGCTTTGAGAAATGTATATTTTGTGAAATGGTCTAGAACTAGGAACACGTAGCAATTTCCACTTTTCGATCTTGGGTATTTACCTAGGAAATCTAAATACAGTTTTTGAAAAGGGCGATCAGTAATTACTTGATTTCCAATTCCTGGTTTCAGATTTTGATTCGAAGGTTTAATTTCTTTGCATGTCTGACAGTTGCGTATATATTCTCTCACTTGAATCGCTAATTTGGGCCAATAAAAGAATCTTCTAAGGCGTTCTATTGTTTTTGCTATGCCTCCATGAGCTGCCGTCACACTGGTATGGGCTTTTTCGATAATTGGCTGGGTGATGTTTGGCGGAATCCATATTTTGCATTGACATTCCGTCTCATCGCTCCTATCGAAATCCACTCTTTTATAAATTATGCCATCTTCTGTTTTGAGGTCTGGCAATTTATCTTTATTTTCACTTATATATTTTATTAAATCTAAGTAGTCATCGCTTTGAAATTCAACCGTTTCGAAATCAAATAGTTCCTCTATATTTAGCTCTTCTACGTTGATTTGTTCCTTTTCTGAACGAGAAAGCATATCCGCTACAATGTTGTCTGAGCCTTTCCTATGCTCAATCTCAAAATCAAAAGCTTGTAACTGAAGTGACCATCGAGCCAATCTTCCCGTCAAATCTTTCAGGGACATCAACCATTTAAGGCTGGCGTGGTCGGTAACAATGGTAAAGGGCATCAGCTCGACATATGGACGGAATTTTTTTACAGCCATTATTGCCGCCAAACATTCTTTTTCCGTGACGGTATAATTTTTTTGACACTTGTTTAACTTTTGGCTGTAAAACGCTATCGGATGTTCCTCCTTATTCTCATTCAGCTGGTAGAGAACTGCTCCGATTCCAAGATCGCTCACATCGCATTGGATATAAAATTGTTTTGAGAAATCCGCATGCTTGAGCACTGGAGCGGACGTTAGAGCTTGTTTTAAATTTTCAAAAGCCTCTATCGCTTCAGGGGTCATTTCAAATTTTTTTGTTTTTTTCAGCCTATCAGATAACGGAGCTGAAATTGATGCAAAATCTTTTATGAACCGGCGATACCAACCTGCCGTTCCAAGAAAACTGCGTATTTCGCGGGGTGTTTTGGGAACTCTGATCTCTCTGATGGCTCGCACTTTTTCCGGGTCAGTTCTAAGGCTTCCACCTCCTATCACAAAGCCGAGATATTTTAATTGCTGAAAGCAATATTTGGACTTTTTAAGGCCTATTGTCAGGTTAGCTTTCCTTAGGCACTCTGCAACTTCTGTTAATATTTTCATGTGTTTTTCGAAATTTTCTGATATTACTAGCAGGTCAACTAAATAAACAAAAACGTTTTCTTTCAGCTTCTGTGGGATAACTTTATCCATAAGCCTGCAAAGACGTTGTGCTGCATTACATAGCCCGAAGGGCATGACTCGAAATTGATAGAGTGGTCGACCTGCTACGGTAAACGTGGTGTACGGTTTACTATCTTCTTCTAACTCTATCTGCCAGAAAGCAAACTTCAAATCGACACTGCTAATAAAATAAGTTTAACGATCCTGCTCAAAATACCATCGATGTTTTGCAGTGGATAAGCATCCTTTATTGTCATCTTATTTAGCTTTCTCGCATCGAGACAAAATCTATTTTTATTGGGCTTACGAACAACTGTTGTCCTATTTGACCAGGGGCCTTCACTTTCTTCGATTACACCTAATGAGAGCATCGTATCTATCTCTTTATAGACAATTTCCTGTACTGCGGGTGATAAGGGATAATGACGGTCCTTAAACGGAACTGCACCTTCCACAAGTTTTATGGAATGTTTTTCCAAGGGAGTACAACCTAAACCATCTTTCTCAAAACTGGGGAACATTTCTACCACTTTTTGCAACATTTCCTGCTGATTTGCACTTAATTTGTGAGGGTGCGACTTATGGTCATCCATTTGAAATTCCTCTTGGATTTTCTCCAGGTGGTCTACTTGAAATATTTCTGGTGCTAAGCAAAACGCAGTCCAGAAATCTACACCTAAGTACGCCTCCTGCTCCAAATCTGGGCATAAGTAGAATGTGATGTTCTTTGTTTTCCCTTGAAAATTAATATTCAATGCAATTTTTCCTAATAATCTATGTTTCTGTCCTGCCGTAGTTGAAACTACTGAGAATATTGGCTTAAAATCATACCCTAGCTTCTCAATAAGTTCTCGGCAATTTCTCCCCAGCAGACTAACAGAAGCGCCAGTATCTAATAAACCCCTAATCTTACAACTACCTATAACTATATCTGCGAAAGGACGCGGATCACTATCGCGGTTGACCGCTTTCACCGTTGCAATCACTAAGCTGCGCGTTTCTCTTTTTTCAGCAAATTTTTTCCTTAACCTAATTATTTTATTTGAAATCGGTTTTTTTAAATTTATTTCAGCATTAAAAATTCTATCCCTAACTAATTTATAATTGTTTTCACGCTCCTCTAACGTATATTTATGCCGCAACTGCGGTATAAATTTATTGAAATTTTTGACCTTGTGAACTAAATTTACTTTTTTATTTTCTAATTTAGGTCCAGGCTCGGGTGCGGGTTTTCCTTGAAACGATGGCTCCCCGCGGTTCCCTCGCTCCTGCGAAAATTTTTGGCTTTGCATTCATCGCAGTTAGGGGACTTTACGTTCGGTTGACCGCAACCATAGCAGAAAATGGCTCTCTCTTCCGACGGACAATAGCAAAAAACGTGGCCTTTTTGGCGACAGTTCCAGCATTCCACTGGGCTTCGAACAGCTGACTCTGCTGACTTCTGAAATTGTATAGCAGCTAATTCTTCCAGTTGCTCAGAATGCTGTACTATTGGTTCCTCATAAATCCCACTCACGTTTTTGTGGTATTTGCCGCCGGGTGCATGATATACATATCTACTGGGTTCTTTGCGGCAGAAGATTTTTTCTGCTTCAATGCATCCTTGACGCAGTTCTTCCACAGTATCGACACTGATCGGGTGTACTCGACATCTTATTTCCTCTTTCAAAATTTTTCTTTATCATTTTAACAATTTCTTTTTCAGAAACTGAAATATTTAGCCTGGATCGCATCTGTGTCATGATGAAGAAGAAGGCATCAATATCTTCCCCCATTTGCTGCTTGCGCTCCACCATATCGCTCATAAGCTCGAAGCTAGACCTAGTGGACTGATATTGCTTCATCAGCGCGACTTTTAATGTTGACCATTCCGTCACCAGATTTGTTTGCACGAAGAGCCAGTACCACTTTTCAGCTGCTCCTTTCACCAACAAATGGAAGTTGTCTAGTACCTCTTCCCATGTAGCTCCATACTGCCTTTGTAACTTCTCCACTCGAAAAACAAAATCTTCCACCGCCAGTTTCCCAACATTGCCATCAAATTCCAACCCCCATTTATCAACCCTAATTCTATGATAATTTTTGTGACTCGCCACTTCGTTATCACTCGAGGCCCTTGACGCGTTAGAACCATTCGCAGGAGGAGGGAAAACACGGCTGAAGCTGTTCTCTTCGTTCTTTTTGAGCATCGGTACTATTTCCTCTATTAACTTCTTATTTTCTATCTGATTTGCCTGCATTACTAAACTCAACTTCCCTACTGTTGCAGTCAGATCTGCAATTTGCCTTTTCATGTCGAATATTTGCAATGCACTATGTTGTTCCGAATTCCCCGAGACATTTCTGGGTGGTGCTACAAATCCGCCGCTAGTGGCTGCACTCGTACTTGGATTACCGGTGTTAATGGTATCCGATTTATCATGAATCTGAGCCATAGTTTTGCCTGTGGGTTGACTCATTTCGGTGTTTCTGTTAGCTAATAATTTTTGGCTAGGAGTATTTGATTTATAGGTTTTGCTAAATTCAAATGGTGTGGATCTGTTTAAATCAAATTCTGCCTCTCTTTCACGCTTTCTATTTCTACTTAGACACGGACTTCTGGACATAACCTTTAACTAGAACAATAGTTCTTATTTCAATCCCCGCTCTCTAATTTGCGATCGGAAAATTGGAATCTCAGTCTTTCAGAGCTTTTAGCACCAGATTTCTCTATTTTGGTAACTATTCTAATTATTTATTATTATTATTATTATTCTTATTTATTTTATTTTTTGTTTTATTCCGGATATTCGTTTGCTATATGGAGTTTTACTAACGGGTTTGGCATGAAGGTAAATTGTTGTCGTCGCATTTATAAACAAAAGGATTTTCAAATACTATTAGGTGGCATATCAGACAATATAACTACAAAAAGGTGGTGTAGGAACTCACATACTTTCATCATGTTTTATTATTCTTGATGAACTATACAAGACATCCTACTTTGCCGGCTATACTCGGTACTTCAGACCCTGAATAACCAAATTAAAATTTTAATTTTTATATTTCCAGGTGGCTACCGATGCTATCTACCAAAAAAAAAATCAGAAACTAACAAAAATTACAATACAACGGGGAAATGACAATAATACAATTAGACAAATAGAAATTGCTAAGCTATTTTGTATTCCCCTTTTTTAACGTCTGGGAGATCCACGCTTATTGGTTAGATATATCCACCCTCTTTTTTGGCACAAACTTTGCAAGTCTGCGCTCCAAAGTGCTGCCAAACGAAGTTGAGTCGATCCCCCCAATATCGCTTCCTCGATCGGCTATATATAAAAAAAAACTATTGGGCTATGTGTTTCATGTCTAGTTCGAGTTACATGACTCACTGTTTGGTCGCCATTTTGTAGCGCCAAACTAAGTTTACATTTGGGCGCCATTTATGTAACAGCCGTAGTGACCAGTGAAGTTTCCGACTAACCATTTTCCGGGAGAACACGAAAGAAATCTCAGCAGGTTCCAACCCTCTCACTGGGTACGCTGCTCATAATATATTACAGAAAAAAGATACTAAAACAATACACTACATTAACACATACCACTTTAATAATACTTTCCTATCCTTTTGTTTATCTTCAGGCAGATGTTATGCCCTACTTTGCCCTCCCAACCATGTCACAAGCAGAACCAACTGATATTTTTTTTTGTGACCCTTAACTGTTCCGACGTCTCAACAATTACTTTACCTTCATGCCTTTACCCTTTTGCCAATTTACTTCGAATTCATGTTTCTTTTCTTTCACATTTAATATAAAATTTATACAAACAAATATATTGCGAATTTACAAAGTAAAAAAAAAAAAACAATATCTTATCTTAAATTGAATTAAGATTCATAGGCTAATTGTTCGAAATTTGTTTTTAAATCTCAGAAAGACATGATAAATATTCCAAGGCACAAAGGAAAGTCAACATCAGTTTTATTCAACTTACACAGCAGAGCAGAACATCTGTTTTCGAAAGACGCAACCCTTTCATCATCAGTGCTCATGTGTATTGTGTTTGTCACCACTTATTAGGTGGCTTAGTTAAATTTGATAACAGTTCCTATTTACACAAATTTTATTGTGAAAAAGAATACGAGAACTGTATCAACCTGATGTTAACATGTTATTGTTATAATACCCGTGTTACCGTTTGATTATTTTTCTTCATGTCCCATTTTTCTGAATTTTTTTGTTCCATCATACCTAAGTCAAACTTATTTGGTTTGAATTTTATACTTAAGTACATGTGAACGTTTTTCCAATATTTTTTATTATTGGTAGCTCAAGCCATAGCTTAAATTTGTATGTAGTAAGAATTTTAACGAACATTTATATTGCTATATTAAATTGAATTAAGATTCATAGGCTAATTGTTCGAAATTTGTTTTTAAATCTCAGAAAGACATGATAAATATTCCAAGGCACAAAGGAAAGTCAACATCAGTTTTATTCAACTTACACAGCAGAGCAGAACAGCTGTTTTCGAAAGACGCAACCCTTTCATCATCAGTGCTCATGTGTATTGTGTTTGTCACCACTTATTAGGTGGCTTAGTTGAATTTGATAACAGTTCCTATTAACACAAATTTTATTGTGAAAAAGAATACGAGAACTGTATCAACCTGATGTTAACATGTTATTGTTATAATACCCGTGTTACCGTTTGATTATTTTTCTTCATGTCCCATTTTTCTGAATTTTTTTGTTCCATCATACCTAAGTCAAACTTATTTGGTTTGAATTTTATACTTAAGTACATATGAACGTTTTTCCAATATTTTTTATTATTGGTAGCTCAAGCCATAGCTTAAATTTGTATGTAGTAAGAATTTTAACGAACATTTATAATGCTATATTAAATTGAATTAAAATTCATAGGCTAATTGTTCGAAATTTGTTTTTAAATCTCAGAAAGACATTATAAATATTCCAAGGCACAAAGGAAAGTCAACATCAGTTTTATTCAACTTACACAGCAGAGCAGAACAGCTGTTTTCGAAAGACGCAACCCTTTCATCATCAGTGCTCATGTGTATTGTGTTTGTCACCACTTATTAGGTGGCTTAGTTGAATTTGATAACAGTTCCTATTTACACAAATTTTATTGTGAAAAAGAATACGAGAACTGTATCAACCTGATGTTAACATGTTATTGTTATAATACCCGTGTTACCGTTTGATTATTTTTCTTCATGTCCCATTTTTCTGAATTTTTTTGTTCCATCATACCTAAGTCAAACTTATTTGGTTTGAATTTTATACTTAAGTACATGTGAACGTTTTTCCAATATTTTTTATTATATTTTTTATTTTAAGCTATGGCTTGAGCTACCATACCATTTCGAAAACAGCTGTTCTGCTCTGCTGTGTAAGTTGAATAAAACTGATGTTGACTTTCCTTTGTGCCTTGGAAAATATATCATGTCTTTCTGAGATTTAAAAACAAATTTCGAACAATTAGCCTATGAATCTTAATTCAATTTAATATAGCAATATAAATGTTAGTTAAAATTCTTACTACAAATATCTTATCTTATTTTGACTAATAAAAAAAAATTAACGAATAAATATGACGCTCTACAAATCGAAATTAACTTAACTTTACTAATATATATATACTAATTTATTCTTCTTATGTTGCACGAGAAAAAAAAAGAAAATGGGTTCTACTTTTGAATTATCTATGACAAAAAAAATCTTTATGAATTGCTTCTACGTTACCCTAACTTGAGAGAGCTCCCTAAAGCTAGTCTATTTTCTCGATTGGACACAAAAATATTAATTTTCTTTCCGGCCTACCAACGTTTTTTTCTTTCCTTATGGTGCTGCCATAGGAAGTAGAGAAATCAAAACTACTTTGTTTGCTACTGCCTTAGCTTATTTTAACAGCCTATGCAACATACGAACAATTAACAACATGAACACTTAATTACATACATCATATAAAACAAAATTATTCCTATCTTAAACACTATTCAATTAATTTGTTTTAACTCTTTCCTCAAAAAAAAATCTTTTTAATTTTTTTGTTTTAATACCTTTTTTTTTGAACTTTGAATACTATATTACTTTTTCTTATTTCTTGACTTCTTTGTTAAACAAAAAATTTTTTTTATTAGGTTATATGGATATATTTAGTTCAACCAGATATGTTTTTTTCTTTTCTTTGAAGCTGTTTCTCAGATATCTTAGAATTTAATGGGATTTCCGGAAACTACCTGTCTTCATTTTCTTTATGATGGTTAGTATATAAATCACCTGATTTTCTGTCCTCAAACCTGTTCGTGCTGCTGGATCCGCTCTTCTGTGTTATTTTTCCCTTTTTCTAGTATGGGGGAAATGAGTCTTAGCCAGATCTCCTTGAGTCCTTCTCGCACGATTCTTTTTGAAAAAAAAATGTTTTCTCACTTGAATTTGTTTCACTTTATTTGTACTTAAGTTCTTTTACCTTTTTTTTCTATTATAATTTCCACAAATACTTTGGTCCTGACTTAAAAAAAAATTTTTTTTATATTAATTTATCTATTGCTGGGTATTTGGTTTTATTAAAAATTTTCTTTTTCCCGTCTGAGCACTTGAAAAATTTTTAGTGATCTGTCATAACAATATGTCTTCAAATTCCTCAAAACCTCTCATAATCAACTGAGTTCCCAATTTCCACATCGGGTTTCCCGCCGATTCTGCCATATTTTATTTTCTTTAAAGATTCTTCCAGAATTCCTTTCCTGAATTTTTTAAAATACATATCCAAAAACAAATACTCAGAATAGTAGTCTTTTGAAACTAACAGTTTTTATTGTGTTTTACGCACCCATGAATGAAAACACCATCCCTGTTTTGCTTGGTGTAGTCACCCCTAAGGTACGGCGAAACACCAGTGCATGCAACCTATGAGCAAAAACATATGGCATTTCATTTTTCTTCTCCTCCACTATAGAGCACACTCTACCACATTATCACAAATTAGCAAATAATTAAGAAAAATAACTGAACAGCTCAAGCTAATCAACAAAAAAATAGTTTCAAAACAACTAAAAATATACTTGAAAACAATATATATATATATATATATATATATATATATATATATATATATATACATATATATATATATATATATATATATATATATATATATATATATATATATATATATATATATATTGTTAAGTACTTTCGTGTTAAGCCTTAATAGAACCACGTGACATCGCACACATGTGTCGGTTCTGATGTACCAGATCTTCGGCCATGCTGGTATGCTGGCGGTATTTTCCCCGGCTGGAGCTCGCCGTCTTGGGTGGAATCCTTGCCGACTCGTCCGGTTATCGTGCCTACTGAACAAACAAACAACAACAAAAATCATCATACCAGCCTCGAAATATTCATAGATGGATCATGAATAAAAAAAAATATCGGTTTAAGAGCCCGAAAGTACACAGAAAAAAAAATCAAACAGGAAATAAATGGAAGTGTATTAGAAACATGCACCTCATACTTACTGCGTCGGTTTACTTAGCACCTGTGTTGTTAGCGGGTGTTATGCCAACCCAAAGCTGCCCTCCCTGTGGAAACCCCTGAGGATTACACCATCGTACCCCTTCTGCCTCATACCCGCAGGGTACCCCTAAATCAATTTTTATCCTTTCCCTACCATCCCATTAGTTCGCCCGGTGTCCTTTACTCACACATCTTCTATCAAAAATAACACAATTGGCTAATTATATAACGTTATAAACATTTTAATAGTCTCCTTTTATTTTTGTTCAATATTCATTAATAAATTCAACAACTCTATTATTATGAAATTAAGTTTATATGTAAATCTGTTAGATACTAATATAAGTATATAAGATGAGCTAGTTCGTTTGATTTAATTTTTTTTTTTTCTTTTATATAAGTATAAATAAAAAGTGTGAAAATCGATATTATTACGAAATTGTGTTTATATGTAGATCTGTTAGATACTAATAGGCACTAATTCGTATGATTTATATATATTTCTTTCTTTATATCAGCAAAATGGAAATTATGAAACTCGACCACCAACTGGATTCACGCCTGCGTCTGCTCTTCCGCTGGCCAATTCTTTTCTGGAGTGCTGTGGCTTATGCTGGTTTCGTAGGGGCTACGAACTGGGCCGTACGTTTGTGTGGTTTTCGTTCGATTAGGTAAGTACAGAACAAAGAGGTATATTACATATATATTACACTTGGCCTATAAAAAAATGTTTTTCTATTTCTTGGAACACTAGTAGTTGGGCAAACTACCCTACTGCGCGGCGACTACTTGGCTTGAGCTCAACCCTAAGGTTCGCGCACTCGGTCCTCTTGACCGAGGAATGGAACAATCGGTAAGTCTTCCCCACAGAAAAATACTTGCGGCTAAGATAAATATATATTTTTATACTTGATACAGTCCGTAGTTGGTGCGTCTTATGTCCAAGGTCAGATGAATGGCAAATACCTGTCACCGCCCGCTCGATCGGAGCGTTTAATTGCGCCCGAACTTCCCACGCTGAACCCCACCCGCAGTGGCGAGTAGCCTTTAAGTCTGCCGATCGGTTGCTGATGATTTTATTATATATATTTATACATAAATTTTCTTTTATTTATTGACAATAAATCTCCGAGTTGCCTCCTTTTTAGATACTACACAAATTTATTATTTATTAATTTGTTATACCATTTTTCTTAATAAGGATTTTTTTTTATATTTATATTGTTATTTGTCTTTAGGTTTAGTATTAATTTAATGATCATTCCACAATACATATTTCTGGGTATAGATATACATTCTTATTTGTTTTTTTTTTTTCTTTAGATTTCGACTAAATTATTGTATTTTATTTTTGAAATTCTTAAAGTTTATTTTTTTTTTCAAGTCTCAATTTTCCGCGCCACTTGTTGTGTCTTTGCCGTTTCGAGCCTCCCCAAACCAAAAATCAAAACGTCTTTTCCTTCTCTCGCCTCTATATCTCGGTCACGCCATCCTCAACAACCTTGTTCCTTTTCAGTAACCCTTTTTTTTTTCTTTCTGCACTGATTGTTTTTGGTTCGCCAAAATCATGCCATTTTCTACCTGCATGATAAAATTTTCTTTCTCATCTATCATAGGTTTTCCTTTCTCTCCTTATAGGCTAGCATTCCGGCGAACGTGGTCAGCTGTATGTACTGCCTTACCGGCGTACAGCATAACAGGGTGCACACCACAATATATATATATATATATATATATATATATATATATATATAAGAACGGCACAATACAACAGTCCAGAAAGTCATTGTCCACAACTCTGTCAGACACCACACAGACGGGCGTAGTCTCATTTTTACAATTCCCTCCGTGCAATCCAAATCCTCTTGAAAATGGCATGGAGTGTATCGTCTTGGCTTTAACACTTTTCCCATTCAACTCCATCCACAAAACAACATCAAACAACAATACATGAACAAAAACGCAAGGCTTTTATTACCTTAAAGGCGAACACAAAAGAAAAAAGAAAACCTGCCGCAACAATCTTTTTGACCACGAGCGGAAAATTCGTTACATGGATTCATCACACCCTGGTGTATGTCACGATTCGTGGAACACAAGCGACCTAAGAATGCACTTAGAGCAGAAATACCTGTAAGGTAAAAACAAATTTTGGCTGCTAAGTAAACATTTTTCTAATCAATTGTTTAACAAATATTAATACATATGTATAGGAGATGCGGGTTATCCTCAAGAACCGTGGCTATTAACCCCACACCGGGTTCCCGAAGATGGTTCTCCGGAAATGAAATTTAATGAGGCACACTCAAAATGACGCTTTGCATAACATATGTATGCACTTCAACGTAAAGGATATACCTGGCGATTTCATGGTGTTAAGCATGCCTGACGATGACATAGTGCAGCCAGTTTCAAGCCAATACCAATCCATTAGAAGCAATATTGCACGAACTCTTCATTAATTTTTAATACAGTCAAAGACTAAAGTTTAATACATATTTGGGGGATTTACACTGTAGTCATAAAGTCATAAAATATGACTAGTGTGAACAACCTGTCATAACAGTATGCTATTTCAAACATCGATCAGCTGATAAGAAAACAACACGTATGTAATTAGATGTTACCAAAGCAAAAGATAATTCTAATAAAGTTGTTTGAAAATGTCAGAAAGTCTAGAAACTAAATTTCTATTTAAAATTATTAAATTTGTCTTCTGGTGCACAAGAATATCTAAATGAATTTGTATGTATAAACTAAAACAGGTGCTGTCTTGATATGAGCCGAATAAATTTTTTTTGCGGCGACATACGGAAAAACGATGAGTGGCTGCCATCTACGTAAGTTAAACGAGATAAATTTTTCACTTTTATGTATTTAGTTTTTGCGATTTAGTTCTCTTTGTGTTTCTGGACTTTCTTTGGCCAAGTGCATAAATTTCAATACGTGAAGAATCTTATTGAGCTAATCAGGCCTAACGCATTCAATGTTAATAAAAAACCTTTATTACATTTTTTCCCAACGTTTCGTCAATTGTTTGTTTACTTCTTCAGGGGTTTTTTGTCTATTTAAATTTTAAAACATACCAGTTACAATTTAAAAACATTATTTCTGTTAAAATTAGTTATACTCACAATATTAGTTCTCTTTTAATTTTTTTATGTTATAAAAATGTGATTTAATGTACATACATATAAGTATGAATAATTTTGTAGCCGTTCTTTAGTCGTGAATCATATATAAGTAACGGCGGCAAACATATACTATCGCCGTCTCGCCTAAAGATTTTCAGCAGTTCGACTCAGATCTCTAGAGCTGTTTTATGACAAAACAAAGACATACCTGAAAAAGTGCTACATAGCAGATTATGTAAGTAACAAATATGCTACGGAGGTAGAGCTGGAGAAGTCTAAAATTTTAATACAATTTTTAGATACTGATTTTTCAATATTTATATCCTTTAATTACAAAAAATACAAAATTAAATGTTTGGAAAAATCGAGTTTTATATATTGAAAAATCAGGATCTAAAAATCGTATTCAAATTTTATACTTCTCCAGCTCTACCTCGTAGGACATAAAGTTTATATACTTTCACTAATGAGTGAAATCTTGCATTTGAATTTGTAGCCTATTTGTTTTTCTTATTTATTCTCAACTTCTTTAATTCTAAGGTTCTCCATGAACGCATTGTGGCGCCGCATTTCTCCAATTTCTTCGCGTTTCATTGTTTCCATTTCTTGAAAATGTTTTCTATTTTGCTGGTTTAACCTATCCTGGGATCTGTGTATTTTTCTTGCGGTCAGTTCCTGCTCCTTTTGATTAGCAATAGCTTCTTTTATATTTGCCAATAGCTTCCTTTGAATTTCGAGTTCAACTTCCAACGCATTGACTGAACTTTTAGTTTCAATTTTTTGCTCATCTATCTCTTGGCAAATTGATTTCTTCACATGGGTTGCCACTGATATTTTAGAATATTTTAAAGGTGTTCTTTCTTTATTTTCTTCTGAGCCCTCTAGTGTGTCAGGTAAATCATCCAAACAAACAAAATCTGCAATTGGTGGTACTGGAACTGATTTATGTGGAAAGCTGAGGCCGGTAGGTTTTACTGGCAAATCTTCAACAGAACCTTTCATACCTATTAAGTTATATATTGCTTCTTCTGTGGGAGAAAACTTCTGTTTAAACTCTTCCCATTTCGAAAACAGTAAGTGATCTTTTCCTGGGTACAAAATTTGAAAGTAAATTTTTATCTGAAACTTTTAAGTAAAAATCAGTTCAGCTGTATTTCAACTCATCGCGCGAAAATCCATCCTAAGTCCCAGAGGAGGAATTGCTTCCTTTATATCTTCTTTTTCATATATTGTAAACTTTTGAATGTTACTTTTGAACCTAAAATAAATTAATTCAATGTAAATTTTCTACAAATAAATGCATATGATGAAATACTTACCTTTGAGATAGCTAAAAACGGACTCCAATTGAAATTCTTCTAAAAGGGGTTTCTGCAACGCATCACCGTCTGAAATGTGTGATAGCACTTCTTGTGTAATTGTGTATTGCTGTTAAATTCATATTCTCCATTACATATTGAAACTAAATTATCTTCTACAGCTATAGTAAAAAGAACCGAGTTATTTTTTCTATTATTTTTAATTATGTTAGTGATATATTCTTTATATTACACTTTTTCACATGTGCTTATTCTGCGAATTCCAATTAATAACAAAACACATGAAAATCTGTAAAATCAAGATCACGTTCTTACGATTAAGATTTGCAATCTTATAATTAAGATTAAAATCTTAAGACCAAGATTATAACCTTGAAATTAAGAATACAATCATAAAGTAAGATCACATTCTTAGTTTTTTGAATATATTCTTAGAATTAAGCATTTATTCTTAACGTCATCCCAAGAGGCTGGCAAGCATAGCTATATACCAGAGGTAAAGGCAGCTTACCTTACGTTAAAGAAGTTTAGACATTGTCTGTTGAGCATTGAATTCAAACTTGTGACCGACTGCGCAGCATCCAAACAAACAACATCCAAAAAAGATCTTCCTCGCGATGTGGCACAATGGATTTTATATCTTCAGGATTTTAATTATATACATCTTTCAGCACGTTGACAGTTTAAGCCGACATCCCATTGATGAAATAATGGTAATTTCATCAGAACTTAGTACCCGTTTAGCAACAGCCCAACAAAAAGACGAACATTTACAAGTTATCACAAAAATTCTGAGCGGAGGTGCCTACAAAGACTACAAGCTGAAAGGAGAGTTAGTTTGCAGAACTCTAAATGGCAACGATTTACTTGTCGTACCAAAGTTGATGGAGACTGAGATTATTTGCGACGCACACAATACTGGACATTTTGCTGCTCATATGACTATACACTCTATTCAACAGCACTACTTTATCCCTCGCTTAGAACACAAGGTTAATCAATTTATCAACAATTGCATTAAGTGCATCGTTAGGAAAGAAGGAAGAGTTTTTACACTCCATCGAGAAAGGCGACTCATCATTGCACACCCTACACGTTGATCATCTGGGCCCTATGGGCAGCACGTCAAAATAGTATAAATATATTTTCGCAGCAGTCGATGGCTTTTCCAAATTTGTCTGGTCATTTCCTACAAAGTCAACAGGGACAAAAGAGATTGAGAGGCGTGTAATGGTCTACTACTTTTGGCAACGCATATAGGACAATCAGTGACAAAGGCTCTGCCTTTATTTCGGCAGCCTTCAGTGAATATTGTTGGTTTGAATTTATTTAACAAACTGAAAAGAACATGTATGTGTACTCTATCATGTTCGTTATTACAAAAAATAAGTTATAAGCAGAGTTGTAAAATATAGTATTAGTAGATATTAGATTAGACGTAAATAAAGTGCCGGAGAAATACAAGAACATAAACAAATTATCTTTCATACACAACACTCTCCCTGAATGATAAATTTCCTATATAAAATCATTTTCCATGCACTCCTCACATAACGCTATAAAATAATCTTTTGGAATTCACATTAAGTTATCGAGATAAATTCATTATGTTAGTAAAGACCAAATTTCCCATTAAAATATTCAATCTTCTGAGGGGTAACTGGTTTTGTAAATACGTCCGCAATCATCTCAGTTGTGCTTAAAAACTCCAAAAGGAGTTCCTTGTCATCAATCTTCTGACGGATAAATTTGGCTTTAATATCCACATGCTTCGTTCTTGGGGAATAATTGTTATTAAGCGCAACTTGCATAGCGCCTTTGTTGTCACAGTATAACATCAATGTTTTGTTTCTTCCAGGATTCAATTCAACTTCCATTCGTTTCAACCATACGAACTCCGGAATTGCAGCCGTCAGTAACATTAACTCGGCTTCTGTTGAAGACAATGCAACTGTTTTCTGTTTCTTCGTTGACCATGAAATTGCACCGGACTGGTATACGAAAACATATTCGGTTGTAGACTTACGTTCATCAACGTCCTCAGCCCAATCTGCATCGTACTAACCTCTAATGTTATCTTGCTCTTGTTTTATATAGACAATACCTTTATCAATTGTGCCTTTAAGATAACGCATTGCACGTTTAATCGCTTCCCAATGGGGTCCAAACCTGCTTAGGAAATTCACTGCATAGCAAATGTCTGGCCGTGTGATTCGAGCTGCATACAGTATGCAGTCAATTGCCTGCATATATGGTACATTTGCCATCTGATTTTTAGATTTTTCATTCATTCATTTCAGCGCACATGTTGGCTGACAGCTTCTGATTGTAGTCGATTGATGTAGATGTTGGCTTACACTCACTCATTCCAAATCGCATCAATAGATCTGCTATGTAACGTGACTGGTCAATTTTAATTGCTTCTTTACTTCTGGTGATTTTTGTACCTATCACTGATGACATCTCTCCCATGTCCTTCATTTTTAACTTGCTGGCTAATCTGACTTTCAAGCTCCCAAGGCGTTTCAAATTGTTGCAAAATATTAAAACGTCATCAACATAAATCGCCACGTACATCATTTGGTCACCACATACGTTGTGGTAAACACATTGATCGACCTCACCTCTTATAAGACCTAATTTAAGCAATTCGTTGTTGATGGTCTCATTCCAAACACGACCTGACTGTTTTAGACCGTAAATGGATTTTTTCAGCCTATACACTCTTTTGGAACCATAGTCAAACAACTCTGGCTGCTGCATATACACTGTCTCTTTTAGTGTACCGTTCAAATATGCACTAACTGCGTCCATCTGGTGAACTTATAAATGATACTTTACCGCCAGTGCCAATTAATACCTAATCGAGTCATATCTGACAGCAGGGGCAAACGTTTCGTTGAGATCGATTCCTTCACGTTGAGAGAAACCTTTAGATACATGTGTTGCTTTAACGTTGCCGCGCGCATCTCTTTTGGTTTTAAATACCCACTTCGAACTAATTTCCTTTTGGCCAGGTAGCAAATCCATTAGCTCCCAAGTTTTATGATCCATCAATGATTGAATTTCGGGTTTCGGCTTCCCACTCGGTCAAATTTTCTAACGACATTGCATCCTTTACATTTTTAGGATCATTCGATACAAATTCCATTGCACAAAAGTTTCGAGACTTTTGATTTTTATTTGCTATACGACGAATATTTTAATTTTCAACAATGTTGTGTGCATCATGTACATCTGGAAGCCATTCATTTCATCAGATTCGACAGTTGATTGCAGCAGTGACGACCACTCATATGAGTGATCGCATTCACTTTCTTCGGATCCAATTTCAACTTGCACAGGCATATTTAGTTCACTTCACTCTCCCCTGAATTAAAAATTTGCATTAACTCGGGGTAGTAAAAATCTTTGTTGCCATTGAAATTCACCCTGCATGTCTCCAAAAAAGTTCCGTCGCCATTATCCTTGGGGTTGAACAATCTATATGCCTTACTCTCAGCGCCGTACCCCATCATTATGCATTAGATTTCTTATCCAATTTACGACGTTACCCTTAACAATTTTAAATCGGGTCGAAGATTTGGCCAGATTTCCTCAGGAGATTTTATTTTACCCTGTTATTTAAATAACACGTTGTATTTGCACTATCAATCAACACGTTTCATTAGTGTTCGATTTATTCCTTCTGCCGTGTCGTTTTGTTCAGAAGAGTATGTGTATGTCTTCTGATGAATAATTCAGTTCTTTTGCAAATAAGACTTAAAATTTACATTTATATATTCACGTCCATTGTCGGTTCTAAGGATTTTTATTTTTGTTGAACACTGATTTTCAGCCATATTCCGGAACTGCACAAATGTCTCAAAAGCATCGGATTTTCTTTTTAGAAGGTATACAAATAATTTTCCCGAAAAATCATTAACAAAAGTAAGAATAAATCTAGCACCAAAAAAAAGAATTCACGTTCAATTGTTCGACAATATCGGAATGTATTACCTCCAATAATTTTGTGGTCCTTGTACCATCCTCTCTGATTGATTTTCTGGTCTGTTTACCCTTGATGTATACTACACATGAATTTTGTGTTTTCTGCTCAAAATTTATATCATTAGAACATTTCATCACTTCATTTAAATTTGTATCGCATATGTGGCTCAATCTTCTATGCCACAAACCAATGTCTTTTTTTGAAACAAAAACTCTATCATTTATCGTTTGTGCCTCACTGTCAATACGATATAAAACATTAAAATGTGTTGCAGAAGTAACAAGCTCATAATTTGCGTTAAATATTCAGCAGGTTTCTCCTTGAAAAATTACTTTTTTCCCGTCTCTGGTCATTTGCCTAACAGACAGTAGATTTGTACATAAATTAGCCACGTATTCAACGTTCTTTACCGTAAGCTCTTTTTTTCCTTTTCCATTGAATATTCTTAAGTCGACATCGCCTGCGCATTCAACAGACAATTCGTCTCTATTAGCGACAAGAACAGTTTTGTTATCTATAGTATATTTGTTGTACACCAGTGATGTCAGCCCCATACACAATTGTGGAAGCAAAACTCACATGTACGCTTACGCTCTTTTATTTTGAGAGCGTAAAATATAATTGTTTACTGAAAAACACTCTCATTCAGCGGGAAGTATCGCAAGTCCTGTTTTGAGGCCTCTAAACAGAAATAATATATTTATATAAATATATATATACAATACATATAAGAGGTTTGATATAAGTTAGCTTTTCGAAAATTTCTTAAAGTAGCTTTTAAATTAATTCATAAGTAAGACTTTTTGTAAAAATTGTTTCTCTTGTATATAAACTAACCAAATGTTCAGCTTAAAAATGGAGAAATATTTTAAAATTAAATATCTGAGCACTTGGCAATTTTCGAAACCCTTTTTTACAACTTATAAAATTAGAAGATATTATTGGTAAATAAAAGGATACTCTTAGAAAAGGCCACTAGTTAGGCCTCGCAACCGCACATTTCTCCCGTTGGGAATGTAAGAGATAAGAGTGATCTCACCAACACAGTCACATTTGACATCACTGTTGTACACATACATACGTATTGCTATTCATAATGAGAATGCTAGCGCCGTTGTCTACATACCAGTACCAACAATCGTCGTTGTTGTTGTAACGTTTATCAGTATTTGCTGCCATAAGTGTTGAAGAACCTCCTTTTATTTTTATTTTTTTTTTGCTTAATTTACTTTTGTTGCTATTACCGTATTGACTATTTTTAGAGATGTGCCCAAACATGGAGGGTATATTCACTTTGTCATTCCGTTTGTAACGCAGCGAAATATCCATCTGAGACCCCATAAAGTGTATATATTCTTGATCAGTGATGAAATCGAACTAAGCATGTCTGTCCGTCCGTCTGTGGAAATCACGATTCAGTCCATACGAAAAGAGCTAGACTCTTGTAATTTGGTGTGCATACATATATCTTGAAGGATAACATAGGTTAAGTTCGGATATGGGCTAAATCGGGCAAGAGGGAAAAAAGTTCCCCTAAGAAAAACTAAGCCAACCTCTAATAACCTATATTTTTGTAGAGTTTAATTGTAAAGTTTTTTTTGTAATTTTGTTAAGCAAATGATATATTTTTATATTAAAGATGATCCAACACGTTAAACTTGGAGCCATAAAATAAAAATACTTTTTTTCCCCGCCCCCTTTAGTGGGCGTTATTATATGCAAAAATAGTGTGAAAATTTAACAGTGTTTTACTTAAGCCTAGATTCCTTAAAAATAACATTTTTAAGCTTTAATAACGAAGCTGAGATGTAACCTGGTACTACTCTGTCCCAACCAGTTAAACATTTTAAGTTTACTTACTAAATATTTGGAGGGTATTTAAGATTCGACCCGGTCGAATATACCGTTTTTACTTGTTCTTTTTCTCCTTGTGTTTCTTAGAATAAAATGCAGCATCTTCCACTGAATTCTGGGTATCAAATTTTACATCTTGCAGTAGAAGGTTCTTTACCATATCCACGGTCACCTTTTTTTTAGAGTTTTTCACTGCCATCACTAGGGCTTTGAAGTTATCGGACAATCCCGCCAACATTAGTGATGCTGTAAGCTCATCATCAATATTAAGCCCCGCGTTCTTCTCCTTCGATGCCATTATTACGATATCATTCACTTACTCCTGAATTAAGCTACAGTCCTTTAGTTTCATATTGACCAACTGTTTCAGCAATTCAACCTTCCGTGCCAAGCCAGTATCCTCATACGCATCCCGCGCTTCTTTTGTGGCTGCAGCAATGTGACCATAGTTTGAACGATCAACCATTAAAGTAATTTCAGCCAAAGCACGTTCATTTAAGTTACCATCAGCAGCATTAATTACTCCGTCCTTTACAACGTTCCAGCAACCTTTTATAACTAGGCAGGATTTTGCCTGCTTTTTCCACACATCGAAATTCTCACATCCTCGTAAACGCTCCAACGAAAAATTCACTGGAAGACTTGACATGTTGCTCACACCACAACGAAATATTTAATTTTTCCTTAACTTATTCGGTTTCTAACACCACTTATTTTAAAAAAACCGAATGCGTCTTGTAGCCCATAACCTGTTAGGTTAAAATGGCCGCCCTCAGTAAGCGAGTAAAACACTCGGAGGACATAAAAAGGCCCATTGTGATGCCCAGAGGACCATACCCTACACACTGCTTTCAAGACGAAGTGGTGGTTCCTGAGAACCACCCAGAACTTCTCACAAAGCCCGCCAGGGCAGCCAGCGGTGCATCCCTGAGGCATTTTAGATCTCGCAGGAAACGAAAGCCTAGATGTCTAAGCCTACGCTCCTGCAGGGCCGAACAGTCACAAAGAAAATGCTTTACTGACTCCTCTTCTTCCTAATCGAAACAGTTTTTTTTTTTGTTAGGAGTAGGACCAGCACTCAGGGGATGACCCCTATATATGCAATGCATTGCGCCGGAACTGAAAACGAAGGGATAGTATTGAGGAGACAGATTAGGAAAGATGAGAAGATAGACATTTTTTTTTAGCTATTTCAACCTTTTACTTCGCCGGCTAATTTTTGCTACAGGGCCGACGAAGGTGGGTGCTGTTAATCTGCTTTTTATTTATTTATTTATTTATTTATTTCATCTACAGATTAAATCTTACAGATTACTTAAATAATTAGTGTTTAATTAAAATACTTAAACAATATTAACTTAAAATTTACTAAATTTGTATCAAAATTTAACGGTGGGTTAAAGCTATTACATAAATGCATACATCTTGCAATTGGCTCATTTTCGGCATAATTTGTCCTATGAATGAGTTCAACAAAACATCTATTTTTCCTCAAATTCCTAGGGGCATCATATAGAGCAAATAAACTTACAATTTCTTCACAACTAATTCCACCAGATATAACATTATAAGCGAATAAAACTGATAAATAACTTCTGCGGTCTTCCAGCGATTGTAAACCGAGTAGTTTCCTTCTTACATCATATGACGGTAATTCGTTTTGCCAACAAAGTCTTAATGCCGATTTGGTAAAAATTTTTTGCACTCGTTCAATACGTTTAGACTGACCTGAATAATACGGACTCCAAATAAGTGAACAATATTCCAGATTACTGCGTACTAATGTTACATATAGAGATTTAAGGGTGTACGCATCCTTAAAGTCCTTTGAGTTTCTCCTTATAAAACCAACCATGCAATAAGCTTTACAGATAATATAGTCAATGTGGTACGAAAAGGTCAACTTATTGTCGAAAATAACACCCAAATCTTTAACTTGAGACTCACGTTTCAGTGGAGTACCGTTAATACTGTAAATATAATTCACTGGTGTTATGTTACGTGAATATGATACCATACAACATTTTGAAATATTAATTATAATACCATTAGCCAAACACCAATTGGAAAGCCTAGTCAGATCTGACTGCAGTTTTTCACAATCATCCATTACCGATATTCTTCTAAATAGTTTCAAGTCGTCAGCAAATAACAGACATTTAGAAAATTTGAAGCAGAGCGGTAAATCATTAATAAAAATTACAAAAAGTAACGGGCCAATGTGTGTGCCCTGCGGAATGCTAGAATACGCATTTATTAGTAATGAAGAGGAAATCTTCCCAATATTAACGCTCAAAGACCTATTTAATAGAAAGCTTTTGAAAAACATTATAAGATTGTTGGACAGACCTAACATACACAGTTTCTTCAACAGAAGTGTATGGCTCACGGTATCAAATGCTTTGGCAAAGTCAGTATAAATGACATCACATTGAGACTTCTGTTCCATGGCGTTAATAATGTTATGGGTTAACAGTAACAAATTAGTTGCAGTTGACCTACCAGGCATAAATCCATGTTGAAATGGAGAAATAAAGTTTTCAACACATTTAAAAAGTTTATTTTTAATAATTGCGTCAAAGAGCTTAGCAAAAGTACTTTGTTTCACTATTGGCCTATAATTCGTGATCAGACTACGGTCCCCGGATTTAAAAATCGGCACTACTGAACAAAGTTTCCATTCATCCAAAAATTTGCCTTTCATAAGACATGTGTTAAACAGTTTAGTAATAGCAAAAGCAATATTTTGCGAACACTCTTTGAAAAATATGGCTGGATAGCCCCCCACTGAGCAGTTAGTTTCTGTATTCAATGCTTTAATAGCTACACTTACGTCCTCCACGGTTATGTCAAAATTTATTTCATGAGTTCGATTGTTTGGATACGGTTGATAGTCATAGCTTTGTATCGAAGGTTTAATGAAAGTGCTTTGAAAGAATTGTGAGAAAAGATTACAAGTATCCAATGTATTATCGGCCGATGAAGAGCCATAATACATACGTTTAGGTATATTATTATTGCCTCTTTTATTATTTAAATAATGCCAAAATGCTGCGGAATTTGTTTTTATTTTGTTCTCGATATTGAAAATGTATTGTTTATAGAGAAAATTTCTGAAAAAGTTATATTCGTTACGAGCCAAAATGAATCGTTGTCGATAGGTATCATTCGGAGAATTAATATATCTTTTATAAGCTTTATTTTTTAAATTTCTCATATGGCAAAATCTTGACTTAAACCAGGGGGGCTTATTATTACACCTTAGTATGGATTTCGGCACATAAGAATTTATTGTAGCATCAAAGTTGTTGCAAATAAATTTGTAAATGCTATCTGGATTATCCAGACATGATAGCATAGACCAATCGACTTCTTTAAAGTATTCGTTTAAACTATAAAAATCAGCTTTATGAAAATTATATCTGCTGGTAGTATCGGAAGGCTCAGGAACATAGGAAAAAAATTTAAACTAAAAAAATTTTTAGTACATGATAGTGTCAGTCGCTGCCAATTATGTTCAGTGATCAGTGACTATGCCTTCATCATTGAAGCAGGCTGGCAACAACTAACACAACCACGCACTAATGCTGATCAGAAGAATTCAACACAATATTTCATGACTCAGAGCGGGCTCGAACTCACGACCCTCCGTTTCAGAGTCTCGTGTTCTACTACTTCAGCCAACAGCACCGGTCATCATGGGAAAAGCCCATTATCCTGAATGCCCTCATGCCCTGGAACCCTAACTATTTTGACGCCATGTCCTTTAAGTCTGGCCAGAGATTGAATGCATGCCAGTATACATCTCGACTTTACTATTTCCGAGTCCAGGGCTCTAATCGCTGCCAGACTATCCACACAAATGTCAATAGTTCGTGCCTCTAAATTGAGCCCTTCAATCCTCAATGCTGCCTCGGTATTGGCATAAATCTCTGCTTGGAAAACTGTCGAGGTGAGCGAAGCCGAAAGGCCGAGATCCTCGGTAAATACCCCCGAATCAGTGCCAGTGTCCATCTTCGAGCCGTCCGTAAAAACCAAGGTTGCATCACTACCAGTCGCGGAGTTTTCCATCCAGTCCTTCCCCTCCGGGAATGCGACTGAGAAGGATCTGTCAAAGCACATGACCGGAGTCATATAATCAGTCCGTCTCCCCAGGACCTGCTCTCGTACCTTTTGTAGGATAATGCCATGTCCCGTACGGTCATACCTGAAGCTGCCTGACTCCATGAGCCTGAGGGCAGATCTGGCAGATATGTACTTGATGTATACCTCAAGGGGAGCTAAATCAAGCATTGTCTCTAGACTGGAGTGAGAGGCTGATCTTATTGCGCCAGTCATAGCAAGACATGCTAGCCTCTGTACATTGCCCAGTACAGAGAGATATGTACTCTTGTCCACAGCCCATCCATTTGAGGATGTACTGTTTCAACCCCCATCTTCTCTCTGAACGTAAAACGCGCATAGAGCCTTCCTCCACATTACATTTCCACGATAGTTTAGAGTCCAGAATAATGCCGAGGTATTTCGCCTCCATCGAGAGCTCCAAGTTCATGCCACCAAGGCATGGTTGCCTAAAAGCCGCGATCTTCTATCTCTTAGTAAAAAGTACCAGTACAGTCTCTGCAGGGTCTATGCCTAGACTGTTCCCTTTGGCCCAGTCGAGTAGTTCATTCAGCGCTGATTCCACGAGTTCACTTATCGTAGGCAGATATTTATAAGGTGCACAACGTCATCAGCATACGCGACTACCTTGGTGCCACGTGCGCTCAACTTGAAAAGAATGCTGTTCAGGACAAGGTTCCATAGGAGCGGAGACAGAACTTCCCCCCTCGGAGCGCCCCTTCTTACAGCCTTCCTCTTCGTACTCATTCCCAAACTGGATATTATGGATCTGCTCCTAAGCATGTTCCCCGCCCAGTCCGTAATTTACTAGTCCGCACCGATTCGTCTGAGCGCCCCAGTTATCGAGGATATGCCCATATTGTTAAAAGCTAGAAAAGATGCTATAACAAACTCTTTTTTGTCATGGGAATCTTCTATAGTGCCGACAAAATCATGCAGCCCCGTCTCCACCAACCTACCACTCTGGTAGGCATGCTGTGCACCACAGAATTTCTCTGGCGAAAGAAGTTCCCTGACATACAAATCAACCAGTCTCTCCAGTGTTTTCAACAGAAAAGACGACAAACTGATTGGTCTGTAATCTTTAGCGGTACAGTGGGTTATCCTCCTCGTCTTCGGAGTGAATACCGCAGTTACCTCCCTTCACTCCTTGGGAATGTACCAGTAAACGAGACTTTCCCTAAAGATGGTTAGCAGCTATGGAGCATGCTGCATCAGCGCTGGAAACTACCATCTGGCCCCGATCACTTAAAGGGCTTAAAAGATGGCACTGCCCATCTCACCTTGGCTGGCTGTACAATGGAGTCTACCACGTCACCCATTTGGATAGCTGTTTGCAAGGGGATAAGTGCACCAAGTACGTTTGCCCCGTTCTCGCCATCCGGAAAGTGAGTTCCCATCAGTAGCTCCAGGGTATCCTCGCTCCTTTCAGTAAAAGACCCATCAGTCCTCATCAGGGATCCGGGCGTGTGAGGCTTCTTAGAGAGTAGTTTTCTTAGGCGGGAAGCCTCAGATGTGCCATCCAAGTCAGCACAGAAACGCCTCCATGTTTCCCTCTTTGCCTTCCTGGTTTCGCCCTTGAAGGCATTGAAGATTCTACGATAATTATCCCAGCCAATGTGATTTCTATCGCACTTCGCCTTATTAAAAAGTCTCCGGCAGACTATCCTGAGTTGCTTGAGTCCTGGATTTCTGATGGATCCTCGCCGACAGTTGCCGCTCCCGACAAGATGCATGATAGGCGTCCCTCAGTGTCCTTGATAATAAGATTGAAGAGTCCTCCAGCTCCCGAATGCTGCCCACCCACTCCGCTTCTGGAGGTGGTAGGGCATCCCAAAGCTTTCTGAAGTTTCCCCAATCTGTTTGCCTAGGGTTCCTGTAAGGGTTGCCCGCATTCGGAATAAGATCGATCGTAAAGGTAATCATGTTATGATCAGAGAATGAGCACTCAAAGCTCACCCTCCACTCAGATATTCTAACGGAGTCTTTATCACTAACCAAAGTTAAATCAGTTACCTGTTCCCTGATTCTATTGAAAAACGTTGGCCTATTGCCCTTATTACAAATCCTAAGATTGGTTGACAAGAGAAATTGTAATAAATCCTTAACTCGTTTATTAATATCCGTACTCCCCCAGAGTGTGTGATGCGCGTTTATCATACAGCCCAGTACAAGGTCATGTCCTCGTGTCCCGCACAACCCAATGAGTGTGCGCACCGTTCTCAGAGAAGGGTCATCCACTTCATAGATATGCCGATGCCAGGATTACCATCGCGAAATCCTTGCGTTCAAGCGCAGCTACCGTTAGATGACCAGAGCTGTAATGAGATAACAGAAACTTGTTGATATTACTATTTTTCCAAATCAGGATACAGCTTCTAATCTTACCTTCCGTGTTAGGAGAGAGAAGAGTTAACAAGCGTGACCGAAGCCCTCGAACCATATTAGCAACTAACCAAGGCTCCAGGATCAAGGCCACGGATATTCACTCTCTCTCTCCATAAAACGTAACAGCTCGTCCGATACTACCTCGGAGTGATGCAAATTAATTTGCACCACTTTTATGCCGCTCGGAGTCGCCATTTTGCGGGTCTTTCTTTGTGGGCAAAATCAGTCTAAGCTGATTTAGCCCATATTTGAGTACGCCCCTTTTGAGACGCAGGAGATAGAAGTATTCCGAATCAATTTTGATCCAGAGATATTTGTCCCTGGCACGTTCATGTTCGATCGTCCAGTTCTCAGTACCAAGGTCCGTATTCTGGCGTTTAATAAGTGTAAGTGTGGACTCATACTCCAGAATTGGCATCAGGCATCTGCGTTTCACCTGACCTTTGCCACTAGAACCACCTGCAGGATCCCCTTTGCCAGCCGCGACCCCTCGTTTAGAGGAGTTCGAGAGTTGTCTTAAGGACTCCTTGCTGGCGGTTTCCGCTCTACCGCGTAGGTCATCACCTCTCCTTTACCATAACCTGTTGGTTTGAATTTATTTAAGAAACTGAAAAGAACATGTATACTCTATCATGTTCGTTATTACACAAAATAAGTTATAAGCAGAGTTGCAAAATATAGTATTAATAGATATTAGAATAAACGTAAATAAAGAACAGGAGATATACCAAAAAATAAACAAATTATCTTTCATTAACAACAAATATTATAACTACAACAACATAGAACACATAACAATAACAACTTTTATTGCAAGAGGAGATGGGCAAGTAGGTCGATCAATTTTATCTTTATTGTCAAAGTTATCCAGCGATGATCCAGCTAAACGGTACAAGTTTGTTAGCCAAGTTCAAATAGTTATAAACTTTCATATCCATTGCTCAACACAGCTTACCTCATTCAAAATTATGTTCGGAACTAAGATGAGAACTAGTGCCAGCAATGATATCCTACAAGTATTAGAGTAAGAGCTTTTTGAAAACTACAGTGACAACCGAGATTATTTGCGTAACGAATCCAGATAGCAGTTAACAAAAGCCCAAGAAATATACAAAGCCAATTACGACAAGAAGAGAAAAGCTGAAACCGTTTACAAATTGGGTGATTTAGTCGCCATTAAAAGGACTCAGTTTGTAAAATTATAAAAGTAAAGAGAAACGGTCACAACGAGGTGCAAAAAGCAGCAGATACAGAGGATCCTAATAAAACGTCAACATCTTGTGACAACATTAAATTATGGTGGTATGCCGAGCCCAATGATGACATCTTTTCATCTGTGTCAGATGAATATCACGATGACCGAATGTAGGCTACCGAATGTGTAGCCTGTGTTGTCCAGTTATCTTCCAATCAGTAGTTCAGTTGCCATCTAGTCATTAGTCCAGTTGTAAAGTTGTGAAGTTTCCAGCTGTCCTCTCATTCTTTTAAAAACAATTTCAAGAAGTTAGTCAGCAGTTGTTCGTTAAAGTTGTCAAACCGGTCGAAAGTCATTTACTCATATTACTTTATTATTATTACTTAATTATTATAATTATTACCTATATTTAACACATTTTGAATTAAAAATGACCTACATTTTTTAAACAATAATCATATTACATATATATGGTTTGTCATTCCGCGTGCAATATCTTCGCTATTAATATAAAGTATATATATTCTGGATCTTTATGAATAGCGATGACGATTGAGCGATGTCCGGTTTTCCCAAGCCCACAAAAGACCTAGAGACTTCGTCCTTGGACTTATGGATTGGAAATGAACTTAAATAGAGTGGTGTTGAAATTCAGAATAATCCGAAATACGTTTCCAGAGCTGGGGAGCTTAGACCTATTTCTCGACGCAAAATGAACTACCAAAAACCAATTTATTTGTTTGTTTGAAAATTAAACCTAGTTCATACTTTGGGAAACCTCAAATGTGCATTAAAACTAAAAAAATTAAAATTTATTTTCCAGAGATGGGAAATTGAAAGTTTCTTTTTTGGTACATACAATATTTTGTAGTACGTAAATGTAACCAAAATGGTTAAACATATTAAGTTTTTCTTAAATAAAACTACTTTATACCTTAGAAAGAGTTGCATTGGTAAACAAAAAAAATTAAATTTCACTTGCAGGGTTTGGATATATAATTTTTTTTAAACATAAAAGTAACCAAAAAGGGAATTGACGTTGTAATTCTATTTAAAACTATTTTATAGTTCAGGAAGAACAAAATTGGTATTAAAACCTTAAAAATTCAAAATTTCGATTCCAGGGTTGGACAAATGAAATATATTGTGGTACATGAAAATGACCAAAGAGGTTAAAAATTGTAATTTTTTTAAGTAAAACTATGTTATACCTCACTAAGAATTACATTGGTAAAATAAAAATTTGCTTACAAAGTTGGAAAATCGAAATATTTTTGGTACATAAAAGTGCACCCATAAATTCCAAATTTTGTTTTTTAGTGAATTAAACCTATTCTATGATTTATGAAGAATTGAATTGAATTTGAAATTCGATCCATGGTTGGAAAGTCCAAATTATTTTTTGATATGTAAAAGTAGCCACTGCTCTGCAAATAATAATTTGTCTCTCCTTTGAATAAAATTATGTGGACTATATGGATTTTGATGCGCTGAGTCCAAACCCGTTTTCGGCTTTTTTTCCATTAGGTCGGAATTTTTTTTTTATAGGCGTGGCAACTTCGCCCCTAAATTAGTCAGGTACGGAGACTTATTTCCCCCTAACTCAAAAACTAGTCATCCGATTTCTAAACGTATAACAACAAAAGATGAGAAACAAAATTGCATATATTTTAGTGGAATATAATTTTTCTCTATCACTTATCGTTTTGGAATTTTACAGAGGTTAACGAGAAATTTTTTTTTTGCAAAATTCGTAATTTTTTTCAGTTTAAAAATGGAATTAAAAATAAATAAAAGCAAATATTCAACATTTTGCACATTTTTCTGAGAACTAAAAATCGGTTAAAAAATTTGGATTTCATTGTCAATTTACCCAGTATCCAATATTAATCAAATGCGTGTAATGCAACAAACAAAACATCAATAAGGCTGAAGTCGGAGTGGCAACTTTTTACTTGTATTTATTTTCGTACAACAATAACAAATACAAGCACAAAAAGGCTGTAATCTTGCAGCAACGTTCCTCTTAAAGCACCCACTCTGCCGTCACCCGTAGATAACTTTAAATTACAATAAAAAGTTTAAATATTTACAGTCCATATCTCTCTTTTTTTTAAATAGCACAAAATTTTTGTTACAAATTAATAATTTTTATTTCAGAAACATTGTCAAAATAAAAAAGTAGCTTAAGCTGTTCCGTTGATTCAGCTTTAGTTTTATTTAATTAATATTTCTTATTTTTATTAATATTATCAGTTTGAGTTTCTTGCCAAACCAACCAGCAAAAATCTGCAAGAATTTCTTCCGATGGGTTTCCATTATAACGCTTGTCCATATGTAACATTTCTTGATGGAACCTTTCACCATGTTCGTCTGATACAGCACCAAGATTATCCGGAAAAAAATCTAGATGCGAGTCCAAAAAATGAATTTTAAGGGACATATTACACTTTAGAGCTTTGTAGGCAGAAAGTAGTTCCTCGATGATTTCATGGTAGTTTTCAGCTCTTCTGTTTCCCAAAAAATTGAGGCACACATTCCCAAAAGCTGTCCATGCACTTTCTTTCACATTGTTCAATTTCGTTCAAAAGACCTCGTCCATTTATAAGGTCTCATATTTGTGGACGTACAAATGTGCCTTCTTTTCCCCATCCGCTTAACTATCTTGGCGTGATGTTACGGCATACTTATCGGCTGTGTCTCCTACTTCAACCCAGGTATTGCACATGTCTCTGCATGTGTAGTGCCTGCTGGAAGTAAGAAGCAAAGAGGCGATTATGAAGGTTAACCAGCCCCTCCTATTTCCCATTTCCCCACAATCCTATATCCACTCCCCAGAAGTCACTTTCCTCCCCCACTTGTAAGATCAAGGTGGTAGACAGCTGTGCCGAGGATCTGAATGGCTAGTCTACGCACGCCGTCACTGAGTGGATGGTTCATTCCCTTACTGGCCTACTCGTGGGAACAACATATGAAAAAATTAAATTAAACAAGTAAAAACGTTATATTCGACCAGGTCGAATCTTAAATACCCTCCAAATATTTAGTAAGTGAATTTGAAATGTTTAACTTGGTGGGACAGAGTTCCTTTATATAATATCGTACGTCAACGCCCACTAAAGGGGGCGGGGTTCAAATATATACAATATCATGTTTTCCACAGACGAACGTATGGGCATTGCTAGACCGTCTTAGACTTCATCACAATTCTCTTTGGAGGGTATAAAAACTGTATTTTGGCGGGGTCGCTCTAGCAAGGGCTGTGGGGGAAACATTTCACCTATGTCATAAAACTCTAAAAATAAATGCTTGGGATAATTATATACAAAATTAAAATTTGTTTTTTTTGATAGGGTCATTTAGAGGGCAAAGGGGGAGAGGGGGTAGGACACAAACAGGTAGACATAAAACTCTAAAAATAAATGCTTGGGATGATTATGCACAAAATTAAAAAAAAATTTTATTTATTTTTAATAGGGTCATTTAGCGGGCAAAGGGGGAGGAGGAAGTAGGGCAGCAACAGGCAGTCATAAAACTCTAAAGATAAATGCTTGGGATGATTATATACAAAATTTAAAAAAAATTTTTTTTTTTGTAGGGTCATTTTGGGGGCGAAGGAAGAGGGGGGGGGGTAGGGCAGAAATCGGCAGTCATAAAACTCTAAAGATATATGCTTGGGACGATTATATACAAAATTTAAAAAAACATTTTTTTTTGGTAGGGTCATTTGGTGGCAAAGGAAGAGGGAGGAGGGGGGGGGGGGTAGGGCAGAAAAAGGCAGTCATAAAACTCTAAAGATAAATGCTTGGGATGATTATATACAAAATTTAAAAAAAAATTATTTTTTGGTAGGGTCATTTAGGGGGCAAAGGAAGAGGGGGGGGGGGGGGGGGGTAGGGCAGAAATCGGCTGTCATAAAACTCTAAAGATAAATGTTTGGGATGATTATATACAAAATTAAAAAAAAAAATTTTTTTTTTTTGGTAGGGTCATTTAGGGGACGAAGGGGAAGGAGGGGGGTAGGGCAGAGTAGTACCAGGATTCGTCTCAGCTTCGTCATTAAAGCTTAAAAGTGTTATTTTTAAGGAATGTAGGCTTAAGTAAAACAATTTGTTAAATTTTTAAGCTATTTTTGCCTATAATAACGCCCACTGAAGTGGGCGGGGTCAAAAAACAAATTTTTTTTATTTAATGGCTCCAAGTTTAAGGCGCTGGACCGTATTTGACGTAAAAATATATCGTTTGCTTAACAAAATAACCAAAAAACTTTAAAAATTATGTTGTTTTTTCTGGGTTGGTTTAGTTCTTCTTAGGGGAACTTTCTTCCCCCTTGCCCGATTTAGCCCATCTTCGAACTTAACCTGCTCTAAGTTTTAAAATATATTTATGCCAAATTTCAAGAGTCTAGCTCTTTTCGTTTGGACTGAATCGTGATTTCCACAGACGGACGGACGGACATGCTCAGTTCGTCTTAGATTTCATCACTGATCAAGAATATATATACTTTATGGGGTCTGAGATGGATATTTCGATGCGTTACAAACGGAATGACAAAGTGAATATACCCTCCAAATTCTTTTTTGGAGGGTATAAAAACCAAAAACAAACAACAAAACAGGGAAGATATCTCTTCAGAGGACGACCTTCTTGCCTCCAGCCAGGAGACAGTAGTCGGCATCTCGGATGGTAATGGTAAAAGTCGAAATACCCCGCTAACCGCACAAATACAAGATAACAGGAAAATGACCCCAACACCGGTAATCGAGGCTGATAACCGGTCCAAAAAAAAACCTAAAAAAAGGAGCCAGCAAGAACTCCTTAAAACGAGGTACTCCAAGGCCGTATTCAGTCTTGACAAGATCGCCAAGACTGCTGCGAATGGAATAACTCATCCGGAAGATGCTGAGGATAAGGTGAGATATCAGGCCTCTACCAAGTACGTCTGGTACGAAACCGATATCCCAGCAAAAAGAAGGAGAAAAGGGTGCTAAGAGAAATCGATCTCAGACAGAGGGCGGTCAGGCTTCAAAAAAGAGGAAGGTTCAGCAGAAAACATCCCCGCCTCAACCAGTATCATCGTCATCCACGAGAGTTATCTTTAACGCGATAGTTTTTTATTTATTTATTTATTTAGTTTATGGATTAATTCCTTACAAACTATATTATTACAATTAACCAGAAATCTGGTATTAAAATTTAGTTATTTAAAAATAGATTTATATTCCTTTTAATAGTATATGTATATATCTAATGAAAAATCGATAAAATTATACATTTCATTAAAGCAACAACATAATCTTCTTAGTGGATCAGACATAGCAAAGCTGGTACGAAAAGTTCTAACAAATAAAGGTTGAAATGATCGTAATGAGCGTTGTGGAATGTTAAACGTGACATTGCTCAATAAAAACTCGGAGCAAATTCTACCATTTATTAAGTTAAAAGAAAAAGCTACATTGAGCATTATTCTCCGGCTTCTTAAAGTAGGCAGGTTAATTACAGCTAATCTTGTTGAATACGGCGGAAGTTGAGTTAGGTCATGGTAAATGTTTCTTAAGCAGAAAATAAGAAACTGTTTTTGAACAGACTCAATGCGATCAATATGTATTTGGTAGTAAGGATTCCAAATGATGGAACCATACTCTAGAATTGGCCTTACGAGTGATATGTATAGTTGTCTTGTTATGAAAGTATCGTTGAATTCCTTCGACCATCGTTTCACAAAAGCTAAAATGCTACGCGCTTTGTTCACAGACATCGTTATATGTTGGAAAAAACTTAGTTTTGAGTCTAACAATATGCCCAAATCCATAAATGTTTCAACAGTGTCTAAGCAGTACAAATCGAACTAGTAAGCAAATACAGAACCACGAACTCTTGAAAAATTTAGATGTTTACATTTTTTTAAGTTTAACTCCATTAAATTAATTTTACACCATTTGTAAAAATTATCCAGGTCATTCTGTAGAAGAAGATGATCAGCTGGCTGCTTAATACTTAAAAATATCTTAACGTCGTCAGCATACATCAATACGTTGCAGTGTTTAATTGCCTCCGGTAGATCATTTATAAAAAGTAAAAAAAGAATTGGGCCAAGGTGACTACCTTGTGGCACATCAGATTTAACTTGAATACTTCTTGACACTGCATTATTAAATTTAACGGATTGCGTTCTGCATACAAGATATGACTTTATCCACGAGATGAAAATATTGCTAAAACCCAATAAATCCAATATTTTTAATAAAAGAACATGATTTACTTTGTCAAAAACTTTACTAAAATCGGTGTATATTGCGTCAGTATGGTAGCCATTATTGAAAGCTTGGTTTACTAATGTTGTAAGCTGGAGACTATTGGTTGCAGCGGAACATCCTTTACGAAAACCATGTTGTAATGGGGATAAAATAGGATAAACTTGATGGGTTATACAATCAATCATACATTTTTCGAACAGCTTGGGTAAATCACTCAGTTTTGCAATACCTCTGTAATTGCTGATATCAGACTTGTTTCCAGACTTAAACAAGGGAATAATAAACTTTTTTTTTCCATATTTTAGGAAAGTAACCGCATTTTAATGATGTATTAAAAATTATGGACAAAGGCATTGCTAGAGCTGAAGCGCAGTTTTTTAGAACACAACTAGGAATCTCAGTGGGACAGTGCTTTGTCCCCATATAGTGAATCAGCAAAATTAGAGAAGTTATCGTAGAAAAATTAAATTTGGTGTGCTGCTTCAAAATATGTTAATTAAGAAAAATTCGAAGTTTCGGAAAAATCGGTGCAAGGACATGACTACCTCCCATACATAATTTTTCTCAAAAACTAAATTGTAACTACATTAGTGATCAGAATGCACTGAAAACTTATAACAACTTATAAAACTATATTTTTGGGCTCTCTGAGAAATTTCGCTTCATTCGATACAAGGACATGACCATCTCCCATATATCCTTTTTCTCATAAACTAAATTTTTGCTACATTAGTGATCAGAATACGCTGAAAACTTATAACAACTTATAAAACTATATTTTTGGGCTCTCTGGAAAATTTCGCTTCATTCGATACAAGGACATGACCATCTCCCATATATCCTTTTTCTCATAAACTAAATTTTTGCTACATTAGTGATCAAAATGCAAATAATTTAATATTCTCTTTAAAAAGGGTCATAAATAAAATTGTTTCTAAATTTGCTCAACAAATAAGATAATTAATTTTAATTGTAATTGTTGGGGTGTGAGGGGAAGGTGCCGGTGGTTACCTTTTCTTTGTTGATATTAACTTATTTAGTTTTAAAGATTTTATTCTGATGGTTTATATAATTTTATTTCTTTGGTTTTCGATTATTTACATTGTTTGTTGGTTTGTGTTTGGTATAATTCACTTTTTTTTAATATAATAAATATTATACATACATATACAGATGTAAATTTGTATATAAAGGTTTAATCACAAATAATTGTCTGCAGTATTTATTGGACTGTTCGTGGTTTTATAAAAATTATCTTCACTTTTATTAGAATTTACTTTTTGCGTTTGCTTTTTCTTATTTTATTGGATGTTTGTATATGTGTACATATGTACGTATCACTGAAAACCACTTGTATATTTTTATAAGAAACAAGTAAAAACGTTATATTCGACCAGGTCGAATCTTAAATACCCTCCAAATATTTAGTAAGTGAATTTGAAATGTTTAACTTGGTGGGACAGAGTTCCTTTATATAATATCGTACGTCAACGCCCACTAAAGGGGGCGGGGTTCAAATATATACAATATCATGTTTTCCACAGACGAACGTATGGGCATTGCTAGACCGTCTTAGACTTCATCACAATTCTCTTTGGAGGGTATAAAAACTGTATTTTGGCGGGGTCGCTCTAGCAAGGGCTGTGGGGGAAACATTTCACCTATGTCATAAAACTCTAAAAATAAATGCTTGGGATAATTATATACAAAATTAAAATTTGTTTTTTTTGATAGGGTCATTTAGAGGGCAAAGGGGGAGAGGGGGTAGGACACAAACAGGTAGACATAAAACTCTAAAAATAAATGCTTGGGATGATTATGCACAAAATTAAAAAAAAATTTTATTTATTTTTAATAGGGTCATTTAGCGGGCAAAGGGGGAGGAGGAAGTAGGGCAGCAACAGGCAGTCATAAAACTCTAAAGATAAATGCTTGGAATGATTATATACAAAATTTAATAAAACTTTTTTTTTTTTGTAGGGTCATTTTGGGGGCAAAGGAAGAGGGGGGGGGGGGGGTAGGGCAGAAATCGGCAGTCATAAAACTCTAACGATATATGCTTGGGACGATTATATACAAAATTTAAAAAAACATTTTTTTTTGGTAGGGTCATTTGGTGGCAAAGGAACAGGGAGGAGGGGGGGGGGGGTAGGGCAGAAATAGGCAGTCATAAAACTCTAAAGATAAATGCTTGGGATGATTATATACAAAATTTAAAAAAAAAATTATTTTTTGGTAGGGTCATTTAGGGGGCAAAGGAAGAGGGGGGGGGGGGGGGGTAGGGCAGAAATCGGCTGTCATAAAACTCTAAAGATAAATGGTTGGGATGATTATATACAAAATTTAAAAAAAAAATTTTTTTTTTTTGGTAGGGTCATTTAGGGGACGAAGGGGAAGGAGGGGGGTAGGGCAGAGTAGTACCAGGATTCGTCTCAGCTTCGTCATTAAAGCTTAAAAGTGTTATTTTTAAGGAATGTAGGCTTAAGTAAAACAATTTGTTAAATTTTTAAGCTATTTTTGCCTATAATAACGCCCACTGAAGTGGGCGGGGTCAGAAAAAATTTTTTTTTTATTTAATCGCTCCAAGTTTAAGGCGTTGGACCGTATTTGACGTAAAAATATATCGTTTGCTTAACAAAATAACCAAAAAACTTTAAAAATTATGTTGTTTTTTCTGGGTTGGTTTAGTTCTTCTTAGGGGAACTTTTTTCCCCCTTGCCCGATTTAGCCCATCTTCGAACTTAACCTGCTCTAAGTTTTAAAATATATTTATGCCAAATTTCAAGAGTCTAGCTCTTTTCGTTTGGACTGAATCGTGATTTCCACAGACGGACAGACGGACGGACGGACATGCTCAGTTCGTCTTAGATTTCATCACTGATCAAGAATATATATACTTTATGGGGTCTGAGATGGATATTTCGATGCGTTACAAACGGAATGACAAAGTGAATATACCCTCCAAATTCTTTTTTGGAGGGTATAAAAAGATCAACTGCCGATTTTTGTCTGTCGTCCGCAAAAGAACATTGAATAATAATAATTAAAAAGGGTTGACAAAGTCAAAGGCAAAAATATGACGAGCGACGGAAGAGCGAGCACACTTTCATGCATCTGAGCACGGTTACTTTCGTGCGTAAACATCCCGCCCCCCTTGCTATAGTATAATACACGAGGGCAATTGCAGTGCAATATATAAGTTCAAAAAAATACACATGTGGTTTGATTTAGTTCTCTTTGGGTAGTTGACTAATATTATACTTTAACTTAAAAAGGATATCTGTATATAAAAAGTAATTTGTTTAGACAGGATATAAAATAATTATGTTTTGGTCGGTTAAACGCCGAAATTGCCAATTATAACCCACCCCAGTAGGGTATCTTGTGCCATTGGTGAGCTAATGGATGATGGTTGGATGCCGGTTTTGATGAGCTGTGGATATATATCGGCTCCCAGAATGATATTAATATCTCGGCTTAAATAAAATTCGGGATCGGCTAGCCGTAAGTTGTTGTAGGGTTCTGCCACTCTGTGGTCAAGTCTCTTCGTCGATTGTATTGTTGGCAAATCTTTTGTAACTGCAGCAGTGAGCGAAAGAGTTGGCCCTTCTTCGAATCGCGAGCGGGAGGAAATGTTGCACCACTTTTTAGCATCTCGGGTTTCCGTTGTTATTTTATAACGCTCAATGAGGAATGCTGCTACAGAGCTGAATTCAACACTCGGGTTGAGGAGGCCTCGTATTCGTCCCCAGGCATCATCCAGACGCACTTGGATGATTACGGTTGGAGTCACGGTGGCAGTACCTCTTCCGGATAAGGTCCCGGTAAGTGCACGAAGACGCTCGTGGCGATGGAGCAACGTGTGATGTTAAGACGCATTCCTTGCAACGTTCTGTGCTGCGACATTTCGACAGGCGGTGCGAGTGTGCCAGACAATTTTCGCAGTAGTTGAAGCGCTTTACCACCTTCATTCGTTCCGCAACGTTGAATTTTTTGAATTTCATGCACTTTCGTAAGGGGTGATTTTGACGACATGACAGGCAGTCATACTTGGAGCGATTACTTGTTGATCCAGGACGTGTGGTACTCGGGGTTCGTCTTTCGATTAATGCAACATGACTTCGGCCTGAGTGAGACATGTTAGACGGCTTGTGGCTAGGAGAGAAAAGGAGAGGAAAAAGAGATTATTGTTATTGTGGTGACGATGGCAGAAGCAATACTAGTTTAGTAATAGGCCTTATAATAGTGCCGTTGGCGGTACGTATTTCGGCAACTCTAACTCGGTTATCCGAGCCAGGACAAACCTTTTCAATGCGCCCTAGTTGCCATTTATTTGAGGGGAGATTATCGCGCTTAACGACTACAAGATCGCCGACAGCATAATCTCGCTGGGGGTATTTCCATTTAGTACGTTTATGGAGCTCCGTTAGATACTCCTCTTTCCATCTGCGAGCCAAGTGATGGTGGAGTATCTTTAATTTTTGCCACCGGTTGACATAGCTCAACGAGTGGCTAGACAGGTCTGGTTCTGGGGGTGATAAGAGCGGTGTTCCGATGAGAAAGTGACCCGGGGTTAAAGCGCATAAAGTAGTGGGGTCCTCACTCATGGGGCTTAGAGGCCTTGAGTTCAAGCATGCTTCAATCCGTGCAAGCATGGTGCTGAACTCTTCGAAAGTGAAACTTTGACTATGGCACAGTTTCTTGAAGTGGGATTTGAAACTTTTTACCCCGGCTTCCCAGAGGCCGCCCATGTGGGGTGCCCCTGGGGGTATGAAGTGCCATTCGAGGGGTGCAAAAGCATTTTGAGCCAGAATGTCTTGTCGTACAAGAGATAAAAAGTGGGATTTATCATTGTGAAGAATGTTAGAGGCGCCAACAAAGGCAGTGCCATTGTCTGAGTACATGGCGCGGGGGTGCCTCGCCTGGAGAAAAAACGGGCGAATGCTGCCAAAAATGCCTGCGTTGAAATTTCCCCGGTAGCTTCCAGGTGGATCGCTTTTGTAGCAAAACAAATGAAGACAAGAACGTAACCCTTAGTGACTCGACAGCCGCGTCCGGCGTAAGATTTCAGATCATAAGGTCCGGCAAAATCTACTCCAGTATCATAGAAGGGTCGAGATACGCTAACACGTTCCGGGGGTAAGGCAGCCATGATTTGCTGGCTAAGCTGACGCTTTTGTTTAACGCAGATCAGGCATTCAGATAATATAGTTTTTATCAATATCTTGAGTTTTGGAACATAGTAGTGGTTTCTCATAAGTCGATATAATAGAGCATTTTGGCCGTGAAGAGAGTAGCGGTGAAGATAGGCGAGAAATAGTCTTGTAAAGCGGGCATGATATGGTAATAGGATGGGGAACCGTTCATCATAGCTCAGCGTAGGAGATTTTGATAGTCTGCCATTGATTCGCATTATCCCGTCTGAGTCAATGAAGGGATTAAAGGTTAGGAGAGGACTTTTTTGGGACAGAGGTAGACCGTTAGTCAGTTGATTGTGTTCCGTAGCGAAGTAGAACTTTTGGCTTGCGATTATCGAACGTAATTTGGAAAAATTGATTTCAGCTGAAGTCAGTTCTATGGGATCAGCGTTGTGCACAACTTTGTTCCTTGTGCGGTAATAGAAACGGAAAATATAGCAAATAACTCGTAATGCCCTAGGGAGATCTGAGAAGTTTTTCAGAATATCTTCATTTGCAATCATGTTAGCATGGACGCGAATCGGTCTAACTTCTTCATCAGTGCAGAAAACTGAAGTCCGCGAGGGCCATTCAGACCGAGGACATTTCAGCCACGGCGGGCCTTGCCACCATAGATCGCTTGATGCGAGCTGCGCCACTGTGAGACCACGAGATGCCAGATCTGCGGGATTACTTTTTGAGTCGACATGGTGCCACGAGTCATTACCTACTTTTTCGATAATAGATGCCACTCTGTTCTCCACGAAAGTTTTCCATTTATTAAGCGGTTTTTGCAGCCATGCCAGAACGATAGTGGAGTCAGTCCATAGAAAAAGTTTATAATTTTTAAGGTTTAGTTGGGCTGAGCTAGAATCAATCATAGTGGCCATAAGTTCTGCGCCGCAAAGTTCTTTACGAGGTAGCGATAAGAATTTAACGGGAGCTACTTTGGTTTTTGCGACCAACAAGTGGGCGGAGACAAAACCTTCGTACTCAGAACGGATAAACAGTGTGGCTGCGTAAGCCTTTTCTGAGGCGTCACAAAAGCCATGTAGCTCAACAGAGTACGAGGGGTCAAAATCGACGAAACGGGGGATTTTAATATTTTCTATATGGACATAAACGTCCAGGAATTCCTGCCATTGCAGCAGCGTTGAAGACTGTAAATCTTCGTCCCAATCTGTGCCGTCCTTCCATATCTGTTGCATAATAATTTTTGCTACTATGATTTTCGGAGAAAGCCATCCGGCGGGGTCAAATAATTTTGCGATTGCAGACAAAACTGATCTTTTTGTTGTCATATTGCGATCGGGCTGGGTTTTTAGTTTAAAATAGAAGTTGTCATTCCCAGCGTTCCATCTTAGCCCTAGGGTTTTGGTAATGCTGGCTTCTGAAAGTTTCAGAAATTCGCCATCAAGTAAATGGTGTGGGGGAATATCTCTCAACAAATGGTCGTTATTTGCTGTCCATTTGCGCAACTGAAATCCGGCGGACTTCAACACTGTTGTAAGATCAGTTCGTGACTTCAAGGCTGATGATATTGTGTGAGCTCCTGCGAGCACGTCGTCGACATACATATAATCTCTAAGAATCTCAGAAACATTGGGGTAAGTGGACTCACAATCCTTAGCTAGTTCTAATAAAGTCCTGATCGCTAAGTAGGGGGCACAGTTCACACCAAATGTGACTGTGTTTAACTCATAGTCTTAAGGTTGCTCATTGGGAGAGTTACGGAAAATAATTCGCTGGAAAGGGGTGTGAGATGGATTCACGAGGATTTGGCGGTACATTTTCTCAATGTCCGCATTAAAAACGTATCTAAAGAGCCGCCATCGCAAAACGAGAATTGTTAGATCAGACTGTAAGATAGGACCGGGGTGTAGGAGATCATTAAGGCTTATTCCGTTGGATGATGGACTCGATGCATTAAACACCACACGTAGCTTCGTGGTGGTGCTGTCGGGTTTAAACACCGCATGGTGGGGTAAAGAATATGTGTCGTTCACACCAGATAAGGGGGTGACATTTGTCATTTGTCCTAAGTCAGAATACTCTGTGATTACGCGGTCGTACTCTGATTTAAGTTGGGGGTTTTTTAATAATTTCGATACATTTCGTAAAAACTGTGAGAGTGCTATATTTCTCGAGTGACCAATATTAGGTGTGTTTCTTTACTTTTTGGGTAAAGTTCGGTAAAATGAGAGCTAACTATAAATTCTCTCAATAAAAGAAAAAAATGTGCAAAAGTACGCGAACGCGAAAAACCAAAACTATTGTACTATGTCAAAATTATTAAATAAAAACTTGCATGTAGTATATACATACATACTTACTTACGTATGTTTTACTTACATGTTGCAGCGTATCTATAATATTTTCTTTCTTAAATTTATGTAAAAACTTATAAAACTTTGTTCGCCAGAAGTTTTTAAATCTTTTTTACAACAACTTTCCAATTTTTTTATGTTTTTTTGTCAATTTAATTTTTCTTAGATGTTGTTTATTTTTCAAACAGCTGTTTGTTTATTTACTTGCCCAAACTAGCCCGAAGAAAAAGTACGGGCTGTTTCGTGCAAGAAGAAGAAGAATCTTATTCTCTCAAAACCACTCTCATTTACACAAATTAAAAGTACGGAAACGCTTTTCGTGCAAATTGGGATCCCGAGGGATCCCAAAGTAGAGTAAAAAAACACAACTATTGAGGTTCCCAGGATACTCTTGTTTAAACGGGAGCGACACGACGAACCGTCCATCATGGCCCTTAAAGGTTGTCGCTTGATATAGTTGCTCGCAGTATGTATCCTCCGGGGGGCATTTTGGCTTCCTTGGGATATCTTCGACTTCCCAAAAACGTTGTAGTTGGTGAGACAGATCGATCTCATTGAAAAAAGAGAGTACCTGAGTTGTGCACGCGGTAGGTTTAATCTGCTGGTAATGATCCACCCAAATACCGTTTTTTGGGCGACCAAGGACCGGCTATTATTCCATTGGAGACCATCCTTGATTATTTTCGGATATACGTCACCTCCGAGAAGTAAATCGATTTCTGTACATTTCTGGCGGTAGGTATCGGCCATCTGAAGGTGTGAGAAGTTATCTTGGCTGAGGGCAGATACGGGGTAATAAGGTAATTGGCTTGTCAATTTTTTAACGACAAAGGCATTTGCGTACATCTCAAATGAGTTATCGATCGGAGAACCAATTTGTATACGGCATATTTGAGTTGACGTAGCGGTTAAAGAGTCATTTAGTCCACGAACTTCCGCCTGAGAGGAGCGTGCTCTGAGGTTTAGTCTCGTTTGTAGCTTTTTCGAAACGAACGAGGCTTCGGATGCCGAATCAATGAGAGCTCGAACGGTGCATTTTACATCATTGATATAAACATCGACGAGAGCCGTACCGAGGACAATAGACAGTGAATCCGACTGCAATTGGGTCGAAAACGATTGTACCCTTTGATCTGTTGCTTCTCGTGAAGTAGACGGGAGTGAATCTAGAGGGTGAGTGTACGTGTTTGCACGAGCCTGATTTAAAGGAGTGAGAGGGGTAGAAGGCACGGAAGGATGGCTATGATGAGGCGGTACAGGAACTCGTTGAGTTAGGGATGAGTTACATTCCAAGCGATGGAGTAAAGAGTGATGTTTCTTTTTACAGACGTTGCAAACGAAACGGCTCTTGCAATTCTTGAAATCATGGGAAGTTCCGAGACAGTTCGTGCATCGTTTTTGCTGTTTGACTACAGCAAAGCGGTCGTCAATTGACATGCCGATAAATGATGGGCAAAGGCGTAGGGGGTGAAAATGACGACAAAGAAAGCATATCCCTGACTTGGCATTTGACACATTATTGTTGTAGCTATGGACTTTCCTTTCTTTCGGCAGATTCGTTTTCTTGGAAGGGGGGTTCTTGTTTTGATTTGAAGATTGTGGAACGGCAAAAGTCGAACGAATGTCTGCTACAGATTCCAAAGTTTGAAATCTGGAGGTCAGGAACGCATCCATTCCTTTCCATGTAGGTAAATTTGTGCTATGAGGCAAGGAATGCTCCCACAGACTGAGTGTTACATCTGGTAAGCACGTTGAGCATAGGTAGACAAAAATTGGGTCCCAATTCTTCACATCGACCTGGAGCAGAGTTAAGTTCGTGACGCAATCGTTGATTGTACGTTGTAGACGTCTTATATTGGATCCAGTCTCTTTAGAAATGGGGGAGATATTAAAGAGGCACTTAAGTTGTGCGTTGATTAAGACTCTTTTAATTTCATAGCGATTGACCAGATTCTGCCAGGCCATGTCGAAGCCATCATTTGTGATAGGGCATGTTTTAAGGAGTTCGCGAGCTTCTCCCTGCGTATTTTTAAGCAGGTGACATATCTTTTCCACGGGTGAGAGGCGTTTGTTGGTTCCGTACAGGGCTGTGAACATGTCACGGAACGTGGGCCATGACTTGTAATCTCCGTAAAAGATTTCGGTGTCGCACGGCGGTAAAGATATATGGGCTGTTTGGTCAAGTTGAACATCTGAAGGGGTACCGGCTGGACTCTGCTTTACACGAAGATGGTCTATGACTGCATTGACTTCAGACAGTATGTCAACGTGGGCCTTGAATGTGGAAGAGAAGCGTCCCTTAAGTGTTTCCATATCTACTTCCTTACCATCAAATTTATCGAGGGCGTTATCATAGCTCGTTCGAAAGCTAGACCAGAGACGCGTGATTTCACTCTTATAGACTTCCATAACGTGGATCGAATCTTCTGTCTGATCGCTTTGAGTCATATAGATTTGAAATTCAACTATGCGGTCAGAAGCACGAATGAAGGCTGTGAGTGCTGACATGATGGGTTACTATATAACAAAGAGCGATGTAAAGATGGCACGGCAGATAGTTTCACCGAAGTGAAAAAGTTCAACAACTGATCTAGGAAGAGCTACGTATGATCAACGAGAAGGGTGCTTCCAGTAGAAGAATATTCGAAGGAAGTGTTTCGGTTCTCGAAGAGAAGCACGAAAAGTTTTAAGAGAGCTTTTAGACGCGCCTCGTAGAAGCGGCAGATCTAAATTTTTTTTTTTATATATGGGGATTTTTCTCGAAAAGAAAAACGTAGAAAAGTTTAAAGAAACTTTTTTCAGACGCGCCTCGTAGAAACGGCAGATCTAAATTTTTTTTTATATATGGGGTTTTTTCGCGAAGAGAAAAACGTAGAAAAGTTTAAAGAAACTTTTTTCAGACGCGCCTCGTAGAAGCGGCAGATCTAAATTTTTTTATATATGGGGTTTTTTCTCGAAAAGAAAAACATAGAAAAGTTTAAAGAAACTTTTTTCAGACGCGCCTCGTAGAAGCGGCAGATCTAAATTTTATACATATACATACATATATTAGTTGTATAAAATTTATTTTTACTGTTTTTTTACAACAAAAAAATCTCTTATTTTTATTATTTGTTTGTCGACAAAAAGAATTTAAATATGTTATATTTTGTCGCTTAGTTTCCTTTAGATCGCTCTTTTAGTACTTGCGAATATATTTGACATTCATATGTACATAAGTTTGAAAGGATCCAACCTCTTATGCGTTTTCAGTCCTTTCCTTTTCTTGTTTGAAACGTACAAAAGATTTAAAGAAACCTTTCAGATGCGCTTCGTAGAAGCGGCAATTACAAGTTGTGTTTATGTGAGACAGAAAAAGTATAATATGTACATTGACTTTACATATGCTCGAATGTTTGATTTTGTTTTGTTTCGCTTTCTTCTTGTAAGTATGTTTTGATGTTCACACAACCGAGAGGTTCGATGGTTTGATATCACCCTTATTGTTGTGTTTACAAGCGATATTATTATGCAGAAAAAATATGCAGCCAAGTTAAGCTCACTAATTATGATCAATATGAAGAGAGATCAAACATGGGATATTAAGAGATGATGATAAACCAAACTAGGTGGAAACAAATTAAATACAAGTACTCTTAGACAATGTCGAAGGGCGCAACAAGGTTAAAAACATACAAACAACTTAGTTATTTATGAAGAATGTTATTTTGTGGATTTCGTTGCTTAAACTCAGTTTTGGTTGAGCAACAAAAAAAATTACAAAACGGTGAAGACAGGTTGGTAAATACATATGTACATATGAAGAATGTCGTAAATATGTATAAATATTCGGGGGTAGATAAAAAAGGTATGCTTGACTTACATATGTATGTATAGCTTGCAAGTGGGTTTCATGCAGGGGGGATTCCTGTGGTTCCAAAATAGTGATGCGTCCAAATATAATTTGGATCTGGCTCGAAGGACCAGAATGTTGGGGTGTGAGGGGAAGATGCCGGTGGTTACCTTTTCTTTGTTGATATTAACTTATTTAGTTTTAAAGATTTTATTCTGATGGTTTATATAATTTTATTTCTTTGGTTTTCGATTATTTACATTGTTTGTTGGTTTGTGTTTGGTATAATTCACTTTTTTTTAATATAATAAATATTATACATACATATACAGATGTAAATTTGTATATAAAGGTTTAATCACAAATAATTGTCTGCAGTATTTATTGGACTGTTCGTGGTTTTATAAAAATTATCTTCACTTTTATTAGAATTTACTTTTTGCGTTTGCTTTTTCTTATTTTATTGGATGTTTGAATATGTGTACATATGTACGTATCACTGAAAACCACTTGTATCTTTTTATAAGAAAAAAGATCAACTGCCGATTTTTGTCTGTCGTCCGCAAAAGAACATTGAATAATAATAATTAAAAAGGGTTGACAAAGTCAAAGGCAAAAATATGACGAGCGACGGAAGAGCGAGCATACTCTCATGCATCTGAGCGCGGTTACTTTCGTGCGTAAACAGTAATTTATGATGTTTTCTTTCAAAATGTATTTCTCAATTTCTTTGAATTCATCATTTTTTTTAATGTGTTTTGTAGACTTAAGTGACGATAATTCCGGATCCGACATTAATAACAAATGAGCCATTAAATCTCTATTTGTATTTTGTCTCGTCGTTTTTCTTGTATGGGATAATCGCACATTCCTTATATTTTTATGACTGGCCTCGAAGGCTTCTTCGGACAAACTACCTAGAATAAAAATAGTTTTAAAAAATGTTTTAGTGGTAATTCCACAATTAATTCGAATATTATTGATAAAAAAATGGCGAAAACTTCAAAACAATCGCAAATTATTAGAAAATGATGGCGTTAAACTGAAATAAACACGCTCTCATCTCTTGCTCAAATATAAAAAATAACGGAAAATAGCAAAATGTAAATAATAATATCAATCATATCCAGGGTTGTCAGATTTTTTTTGGCCTATTTCGCCAAATTGATTTTAAAAATCGCCAAAAGTCGCCAAAATCAATTTTATGCAGTTTTTCTTAATAAATATTTGATACTAAATTTAATTTTATATAACACTTTTTTTAATATAATTTTTTAGAAAATAATCGTGTAGAAATTTAACAGAAAATCGCCAAAAGTAGAAATAAAATCGCCAAAAATTATATATTGTAAATTTTTCTTATCCAAATTCAAAACGAATTAATTAAAATAACTAATATAACAAAAATCATTAAAATCAAGTTGGTTTCATTTTTTGCAGACGAGTTTTGGTAGGATTTATTTTTTTTATCTACTCGTTCAACAAACTAATTTTCCTGAATTACAAAAATTTTTAATATAAATTTTGTTAAAAAAATAGCCACAATATCGCCATTGAATTTATTTATCGCCAGAAAAATCGCCATGTCGCCAAACCAAAAATTTAGACGCCAAACAAGTTTAAAAATCTGACATCTGATTATTATTAGCACACACAACAACAAAGTGCAGTGTGTTCACGGAGTAAATGAGTTGAAACATAGGGAAAACAATGAATCGAAAAGCAAAAAGGAAAACATGAACCAGCTGTTTACAAACAAATGTTGATTACTTGATACTTTTTACTGGATGTCGTTAGTTTACTTTTTGTGATTTTTTTTACTGAGAGTAAAATCATTCTTACTCTCCCAGTAAAAGTTACTGGATATTCTTTACTCGAAAAGTTCAGCTTGCAAAAATTGAATTGAACATTGAACGTCGCTGGAGCACTTTACTTGGAAAAAATTATATAATCACTAGCTGACCCCGGTCCGCGTTGCTGGCCCTAAGCAAACATTAGTGTTGTATATGGCATTGGTGGTACAATATGAAAATTGGATTTTGCCCACGAATAATATGATAATATTAGAATAGAATTAGAATAATATTATTAGAATAATATTGCGCCATCTGCCGGACGAACTTCAAACTACACAGAAACACTACTCACGCCCTATAGAGCATGTATATGAAGTTTGGTCAAAATCGGTTCAGTAGTTCTTGAGTTACGGTGCAAAAACACAAAAAAAACTAAAAATTGCGCCATCTGTCGGACGAATCATTATTTCTGAAAGGGGCGTAGCATTTACCGGGGTAGAATATATATAAAAACACACGCCGGTCTTTTACAAATATTTTGTGGGGTGGAGGGCGAAAATCTGTTGGGGCATTGAAGAGTTCACCCCTAACAAATAAACGTGTTTTTGATTTTTATATATGTATATTAAGATATTTTTGGTCTTTGTAAAACTAAAAAATATAGATGTTTTAAAAAAATACAATATTTCAAATTTCCGGTTAAAAATCTTAAATTTTTTTTTACTGGTGGTTAGATTTGTTAACAAATTATATAAATCAAAAATAAAAATTCGCCTACTTTTTATTTATATATTTTTTTAATTTTTTCAAAGTTTGCAAAACTTTAGGGTTTCCGTCAAAATAAAAAAAAATTCTTTAAATTTTTGGTAAATTTTTGTCACTATTTAATAAAAATTATACACTACATTAAAATTTGATTAATTTTTTATAGTAATAAAACAACAAAATTTTATAAACTTATTTTTTTTAAATTTTGGCAGTACCATTAACTTAGGTCTTTGCAACTTTTTCTGAAACTTAGGAAATATGTCTTAAAAAATTCATATAAGTTTTACATTTCCGGGTGAAAAATCTAAAACTTGTTTACATATTCTATTTAAGCCCTTTACAATGTACTAAAATCACAAATAAAAAATTACCTACTCTTAAAAAAAAAAATTTTTCACTCTATCAAACTTTTGCATTTTGGGAATTCCAAATAAAAAATCGCAAAAGTTTTCGATTGCACAAACAACTTTTCTATATAAAATATTTACAAAAAATTATTTTTGTTTTTTTGTACCTATAGTTATAAACAAAACTGTTAAGTTTCAAAGCAGTACAATAAAAAATTAAATTTTAAGAATTTTTTTTGTAACACAGTAAAAACCGTTTTTCCGTTCAACAGTTTTACCTCAAACATTTTCTGACTTTAGCGCCCTCTACTGTTAACAAAAAGACGAGATGATAAATTCTATTTACGAATTTATTTAAGGTACTTTGTTAGCTTTACAAAAATGTATATTACTTAAATATTCTAAGCACTTTATTTTATTTTAATTTTGCCTATGGGACAAAGCACTGTGCTTCGGGGCCGCTAATCTTGGATGACTTAGTTTTATTTAAACAATTAAAGATGTGACTGGTTGTTATTACAGGTGGCGAAATAGTAAAATTATCAACGATTTTGTATGGGTAGATAGAGTTCTTTTCATACGTAACAGTGGAGTATGTTGAAGCAAAATATTTCGCAAACATGTTGCTAACTGTAGGCTCATCACTGGACTCGGAACGTAAATATTTCATTACTTTTAGAAAGCCCGAAGCTCTTCTTTTACAGTTTACAAAGTTGAAAAACGATTTTGGGTTATGGGCAAAGTTAAGTTTCGTGACATGCAGATATTTTTATACATCTGTACATTTAGTAAATTATATTTCGCACGTAGAACTGAATATTTACTAAAATAAAACGAGGATCCAGTGCTTTTGTACTTCTTGTAGTATTTATTCTTTTTGTTTTTTAACGATGAAAGTTGTCTAGAATTCCACGGTGGACCGCCATTTGAATGAGGTATATACTTAGAAATACATTCCTCCATATAGCCAAACATAATTTTATAAAAAATGTTAACCATAGTGTCTACTGAATCCCACATACTATTCGGTGTAGACAACAGCTGAAGCCAATTGGTATTACGAATTAGATTATTTAATTCATTGCAGTTACAACGATTAAAACAGAAAATCTTTTCAATTTTACTAGAATTTTTAGTTTGATTAGTATAATGTAAATTGCAACTAATTTCAATCGTTGGATGATAACGATCTTCCGGCAATACAAGAGGATCTGTACGGTTTAAAGTAAATTCAGCTGGCTCATTCAGAAATACCAAATCTAAGAGTTTACCCAAATAGTTCTGTATTCCATTGATTTGGTGAAGCTCCACGCCGGATAAATTATTAAAAATGTCATTTTCATTTTCATCAAGTATTACGGGTAAATAACAGTAGCATTCATTGGAGAACTCCCAGCTAATGTGAGGTAAATTAAAGTCACCAAACACAAGTATTAAATCTGCAGCATTTATTGTAGAAGACACCATTTTAATAGCATCAATATGGTATTTGTATAGAATTGGATCAGATTGAGGTGGGATATAAGAACATGTTATAAATATGCTAAACTTGTTAACTTTAAGAACCACAGCGATAAACTCTAAATCAACAGGTAAGCTAATTCTTATTTCTTCCGCTGGAAAATGATTTGCGACGGCAATTAGTACTCCACCACCTGTAGTAGTTGTAAGTCTATCGCGACGAAATATATTAAATTTATCACAAAGTATCTCTGTGTTTAAAAAGGTATTATTCACCCAAGTTTCGGTAAATACAATAACATGATGATTGATGCAGAAACTTTGTAAGAAAAGTTTAGTGAGTTTAGTTTTTAATCCACGGACATTCTGATATAATAAGTGCAGCTGATTATCGGAACAAAATATTAGTTTTTTGGAACACCTGATTCTTTAGGAGAAATACGAGCAATATTTCTTTTCTGTTGGTATGAATTGTGCTCATATTCTCGAACTAAAGCGTGTTGAGGCCAAAAAGATTGCTCAATAACTTTATTAAAATGCTCAAACGGAATTGTAACTTTAAAAGATGTTATACTTCTTTCTTGCGCATATCTAAATTTATGGACAAAGATATCGACATTTATATTAAGTTTAGACTTAATGAAATACTCAATATCCTCAGAAGTTGTATCAGCAGCGAATCGGGATATAAAAATATGCTTATTGGGAGGAATTACGTGCAATTCCCTGTGAGAAGTGGGCACAATGATATTACTATTAACCCTCTCGGCAGATAGACGTTGATTGTTGTTACAATTTGGGGCAAAAACCTGGTCAACAGCTTGCACAGGGGTTGAAATTTTATCAGGAACGCATTGTGACGATACACCAGGTTTTTCAATATGCAAGTTTGTGTTTGACGAATAATCCATAACATGAGCGGCAGCTTTATCAGAAGTAACACTGATACTATTTAAAGTATTTTTCGGTGTATGCGTAGCATTATTTTCATTTTGAACATGTATTACATCTTTATTTTTATTGTTGTTGTTTTTCCTAGCCGACTTTCTAAGCTTAGGTGAAGATTGGATAGGAGATTTTAAATTTTCCAATGACTTGTAGTCATCAAAAAGTTTGCCATAGTTCGAAATACGATCCGAAAGCTTGATTGCTTCATTTTGGAGCTCAACGAATTTTGTTTTAGTTCCTTCAAAGAATCTGTAAAAACGAACATCAATTTTTTTACACCCATTGCAACACCAACGTAGAGACTCGCTCTTAGATACAGCATCAGCTACAATTACTGATAGTCCACTACATATAAAATGGCATAGGTTGTGGCACAGCCAGCAGCAAATCATATTGTCATAATCCGTATCAAGAGTACAAGCTTTATTTAAGCAAGACATATTATGAGTATTTATTATAATAAAAAATCGTAGAGTAAACAACAAAATAATACATTAATCAACAGATGGCGACACAGAAACAAATCGGATTCACAAACCAGTTAAGGTTGATATAAAATGTATCACAGCACAGCAGAAACAGCTGATCACACAGGTGGAAAAAATTGTCACTTGCTAAAAACGAAGTACTTATGTATAAACGTAATGTGTATGTATGTTCGTATAATTGTGATAATATGTATGTATAGATACTTAGCACCAATGATGATATTAAATTGATTTCTTCTTTTAATAATACCAACAGTTCAGCTTAGTAACCAATCGTAAATCTCATTCAGCAACAAATTACAGGTCCAAATAAGCACAGTTCCAAATATATTGATATAATATTAAGAAACTTTTAATATATATATATATATATATATATATATATATATATATATATATATATATATATATATATATATATATATATATATATATATATTATAGAAGAGGGAATTTACTATGGGGGCTTTTCTGGACATAGAGGGTGCTTTCATCTATGTCAACCCCGATTCCATCATCAATGGGATGGTAGCAGTAGGGATTGATGACAATTTATGCCAGTTTGTTAGAAACTTACTAACTTTCAGGGTAGTCAGGGCCTCGATTGGGGATGTCACTGAGTATAGGGCAGTCTATCGGGGCACTCCACAGGGGGGTGTTCTGTCACCTCTGTTGTGGAACCTGACCATTAATTCGCTTTTGCTAAGTCTAGAACGCAGACAGATTATGACTGTCGCGTACGCGGATGACGTAGCGGTGGCGATATCAGGTAAGCTCTTGGATACCATATCTCAGTGTATGGAGTCTGCGCTGGCTCTGCTGAGTAGGTGGAGTCTCAGCTGTGGGCTCGCCATCAACCCAGCCAAGACTGAGTTGGTGCTCTTCACTAGGAGGTACAAGACCGATAGCTTTATACACCCAAAGCTTAACGGCACCTCCTTGAAACTATCTAAAACCGCCAAGTACCTGGGTGTGATTCTGGATAGTAAGCTATCATGGAATCAGAACATACAGGCGAGAGCGGAAAGGGTCTTAGTGGCTATTTATACATGCAAAAGGGCAGTAGGCCTCAAATGGGGTATCAACCCTAAGGTTATCAATTGGATCTTTGAGGCTGTTATTAAACCAGTACTCTTTTACGGGGTATTGGTTTGGTGGAATGCGATGGACAAGCAGGCTCATCGCAGGACCTTTGAAAAAGTCTTTCGGGTCGTAGCGAGACTGATGACAGGCGCACTACGATCTACACCAACGGGAGCAATTTTTGCAATGCTAAATTGGCTCCCGGTTGACATTCTGGCCAGACAACTGGCTCTTTTCTCAGCGGTCAGGTTGAATACAGTATGTCCATGGACTAGGACTGACTATGGGCATGCTAGGATTTTGAGAGAGCACTCGGAAATCCATGCCAACATTGACTACTGTGTACCAAGACCTTTCTTTGGTGGACTCTTCCGTTCCATTGTCGTTGACAGGGAACAGGTGGACAGGCTTTCCTTTCCCGATGATTCAGTTAGAGTTTTCACTGACAGATCCAAAAGGGGAACAAGAACGGGTGGAGGCTTCTATGTGGAGAACTTCAATGTAAGATCTCCATTCCGGCTCCAGGAAGGTTGTACTGTCTTGCAAGCCGATATCTCTGCTATCGAGATGGTTAAGGTACTATAGGATATCGAATGATAACTTCATTGTTACCGATAGCAAGGCAGCCATCTCTGCTATTAGTGGTGTTTACAGTACATCAAAAAGTGTGGTCCAATGCCGACTGTCTATCAACGAGATAGCGAGACATTCGAGGGTGACACTGGTTTGGGTGCCGGGACATTCTGGATGTCCAGGCAACCATACTGCGGATGAGATTGCCAGACAAGGGACTGAATTGAACAGTTCAATGATCAGTCACTTCACTGGAATTCCATTAGCGCGATGCAAGTTTCTGATTCAAAGCGAATCATACAAACTAGCTCAACTTAGGTGGGAAAGCGTGGCTAACTGTCTCGTGGCAAAAGCCACGTGGCCCCATTACGATTTGCGCAAAACACGCGACCTTCTCAAGTTTGACAAGGTGCGCATGCCTCAACTGGTGACTGTTCTGACAGGACACTGTAGCTTTGGGACTCATGCTAGGAGGATGGGTCTAATATACAACGACTATTGCAGAAGCTGCAATGATGAAGAGGAGGAAGAAACTGTCCTCCATCTTCTGTGTCAGTGTCCTGCCCTTGCTAATGTAAGGGCAGCGGCGCTGGGCTCCCGATTCCTGTCAGACTTAGACAGCCTGGCGAATATGGAGCTTTCAGGGGTATCATCCTTCCTCAGGGGTACAGGACGGTTTGAAACGGCGGAGGACATCCCTTAGGAGGTCCTCTGCTTAAGGGCATCTCAAAGGGACCGAATTGACGGACCCAAGTGGATTGTCCCGCCAGGGACAACTGCCCTCTAACCTAACCTAAGCACCTTTTATAAATTAAAGATAACTTTCTCATGGCTCTGACGAACAATAAGAACGGGAACACTCTCCCCGTAATAACGGAGTAGGGAGCCATCGAATCCAAATAGGCTGAGCTCGTAATGGACTACGTCCTCTCCAATAAGGATAAGCCGACCCCTCGCTTCAACTCCGGTGGTGATATACACCGGGGATACAGGGTGATCAAATGCTTGGACGCATTTTCAAAGGAATTCCTCTGCGACAGTATCGCTAAGATCAGCGAGAAAGATTTGGTTACCAAAACTAGGACACGACGGCGGCAAAATGCTGGAGTGTTTGAAGCTCCAAAACTCAAGCATTCCAATGAATGACTGGTCGGTTATCCGCACAGAGGATCATGGCAGCAGTGGTACCTGCCTAATACTCTCCATTTCGGAGTCTGGAGCAGAGGCGCTCGAGAAGGCAGGCTCCACACTTTTCTTCGGTGTTAGGGACGCCAAGGTAAAGGTGTCTCCCCCAAACAAGTCGGAGGTGAACGTTGTCGAGGCTGCTAACAACCTTTTGGGAGGAATGCAGCTCTCGGAGAATTAAGACTCCCACACCATGGCTCTAAAGATAGCCTAAATAAATCTGAAGCACTCGAAATGTGCAACCGATAACTTAGTGGTTATTTCGGCCGAGGAGAAAATCGACATATGTATGGTTCAGGAACCATGGGTAGCAAACTCCGACGCTAAGGGGTTCCCGAGGTCCACATACAACGTATTATATGCTAGAAGTAATGGTAAGCCCAGATCATGTCTAATAGCCAAAAAACACATGAACATTTTTCTTTGTACACAGTTTAGCACACAAGACCTTCCAGGAGCTTCCAGGAGCTTCCTAATCGCGTCATGCTACATAGCACACGACAAAGCAGCACCACCAGATGAAGTGAAAGCTTTCATGTCATCTATTGGTGCCGATGAAGATGTCATAGTTTGTTGTGACGCCAACGCTAGACATACAATATGAGGCAGCACTGGATTACATAAACCTTAACAAACTTACCATATGTAACTCCGGTACTTCAGCGACTTTCATCTTTCCGCAGAACAGATTGGGATAGATTTGACGAGATGCTGAAGCGAAAACTAGGAAGAGTCCCAGAAATCGAGAATTCGATTGCTGAACTTGAACAAAATGTAGGGTTGTTCAACAATGCTATTACCAAGGCCTTCGAGATATCCTGCCCCTTAACAAAGACTAAGAAGAGTTATCCTCCGTACGGAACTCTCTAGGGTACGTATGGAAGCACGTAGAGCCTTCAACGCTTTCTAAGAAAGTAAAATATGGCGGCCTTATCGCGACAAGCTAGCTATATATAAAAAGGCTATAAAGGTCGCCAAAAGGGATTCGTGGAGGAATATCTGTGAGTCAATAGATAAAACTAGAGATTCGGCAAGGCTAAGTAGGGCTCTGAGCATGAGCCACACCTGTCCGGCCTTCTTTAAGAGAGGGGATGGCTCATGGACAGATTCCTCGGCGGAATCCCTAATCATTCTTTTCAACACCCACTTTCCAGGCTGTACTGACAAGGTCTGTGGAATGAGCTTAGTTAGTGGGAATCAACATGCTGTCAATACGGATTTTTTATCCCCAGAGAAAATCTCCTGGGCAATCGACAGCTTCTCTCCGTTTAAATCGCTGGGTCCTGACGGCATTATTCCAAAGATGCTACAGAGTGGGAAGGGCTCTGTTATTCCCTAGCTTTTTAGGTTCTACAAACTGCCTTATACTTGACTATGTTCCGACCAGCTGGAAGAAAGTAAGAGTAGTCTTCATTCCGAAGATTGGAAGAAGTCACGGGGATGCAAAGGACTTCAGACCAATCAAAATTTTATCTTTCTTGGTTAAAACGCTGGAAAGATTAATAGACACATATATTAGGCTTCGACTGGAAGGATCGTCAATTCTCGCTGTTAGTCAGCATGCCTACCTTAAGGGACTCTCTACGGAAACAGCACTACCTGAGTTGGTAAGATTCGTGGAGAGATCCCTGAGAACAAAAAATATACCTTGGCTGCCTTCCTAGACATAGAAGGTGCCTTTAATAATGTATCAGTGGCAGCCATAGAACAGTCTTTCCGGGATGTCGATGTTGATCGGCAACTGGATCATCACTATGTTAAAGGCAAGTAATGTCACTGCGAAACTGGGCACCAGCGAGATGTCACGATGGGCGTGTACAGGAACCCCACAGGGTGGTGATCTCACCTCTGCTTCTCGTTGTTAATGCGGGCAATTAATGCAATTTTGTAATATGATATCCCTTTGTTAATATTTTTGACTTGTTGGCCAATCACATAATAGAAAAATGACATTAAAGGTATTAACTACGACAAATTTAATAAAAGGTGTATTCATGTTGTTTTTATTATTAGTTTCTAACATTCACCCCCGCGTTGAACGGATGTTCAACAGAATTGCAATGTTTGAAAGAATTGATCCGCGAAGCCTTTGTTGTCTAAACATCTAGATTGAACCTACGTAATTGGTTACGTGACCTTGGTGTAGGTTCCATGTGGTGGGGTTGTTGTTCAACTGATTGCAGTTCGATGTCTTCTTCAGGATCTTGAATAGCTATTGTTGTGTGTGGGTTTTGTTTGCTTCTGCACACCTTACGTCTAACAGTTATTATGATGAGTGCTGACACGCTTAAACAAAGTGCAAGATAACCTATTGTATAGCTATGCTGCTGGTGGGACTTCAATTCATTGGGCAGGTCCAGTATGTTCTGTTCTTTTAGTGATTTTTGTAACACTGTTCGTTGATGTTGTCAGGGTATATACTCTCTAAGTGAGTTGAATCCAATGGATTGACGGTTACGAGGTGTGTAATAATTCGCTGTGTTGATAAGTCTGAGATATTACCAAGGCTAGTATATATTGAGCTTATCGTACTACCCTTAATAGTAGCAAATTCATGCTTCAGCACGCAGTCTGGATCCAGCGTGAGCAGGCTAGAGCCCTTTACAGAAATATGAGTAATTTCTCTATTACACACGACAGTGGCCCGGGATGGTGCTGTGGTAACATATATCCATCGATTTCTTTTGTTGAGTGGTATCCACTTAGTAGTAGTATTTTCTAGAGTACAAGTTGGTGCCGTTTTGTTATTGTACAAATTGATTTCACACTTGCACACTTCTGAACCATAATTGTAACGGGTCTGACTGTTGTGACACAAAAATACGGTTTGTTTTATTACGTCGCAAGCGCTTAAATCTGCCTTTGTTATAAGAATGTATTGCTTGTGGGATGCTGTTATGCCCATCAATTCAGTACATGGTTTGATGGCTACCATGGTTTTGTTCAGCTGTTAGGTACAGGAAACAGCTGGAAAATTTTAAATTGTTCAGGTTCAACCAACGGTAAAGTTATTTTGAATACTACATGTTGGTGCGTAAGTCTACCTTGAACCTTCATTAGTTTGAATAACTGTAGTAGTTCATCTTGTCCATTTGTAGGAATAGCGAGTGATGGTACTGCATGGAGTTTAATTTGAGCAATTTAATTTTGTATTTGTAGAGGTGTTAGTAGTAATGGGATGATTTTTCCATGATGAGTGTCGACGAGGGCATCAAGAATTGATGATTGTATTTTTCGTATATTATTTGCAACTAAATTCAATTCTAAAACCGCACTATCAAATAATTGCGTTAAGTTTATCTGGAACAATACCTTATTGTTTTGCTTCGTTGCTTCCGAAAGAGACCCAATTTTTGCTCCAATTGTTGAAATCCTACCTTGGCAAACAATTGGTCGTATGATATTAATAGTGGAGTCAACAACTGATGTTTGATTCTTAAGCAATGTCAATAAATATGACTCATTTTCCCTTACTTTCTGTATTGTATTGGTCATCTGGTCAGCATATTCAGAATCCAATATGCCAAATAAAGAATGAGCAACATTTCCAACTATATCTTTTACTCCGCAACATTTGTAGATCATCTTCCATGTGTTCAAAATGTTTAATAATGCTGAGACATGATTCGTTTAATTTTATCATTTTGCACAGATGTCGTAGGGAATTCGTGCCGTTGATTAAAATTGATGTTTCAACACCAATATGCAGCCAAATCATAGTATACAAAAATATTCCATTCAGTGGCTAAAATTTTAGTTTTACCAATTTCTTCAAAATGGATGCCTATTTTCATTCCAAAATTTTTCGGTTTTTATCGGTGTTCCAAGTGCCATTGGTAACAACAATATCATGGTTATTAATGCTAGAGTGAGATTGTTTAATAGTGTTTTCTTCCTTTTGGCACAAGGCTCCCCAGTTGGGTCACTAGGATTCTCAGTTGAGTTATAAGTGATTTTCTTAATGTTTAGATTGTTGTCATCAGAACTGATGGTTTCTTCAGACTCTGGTTCGATGGGTAAAAGAGCGATTCGATGTATTGGATGTTTGAATAGTCCATTGGTTGTTTTGAGTTCCACGACTCTGACCACATTATCATTACCAGGATAAATTTTGACTATTCTTGCTAAAGGCCATTTCATGACTGGTAAATTATCCTCCTTAACTATCACCATATCATAAATTTTGAGGTTATCAAACTGCGTATTCCACTTGTGACGCTGCTGCAATTGATTCAAATATTCAGTGGACCATCTTTTCCAGAACTCTTGTTTGAGATGAACCACGAGCTTCCAATGAGATAGTCTTGAAGCTTTTACTGTTGTTGCGTTGCTGTCGATTTTTGATACTAGTGCTTTGCCAATCAAAAAATGACCAGGAGTCAGAGCTTAAAGATCATTGGGGTCACTTGACATAGGAGTTAGTGGGCGAGAATTGAGTATCGCCTCGATTTCCACTATAATTGTTTCCAGTTCTTCCTGAGTCAGTGATGCAGTTGCAACACTACGTAGTAACAGATGTTTTTCAGACTTTACCGCTGCTTCCCATAATCCACCAAAATGTGGGGCACGTGGTGGTATAAAATGGAAATTTATTCCTTTTGAGCCAGCTGTTGAGATAATTGATTCCTGCCCCCTGTCGGAATAAATACTGTTGGCCGGTTCTGCTAACTGGTTTTTTGCTCCTATGAAGTTAGTTGCGTTGTCTGAAAAAATATTTTGACAACGTCCACGACGGCTAATGTATCGTTTTAGAGCACCGATGAATGCTTCAGTTGAAAGATTAGATTCCAGATGAGTAGCCTTTGTGACAAAACAAGAAAATACGGCTATATCTGCTTTTGTTGGTTTTTTGCCTCTGACATTGTAATGGATCCAAAATGGTCCACAGTAGTCAACTCCTGTATTAATGAAAGGGCGTGCTGGAGTAATCTGAGGTAGATTGCGCCATAGTTTGTCCCTTTATTTGCCAGAATCGTTGTCGTATTAGGTTTAACAGTGCTTGTGGTCCACAATGCTTATTCTCTTCGTGGGCCATTGTGAATAAAAGTTTTATGAGGGTGTCGTTGTAAGAAACCAGGATTGGGTGTTTTGTGACGTATGATAACGGTGATGCTTCCAATTGCCCTCCAACCCGTATGATATTTTTGGCATCTATGAATAGAGCCAGACTGATGATGGAGCTCTTTTTTTCGATTTCCTTGTTTTTTCGAAGCTAGTTGATTTCTGGTAAAAAGTCGGATCTTTGAATAGTTCTTATGATTGTATATAGTGCGTTATCCAGTTCAGCCGAAGATAATACCTTGTGTGTAGGACGCTGCTGTCTATTTATTCTTGAATTTTTTATGTATCTCAGGACATACCCCAATATTCTTTGCAGGGTCTTAAATGAGTTTCTATGTGGGATGTTGTATATGAACTCATTATTGGTAATGGTAAGTGCTGAAATGTGTGGTGTCTTCCTTTTCTCGATGTCATTAGGAATTGAAAGTTGGCTTAAAAATGGGGATGGCCACATTTCTTCTCGTCCGTGCAGGAAAAGTGGTCTATATAACCATAAGTTGCATTCAGAAAGTTTGTACGCTGGTAGACCTCTGGATAAGATGTCGGCTGGATTATCTTTCGATCGGATGTGGCGCCACCGGTTGTACAACGTTAATGATTGAATTTTGTAGAGTCGATTATGATACAAGGAGGATTGAGAGTTTATCCAAGAGAGTACTATTTCCGAGTCAGTCCAGAGGCATACATGTAGATTTTTGATTTGAAGATCCACTTTAATTCTGTGCATGAGTTGAGCAGCCGTAACAGCAGCACATAACTCTAGACGCGGCACTGTTTGTTGTTTCAATGGAGCGACCCGTGTCTTTGCGCAAAGTAATTGTACAATAACTCTTCGATCCTTAAGTGTTGCTCGGATATAGGCGACAGCACCAAAAGCCTTTTCTGATGCGTCTGAGAAAATATGTTGTTCTGTTTTCTCTGCAAGTTTCCCTTTAAACATATGTCGGGGAATTATAAAGTTGTCCAAGCTGTCTAAGTCTTTTCTGAATTTCGTCTATCTAACGTGATGTTCTTCGGGCAATGGTTCATCCCAATCTAGCTTTAGTTGCCACAACTGCTGAATAAACATTTTTGCCTTGATGACTACAGGTGCTAGTAGTCCAAGAGGATCAAACAATTTTGCAAGATCTGATGTCGCTGTCCGTTTTGTGACATTTTGCAAATGATTCACTTTTACGTTGACGCAAAAGTGATCTGTCTTAGGCAGCAATAATAATCCCAACGTTTTTATAGCGCTAGCGTTGTTACTATTAAAATCTAAGTCCAGTTCCTGATCGCCGAGTGGAATATTTTTCAATAGTTGTGGGTGGTTTGCGCACCATTTTTTTAAATTGAAGCCATGACTTCACAACACAGTAATAAGTTCATTTTGCGTTTGAAATCCGATGCTGAAAATATCGGACCCTCCAAGACCATCGTCCACGTAGAAATTATTTTTGAGCATTTGTGACCCATATGGATATTCTATCGAGCCCTCTTCAGCAATTTTTTGTAGGGACTTCGTAGCTAAATAAGGTGCTGCTCGAGTACCATATGTGACCGTATTGAGTTTGTAATAGTTAACAGGAAGTGATGGATTTTCCCTCCAGATTATTAACTGATACTGCTGATCGTCCTGATGAATCGCTATTTGTCTGTACATTTTCTCGATGTCGGTGGTGAATGCAAATTTTAGAAGTCGAAAACGCAGCAATATTGAGAACAGTTCACTCTGGACGGTTGGCGCGGTAAACATTAAGTCATTTAATGAGTAACCTGACGATGTTTTTGCTGAAGCGTCAAATACTACTCTGAGTTTTGTTGTGGTGCTTTATGGTTTCAAGACGTAGTGATGAAGAATGATATATCTAGGCTCCAATACGGTGTCGATATCTATCCTCTGCATGTGACCCAATTATTCATACTCTCGCATAAACGGTATGTATAGTGATCGAACGTCTTCGTTTTTTTGGAATCGATTGTATGCCATCGCATGGGATTCTCCTAAAGCGGTTGGGTTTTCACGAAAAGGAAGGCTAACTACGAAACGGCCATCTTTATTGGTGTATATATGTTGGGTAAAATGTCCTTCACATTATTTTTCTGACGGCGAAAGACCCCTTTCATCTCCTTCAATCTCATCCAATTTCCAAAGCTGCTCAATGGCTTCTTCCAATGACGTGGAGTCTCCAAATACTGCACACGTGGTTGCACATGACGGGTTAGGAGGTAGATCGTTACCGATTGTACCACCTACAATCCAACCAAGTGCTGTATTCCTTAGTGTCTGCTCCAAGCAACAAATCTATCTTCTCCTGCTGATAGAAATGAGGATATGCCAAGTGGATGTTGTTGGGAATGTTCCAAGTAGAAATGTCCACATGCTTATTTGGTTGTGGGGGAATTATGCTTGGTAGAACATATCCCTCAACGTTTGCAGAGAAGTTGTGATTCTTCGACTTCATCCCGATATTTATGCGATATTTTGACTTCTTTTCAGTTTCGCCAACGCCGTCAATACAGAGTGAAGTCTCAGATGGTGAAAAGGATAATTTTTGGCAAAGCCGTTTAGATGCAATGTTTACTTGTGATGCAGAGTCTAATATTGCTCTGAACTCATCTGATAGGCCATTTGAGGCTGTAATTATCGCTTTTGCTGTTGCTAGCAAAACATAGCTCTGCCGGCCCGCGACGTTCGTTGTTGCTGACGTAACTGCTGTTACTTCTGACGCAGGCTTCTGTATTTTTGGGTTTGCACACCACTGACTGATTTGATGAATCCTTTATTGCTTTGGTAGTGCCTCTTTTTTCTAAGTGAAGCAATGTATTGTGTTTTTTGTTACATTTTCTGCAGCTACCTGAATTGCAGGTGTTCGAAACGTGATCATTCCCGAAACAGTTGACGCATAATCTGTACTGTTGTACCCATCGTAATCGTTCTGCTGCTGATAGTTGCAAAAAATGTACTGCAGTGATATAGTTTGTGGTCACTGTTATTGCACGCTTTGCATGTGCTATTACCGGTTTTGCCGGAAGTGATAATTGTTGATACCACTTTATGTGTAGATTTTTCCTTTGGACCGACTGCTTCCAAAGTTTGGAATTGAACTTCCAGGAATGATAAAAACTCAGTTGTGGTTGGCGCATCCCTTGGGTTTGTCAGTGATTGCATGTATCTGATATGAGTATATTTATCGAGTTTTTTAATCAATATATGTACGAGAATAGCATTCCAAGAGGATGTTGTGACACCGAAATTGTTTAGAGCGAGCAAGCATTCCTTGGTGGAGTCATACAGAGCTTTAACAGATGATGCAGTTGATGTTCCAGACGGCTGGTTGAGTATTTTATCCACCAAGTTAGCTACTAGAATTCTTTTGTTGTCGTAACGATCCTTTAAAGTTTTCCAGGCAGCACTATAATTTGTGTCGGATAAGGAGAATTGACTCATTAGATGTTCAGCTTCTTCTGACAAATTACTTTTTAAGTACCACATTTTCTGAGTGGCGGAAATCGATTGTTTATCCACCATTTCGGAAAATAGGTCATGGAACTGGCGCCATTTTAGGTAATCGCCATTAAATTGGGGTATTGCGACTTTTGGTAAATGTACTGAGCTAGTATTGTCTCTTGCATATAGCGTCTCTCTATTCTGCGTGTAAGCACCATTTTGTTTTATTTTGTCAGCTTTAACAGAAAGATTGACCAGACTTATCTGCATTAAGTCATTTACATTGTCATATTGTTTTTGATTTAGGCCGCAAGCAGCTGGGTTGTTTAATTGATCGTAAGCTTCATCATGCAGCATCTCGATTTGATCCCATAGTCTTTTGATTGTACTCATGTTTATTTCGAAATATTGTAGAGGATGGTCATCTGTATATGTTAGCCCCATTAATAACCGCCCGAGCGCACACCGACGGGCGTGTAACTTTCGCAGTGTACTGCTTGACGTTTCAATGTCAGGAGCTGCTTCAGTCAGTGTGCTGGATTTTCCGGATGCGAGGGGTTTAGCTACTGTTTTAGGATGCTTCTCCGTTTGTTCTTTGACACGGTTAACTTCATTAGTAAACAACTTGATGTATTCGTCAACTATAGAGCTTATTTTGTCATAATAACTATCAGCAAAATAATCTAATTTCATTGGCTCGTCATCACAAGCGTCTCGTACTTCTGTGTCTGTTGCTTGAAATTCATCCCAAGACTCTTGCTGCTGCCACAATCGTTCCTCAAAATAACCAACTGTTGCTTTTCTGTCGAATGAATCCTTCCATTGGGTTGTCTACGTACTCGCCCCTCAGAGGCTCTGAATGCTATACTAAATCTAAATCCGATTGACCTTTATGTACTGGGTGCATGCTCGAGCAGTGCGGTAAGACTAGCGGCATCTGGGAAGTAGAGGTCAAGGAAGTATGGCAACGCAAGGACCCTAGGTCAGTTACCACCGACACTTACACTGACTATATGGTACCCCACTTGGACTTCAATATTACTTACAAAGTCCGCATTCCATCCAAGCGGGAGTGGAGAGGAGAAAACATAGAAAAGGACTTCGACTGCAGGATGTATACTGATGGATCAAGAATGATCTGTGGTGTAGGTTCAGGAGTCTTCTCAAAGGACCTTGGAACTAGACTTTCGCTCCGACTCCCTGATAAATCTAGTATATTTCAGGCAGAAATATTGACTATAAGGGAGGCGGCTAGGTTACTAATTGACAGGGGTGTTCAGGGTAGAGTCCGAATCTTTCTTGACAGCCAGGCAGCACTCCTGTCTCTGAGGTCGTTCACTACTTCTTTTACCATGGCAACTTAATGCAGGAAGCTTCTATCCAGATTGGAATATCAGACTGACACTACTCTCATCTGGGTTCCCGCACATAGTAAATTCCCTGGAAACGAACAGGCGGACGAGCTAGCAAGGGCTGGATCTGCTATGGACGTCTCCACCGCTGTATCGGTAGCCATGCCGTATGGCGCTATAAGATGCGGCATTCAAAGCCATTACCGGCAGAAGGTGGCGCAAGCTGGACACGTGTAGGGTAGCTAGAAGTATGTGGCCCTGCTACAACGACAAAAGAACAGCACAGCTGATCAACAGGAACCATAGGGGCATCTCAAGACTCGTCGCAGTAGTGACGGGGCACTGGGTAATAGGCGGACATGCTGGTAAGATAGATCTCTCCTATAATGCATTCTATCGCAGCTGCCGGGATCAGGGCAATGAAGAAACTTATCACTTGCTTTGTGAATGCCCGGCATTGCACCATACGAGACACAAAATCTTAGGCAAAAGTATAATATCCGACCTTTCGGAGCTAGGTCTAGGTGACCTTATTAGATTCCTTCATGCGACAGGTTGGACTTAGCATAAATCACCATATCCGAGATCTGAACTCGGTTCTACACAGTTTGACACTGACGAGTGGAGTGGTCTTTCAAAACGGGATCTCAGAGATCCTATTTGAATGCTTGTGGGTTACAGGCAGTCACGTATACCAACCAACCAACCATGCTTTCTTTTAATTTTGCATAGCTGATTCTAGGAAATTAGCTCTTTATGTATAGAAAGCCTTCACCGTCCTTGTTCTTTGCTTCTCTATTATCGATAGGAAACCCAAGTTAACGGTGATAAGCATCTTTAATCTTAAAAGCACACTATAACATCTATTTACTGTTGCCGATTTTAACCGCACGATATTCAAATTAAAACTGACTCACTTATTGTCCATCAACTTCTATATATAGAGGGGGTGCTTTAAAATCATGTGAAATAAGGCCATAATGGCTTTATCTCTCAATCAATTGGGAGATAAAGCCATTTTTTTTGTAACATTTGAATGGGGGATAAGCCATCATGGCCTCAGCTCACATTAGCAATATTAGAAAATGGCTTTATCTCTCATTTCAGTTTTGAAGAATTTGCTCCTTTATATATGTCGAACAGTGGCTTCGCTGAGGAAAAATTGTTTGCATTGCCGGCCTTCGGCCGGGCTTAAGGATTTTCTCCTCTATGTATGTCGAACAGTGGCTTCGCGGAGGAAAGATTTTCTGCATTGTCGGCCTTCGGCCGGGATTAAGGATTTTCTCCTCTATGTATGTGGAACAGTGGCTTCGCTGAGGAAAGAGTTTCTGCATTGCCGGCCTTTGGCCGGGCTTAAAGATTTTCTCCTCTATGTATGTCGAACAGTGGCTTCGCTGAGGAAAGATTCTCTGCATTGTCGGCCTTCGGCAATCATAACTAAGGATTTTCCCTTTTACAGAATGTTTACACCATGCATAACAATATTCTACAAAAATATGGCTTTATTTTACATTCGCAAAAAAAAATATGGCTATATCTCTCATTTCGCGCAATTTTGGATATGCCCTCAACACTAAATGACTGGGAAATAAGGCCATTATGGCTTTATCTCCCATTCAATTGAGCAATAAAGGCATCATGGCCTTACTTCACATGATTTTAAAGCACCCCCCATATAGGGTCCGCCAAATAACTTTTTTTTTTGAAAATGCTATAAAAAAACTACTGAATATTTTCTTAAATTTCTTTTTTTATTTGAAAGTACAATCCTTCAGGTTAATAATGGAAAATAATTTCATTCAAATGGCTGCATGGCACGATAACGATCGCCATTGACTGTAACGGCCACTACTTTGTCATTTTCGAAGAAAAATGGCCCAATTATGCTTCTTGACCAAAATCCGTACCAACAGTGACTCATTTTGGGAGCGTCGGCTTTTCAATGTATGCGTGCGGGTTTCCTGAGGGGAAATGCGACAATTTTGCTTGTTACATACCCGCCAAGATCAAAATGAGCTTCATCTGAAAAGATGATTTTTTTTGGCAAAATCGGCATCTTCTGTAAGTCGATCGTAGGCCCACTTAGCGAAGCGAAAACGCATCGGATGGTCAACCATATTCGCTCAGCGGAAGGATAAAACTAATTATATGTCAAATCAGACATGAGCTAAGTCTTACCATTCATGAAACAAGCACTAGTTGAAAAAAAAACGTGGGACTGCGGACCGTATACATATACTGCTACAATAAATACTAGAGTTTACCCTTATGTTCTCGATTTGAAATCACAGGTAAAAGAAAAATACTATTTCTAATTTTTATTTCCAAGAGGCACGCAAAATACCTTGTTATCTTAGTTCCATTACCTGCTCACCTAACGAAATGCTATCGTCATAAGTATGTTAGGTTGGCTGCATTACAATATTGGGTACCTGCGGTAAATTGACAATAAAATCAAAATTTGTTAACTGATTTTTATGGTTTATAGCTTATTTTATTTTTAAGATATGTAGTTCTTAGAAAAATGTGCAAAATATTGAATATTTGCTTTAAGTTTTTTAAGTCCATTTTTAAACTGTAAACAATTACGAATATTGCACGAAAAACTATTTTTTCTCCATTAATTTCTGAATAATTCCAAAACGATAAGAGATAGAGAAAAATTATGTTCGACTAAAATAAATAAAATTTTGTTACGCATCTCTTGGTGTTTTACTTCTATAAAATGGATGACTTGTTTTCGAGCTAGGGTGAAATATGTCTACATACCTGACAAATTAAGGGGGGGGGGGGGGGTGGGAATTTTCCACGCCTATAAACAAAAAATTTCAAACTGATGGAAAAAAACCGAAAACGGATTTGAGTTCACCGCATCAAAATCCATATAGTCCACATAGTTTTATTTAAAGGAGGATTTTGCTGCTGAGCAGTGTTATTGCTATTTTATACTTCAGGAAGATATTACACTGAACCAAAAAAAGTACATAAAAGCAATGAAGAAGTTCATTGTTTTGAATCAATGAACTACTATTCATTGAAAAATATACGGCATTTAAAATCAATGTATGAGTTCATTGGCACAATGAACTTGCACATTGAGTCCGTTACAAAAGCTTACTGAATAGATTCATTGATTTCAATGAACTCCGATTGTGATTCAATGAACTAATACATTGTTTCAATGAACTTTTGCATTGAATTAAGTGACGGTATAATTTGACTCAATGAACTAATACATACATTGTTTTAATTAACTTTTACTTTGAATTTAATGAACATATACGTTAACCCGATAAACTAATACATTGTTTCAGTGATCTTTTACATTGAAATCAATGAACCCATACTTTGCCCGAATGAACTAATACATTGTTTCAATGAACTTTTCCATTGAATTCAATGTGCCCGTATGTTGACCCAATGAAGTGGTAAACTTTTTCAATGAACTTTTACATTGAATTCAATGAACCTATACGTTACCCCAATGAACTAATACATTGGTTCAGTGAACTTTTGCATTGATCGTGTATATTACCAGCATTATTTATTAAGCATATTTTCGAGCTATAAAAGGTTTATAAAACAAATTCGGTATGTGTATAAGCCTTTATTTTATAATTTGAATTTAAAGTTTGGTTGTAATTTACAAAGTGAACTTAAAAAGAAGCATAAATTCATTGTAAACGTATTAGCTATTTCCCACTTTTGCTTTTGATATGTATTTACTTTTTATCGCGCAGTTGCTCGGTCATTATGCGCACTTTTGAAAAAGTCTTACTTGTACCTTTCATCTGATAAAAATAATATTCAATAAAATTCTAAAATTGTACACAAGCTAGAGGATATTTTTTTTTTTTTTTTTTTAATCTTGGACCAGCACTCAGGAGATGACCCCTATATATGCAATGCATTGCGCCGGAACTGAAAACTAGGGGATAGTATTGAGGGGACAGCTTAGGAAAGATGAGAAGATAGACAGTTGTTTTTGTAGCTATTTCAACCTTTTACTTCGCCGGCTAATTTTTGCTACAGGGCCGACGAAGGTGGGTGCTGTTACTCTGCTTTTAGTACATGATCGTGTCAGTCGCTGCCAATTATGTTCAGTGACCAGTGACTATGCCTTCATCACTGAAACAGGCTGGCAACAACTAACACAACCACGCATTAATGCTGATCAGAAGAATTCAACACAATATTTCATGACTCAGCGCGGGCTCGAACTCACGACCCTCCGCTTTATAGTCTTGTGTTCTACTACTTCAGCCAACAGCACGCACAAGCTAGAGGATATTTAAAATTAAATAAATAAAAACATTTAAAGCAAATATCTAAAGCTCTTAAGAAACTAGGAAACTGAAAAGATATTCTATCTAAATAAACAAAAAAGAAGCACTCTTGTTTACTTTGTTGAAGTGTTAAGTGATGTAACTTTATCTACTTTTAGGTAAATTTAGCGTGTTCATCTCTATTTCTTATTTCTAATTAGATTTTTTATCAATCAAAGTGAGTAAACATTACTGATTATGGGGCAACGTTAACGCTCTAATTTAGGTTACTCATTTCAGCGTAAAAGCTAAGCGCTAAATTACGTTGCGCTTTGCGTCGTAATTTAGGTTGGACTGTAAGAGATGGAATGAAATAGCCATAGATACAGCACATATGTAAGTTTAACAGCGTCATTGTCTAAAAACGAGAAAAGAATGTATTGTATTTAAATGTATTGTATTTAAATGTCAATTTTTTAAATTTATTTGCTGGTGGTTTAAGTTTTAACATTCAGTATTTAATTAATTAATTAAAAGTTTTTATACCTATACCACTTAAATACCTTAATTTTTTTTAAAGCAGTGTGAGTCCGATCACAGGAGATGTGTAAACATCTAGTATTGAAAAAGCCATTAATCAGCTGTTTACTGAAATGTAATGCATGTATTTATTTTACAGCAATGGCCTTCGAACTGTACAGCGCTAACACAATTATAAGCTAATGAAAATTAGTAGCTACTACTGCATACTAGATGGTGTTTATATGCAGCTGTTAAGTTTCTCTGTACTTCTTGTTGTCCGTATGAATGACAATTCCAAAGACGAAGAAGACTTTTAGTTTGGCAAGTTTAGTTATTTGGTTTTCCTTATTTTGCTTTGTTTTAGTAAATTTCTTATTAAAAGTGCAAAAAATCTTTTTAAAAGTTATTAAAATTATATGTTTTTGTACTCATTTTATTTATTTTTTATGTTTGAGTTTCTGTATGTAAAAATATGTGTGTACTGGTACGTTGATTCAAGGAACTGGTTCGTTAAAATTTTTTATATTTTTCTTTAATGAATGCTTTCAATGTACATTAAAGTTTATACTGAGTTTCAATGAACATTTTCATTGAAACAATGTATAAGTACATTGAATCAACGTATTTTTAGAAACATTTTATTAAATCTTCGTCAATGAGCTTCATACATTGGTTTTATGAAAAATAGTTTTTTCAGTGTAAGAACAAAAAAAATTAAAATCTTGATTCCAGGGTTGGAAATTTGAAATTTTTTGATACAGCATAAGTTCCTAATTTTGGTTTTTCTAGTGATTCAAACCTTTTTTTATACTTCAAGAAGAAATATATTTATGTAAAAAATACACATATATTAAAAATTCTATTTCAGGGCTGGAAAATCGATATAGTTTCGCTACATAAAAATAGAAATATGTATAAGTTCCTAATTTTGTTTTTTTAATGACCTAAACCTATTTTATAACTGGCGACAAATTAAATTGGCATTAAAAACCAAAAATATTGAAAATTTAATTCCAGGGTTAGGAAATCAATATTTTTTAGTATGTAAAAGTAACCAAAGTTCCTAAAATTTATTTTAATATTTTTTTCTTGAATTAAACGTTTTGCATTCTTCAGGAAGAATTACATTCGTGTAAAAAATTCGAAAAATTAAAAATTAGATTCCAGGGTTGGAAAATCGAAATTTTTGGTACATACAAATAACTAAATAAGTTCCTTATGTTGGATTTTTTGGTGAATAATATATATTTTAACTTTTAAAGAGAAAGGAGAAATACATGTTTGAGAGGTACCTAAGATTTATTTTTTCTTGATTAGAAATTCAACATGTATGATATTGTTGAAAGAAGTTCAATGATATTAGAAATATTAAAGTAATTATATAATACAAATTTGTTACTTTAAAAATAAAAAATATATTTTCTACCGCAACCGCATGCAGCACTTTTACCTTTTTATACCCTTCACAAAAAAGTGAAAGGGTATATATAGGTTTGTCATTCCGTGTGTAATTTCTTCGATATCAATATGGGACCCCATAAAGTATATATATATTCTGAATCCTAATGAATAGCGATGACGATTGAGCGATGTCCGTCCGTCTGTACGTGAAATCGGTTTACCCAAGCCCCCAGAAGAGCTAGGGACTTCGTTCTTGAACCGTTGGGTTGGAAGTGAACTTAAATAGAGTTCTATTGAAATTCAGAAAGTTCCGAAGTATGGTTCCAGAGCTGGGAAGCTTACACCTATTTCTCGACGCAAAATTTATACCAAAAATCAATTATTTTTTTTAATGTTTGTAAATTAAACCTATTTCGTGCTTTGCGAACCCTTAATGGTCTATTAAAAACTAAAAAATAAATTTTTTTTCCAAAGGATGGGAAATTAAAAAATTTTTTTCCGCCTATTCCGTATTTTGGAGTACATGTAGTAACTAAAATTGTTAAAAATATCAAGTTTTTCTTTAACAAAATCTATTTATACGTCATGAAGTTTTGCATTGGCAAAAAAAAAAAAAAAAAAAAAAATTAAGTCCAAATTTTGCTTCCAGGCGTGGGAAATTGAATTTTTTTCATACGTGAAAGTAATCAAACAGGCAACTGGTGTTTGTTTTTTTTTGCTAACTAAAACTGTGTTATAATTTAGGAAGAAAAAAATTGGTATCAAATATTCAAAAATAAAATTTCGAATCCAGGGATGGACAAGTGCAGTATTTTATAGTACATGAAGGTGACCAAAATAGTTAAAAATTTCTCTATACCTTATGAAGCGTTGCATTGATAAAAAAAACAAAAATTAAAATTTCGCTTCCAGGGTTGGGAAAATGAACTTTTTTTTTTTTGGTACATGCAATATTTTGTACTACATGTAATAACCAAAATGGTTATGAAATTTTAGTTTTTCTTCAACAAAACAACTTTGTACCTCATGAAGATTTGCATTGATAAAAAAAATTGTAAAAATTAAAATTTCGCTTCCAGGGTAAGGCAATTTTTTTAAACATAAAAGTAACCGAAAAGGCAATTGACCTTGTTGTTTTTTGCTCACTAAAACTATTCTATAGTTTTAAACGAACAAATTTGGTATCACAAATTAAAAAAAAGATCAAAATTTCGAATCCAGGGTTGTCCAACCATGAAGGTGACCAAAATGGTTCAAAATTGTAAATTTTTCTTAAATAATACTACTTTATACCTCATGAGGAAATGCATTGGTAAAAAAAAAAATATAAAAAAACAAGTAAAAACGTTATATTCGACCGGGTCGAATTTTAAATACCCTCCAAATATTTAGTAAGTGAATTTAAAATGTTTAACTTGGTGGGACAGTGTTCCTTTATATAATATCGTACGTCAACTAAAGGGGGCGGGGTTCAAGAACAGTCAATATCATGTTTTCCACAGACGAACGTATGGGCACTGCTAGACCGTCTTAGACTTCATCACTGATCAAGAATATACATATTTACTTATAAAAACTGTATTTTGGCGGGGTCGCTCTGGCAAGGGCTGTGGGGGAAACATTTCACCTTTGTCATAAAACTCTAAAAGTAAATGCTTGGGATAAGTATATACAAAATAATATAAAATTTTATATATTTTTTTTATAGGGTCATTTACGGGTCAAAGGGGGATGGTGGTAGGACAGAAACAGGCAGTCATAAAACTCTAAAAATAAATGCTTAAGATGATTATGTACAAAATTAAAAATATATTTTTATAGGGTCATTTAGCAGGCACAGGGTGAGGAGGGGGTAGGGCAGAAACCGGCAGTCATAAAACTCTAAAGATAAATGCTTGGGATGATTATATACAATATTTAAAATTTTTTTTTTGTAGGGTCATTTAGGAGGTGAAGGGGGAGGAGGGGGTAGGGCAGAGTAGTACCATGTTACGTCTCAGCTTCGTCATTAAGGCTTAAAAATGTTATTTTTAAAGAATGTTGGCTTAAATAAAACAATTTCTTAAATTTGTATACTATTTTTGCATATAATAACGACCACTAAAGTGGGCCGGGTCCAAAAATAATTTTTTTTTTTCTTTTATAGCTCCAAGTTTAAGCCGTTGGACCGTATTTGACTTAAAAATATACATATCATTTGCTTAATAAAATAACCAAAAAACTTTAAAAATTATGTTGCTTTGTCTGGGCTGGTTTAGTTCTTCTTAGGGGAACTTTTTTCTCTCTTGCCCGACTTAGCCCATCTCCGAAGTTAACCTGTGCTATCCTACAAAATATATTTATACCAAATTTAAAGAGTCTAGCTCTTTTCGTTTGGACTGAATCGTAGACGGAAGGGCGGACGGACATGCTCAGATCGTCTTAGATTTCATTACTGATCAAGAATATATATACTTAATGGGGTCTCAGATGGATACTTCGCTGTGTTACAAACGGAATGACAAAGTGAATATACCCTAAAAATTCTTTTTTGGAGGGCATAAAAATAAAATGTCACTTTCAGGGTTGGAAAGTTTAAAGTTTTTTTTGGAATATGCAATATATTGTAGTACATGAAAGTGATTCCAAATTTTAAGTTTTTCTTAAATAAAACGACTTTATACCAAAAGAAGACTAGTATTGGTAAAAACAAATTAAAATTTGGCATCCAGGGCTGGGAACTTTAAGTTTTTTTTATACATAAAAGTAACCAAAAAGGCAACTATCGTCAGTTTTTTACTTTAAACTATTAAAACTATTTTTTAGTTCAGGAAAAACAAAATTGGTATCAAAAACTTTTTTTTTTTATTTGCAATCTATTTTACAATTAAAATAATGAGCAAATTTCATGACTTTTAATTAACATACTCGTATATTGAGTTTCTTAAAACTCAAAATAACAACAACAACAAAAAAAGAAAATACTGAAGGTATTTTGCTTTTATATTTGGCATTTTCTTTTTTTCGGAAGGTGAGGTCAAGTACATTTAGCCTTTTTAGTCTATGTATTTCATGGCTATCATCTAATAGGGTTATCGCCAACACATTGGGATGGTTACTTAGTCTAAGTATTAAGGTACTTCTCACTGTAGTTATTCATTTCATGACCATTTAAATTTGAAGGTCTCTGTGTATACTTTTGTTGCTGATAAACCAAGGTGCATTTGTTAAAAGTCTGAGAGTTTTTGACTGGTATCTCTGTAGTATCTCCACGTTAGAGTTATTTGTAATGCCCCAAAGTTGGATGCCGTATGTCCATATCGGTTTAAGTATTATTTTATACAGCAGAATTTTAGGTTAGGCTTGATCTTGGACCTAGTAACCAATACATTTTACTTGTTTTTAAGTTTAGTTGCTCCCGCTTCTTTTTGACATGCTCTTTCCAGTTAAGTCTTCGATCAGGATGAAATCCTAAGTATTTTACAGTGTTGCAGCTTGGTATTATTGCACCATTCAAATAGACAGGCGATGAGTCATGTTTTCTTATTTTGCATTATTAATTTTAATATTCCATTTTTAAAGCCAATCTTGAATAAGGTTCAATTGATTTTGAAGTAGTTCAGAAGCTGTTACCGGTGATTCGCTAGAAGCTAATATAGCAGTATCGTCTGCATACGTAGCAGTAATTATATTTTCCATTGTGGGCATATCTGCAGTAAAAATTGTATATAAAACTGGTCCCAGAATACTACCTTGAGGAATACCCGCATTAATGCAACCGAAATTTGAGTAGCTTTCATTTATATTTACAAAAAAAATCTGCCTTGTATTTATGTTTTAAGCACCAAATAATATGGAGCTGGGATTAATTCTTTAAGTTTATACAAAAGTCCACTGTGCCAGACACGATCAAACGCCTGTTGAACATCTAAAAATACACCAGAACAATAAAATTTTTTTTCTAATGCGTATGAAATGTTATTGACAATCCTATGACATTGTTCTGGAGTACCATGATTATGCCTAAGCCCAAACTGATGATCAGGTATAATATATTGTTTTTCTAAAAAAGGCATTAACCTTTGTAAAAAGAGCCTTTCAAAGACTTTCGAAAAACTAGACAACAAACTGATTGGTCTATGGATGCAACATTATTTTCAGCCTTGCCAGGTTTTAGTACCATTATAATCTTTGCATATTTCCATTGGGACGGAAAGTAGTTAAGCCTTAAAATAGAATTATAAATTTTTGTAAGAAAAACAATTCCTTTTTTCGGTAAAGATTTTAGAACTTTGGAATCTATATTATCGTAACCAGGAGTTTTGGTATTATTCAACTTATCTATTAATTTTCTTACTTCGGCTGGAGATATGTATTTAATAGGGCGATCCATTTGATATGGTACATCTAAAAAGTTCTCAATATCAGCGCTTACAATGGGATTGTTTAAAAGAAATGGTTTGAATGTTGATTCTACGTGTTCCTTAAAAGCGTTGGCCTTACTGATGTCTGATCTACACCATTCGCCATTTAGACCTTTTATTGGGATGTTTCTTTTTATTGGACGTTTCAAGTATTTAGTTGCATTCCATAGTTTATGCTGGCTGTCATTAGTAACCGGATTCAAATTTTTTAAATAATTGTTTAATAAATCGTTTTTGTACTCTTTTATGCGCTTTTTCCTTTGCTGGGATGCTCTATTAAAATGAGTTTTATCAAGTGTGCTTCTGGTGTTTTAATATATCCTCCTTAATCTCCTCCTATTTGCAATAAGTTCTCTAATTTCAGCCGATAGACGGACATTATTACCATAAGTTTGCTGTTGTGGAGGGGTAGCTATATATGCTGCTTCATGAATTAAATTGGTAAATGTTTCAATAGTATCATCCAAATGATTACCATCTTCAATTTTTATATTTAAATTAATGTGTTCTTCTATCCACGATGTAAACAGTTGCATGTCTGTTCTAGATGTAAGTACTTTAAGGTTCTTTGTCAAAGTTTGAATAACTAATTTGAGTGTAAGAACCACAGGACTGTGATCAGAGCTTAAGTCAGCATAATCAGTTATGTCCATAGATGCCATTGATATACCTTTGAAAATAAAGAAATCTAGAAGGTCGGGTATCTTCCGTGGATCACTCGGCCAATATGTAGGACCATCTGTAGAAATTGCAGAATATTTATTTTTGGATATGCATTTATACAATTCCCTTCCCTTTGGATTCATCAAGCGTGAACCCCACCAGGGATGCTTTGCATTGAAATCGCCTCCAACGATAAATTTTGCACCAAGTTGTTTAAAAAAATCTTCATACTCTGAATATGTTACACTATGTCTAGGAGGAAAATAAATAGGAAATATACTTATTTCATTATTATCACATTTGATTTTTACAGCAGCAGCTTGCAAAAAATTTTTTTCAATAGAAGAAAGTGTATCATATTTAATATTCGATTTTATCAAAATAGCGGCACCTGCATGAGCTCTATTATCAGAATGATTAGAAATAACCAAATCGTAATCTTTTATTTGGAAAAATGATCTATCAGTAAAATGAGTTTCTAAGATTAAAAAAATATCAATATAATTGGTTTTAATGAAAATTTCTATTTCATTTTTGTGACTATGCATTCCATTTGCATTCCATATTGCTATCCTTAAATTTATTTGCATATTTTTGACATTAACTGACATCATATTCATTAAATTTTCCACAATTTTTTCAAGTCTGTCTATGCGACTGTTTTCATTTATATTAGAGGTTCTGACGGCATCTGCAAAATACACTTTAAATCTATTTTTGGGTTCACTGTTGGTGATATCGGTTAATTGGGAGTAATCACTATGATTCGAATTGATGTAGTTTTGTTGGCCACACTTTTATTTCTATTAGACACTAGGTCTTGATAAACTTTACAACTTCTGTAATTAGCAGTGTGGTTCAACATGCAATGAGTAAAACGAGGTGGAGTATCAGCGGGGTTCTTACACTCTACTGTAGGGTGATCCATGCCGCACTTAACACATTTGTAAGCCCTTTTACAGTATGCTTTTGTATGTCCAAATTGTTGACACCGATGGCAGTGTACCAGGACGTTGTTTCTTTGTGGTGGTTCAATTTTGCCGAAAGCATGATTTATGTACTTTATATCATAAATTGTTTTATTGTTTGGGCCTGGATATAAGTCTACAAAAAACATTGAAAGTGGCTATTTCGTTATATGACTTTTCACATTTGTTATAGATCTAACTGAGTGACCTAAACTGTTAATTTCCGCTTTAATATCTTCACTGGGGATCGAAGGATGAAGTCCTTTAATAACTACTCTGTAAGATCTCTCTTGTTTTAATTGGTATGAGTGAAAATAAATGCTTGAACTCTCTAAATACTTAACGACATTTCTAAATGAATCTACAGTTTTTATCATCAATCTTACTTGACCTTCCCTTAATGATTTATAATTAAAGTCTTTATTTGGTATAATTTTACACAATTTAGTAATCATAATATTGATATTAGCTACATGAGGAATGTAAATTGGCGGGGGTTTTGGTATTGCAGGTTGATCATTACTTTCTTCATCATCTCGCGTATCAAGAATTGAATATTTGTTGCTGTTGGTTGAAGTACTTGGAGTATCATATGTATCTATTCTTTTTGTTTTTTTCGGTGATTCAATCCTTTTGCGTTTGCTTGTTGTTACACATTGCCAAATTGATACATTATTGTTGTTATTTGCTTTTCTTTATTGTTTACTTCAATATCAGCGTCGCTACCATCACTTAATTTTACCATTGTTATTAAGCAAAGTTGTTGTTTTCCTTAGGAATGCACTTTTTATGTGCATTCTTGCACTCAATTGTTTTGTTTTTAATTTTATTTGTCACATAAATAAATTTGTTTTTACTTTTATGAATACAATATTGATGTTTATATTTATGTATACTGAATATACACAAAAATATTTAAAATAAAGAAAATAATTTGCAAAGCTACGTCTGATTGCTATCTCGGTCAAACAGCGACTCATGGTATCAAAAAATTAAAAAAAAAATTCGATTCCAGAGTTGGGTAACTGCAATATTTTGTGGTACATGAAAGTGACCAAAATGGTTACATATTTTAAGTTTTTCTTAAATAAAATTATTTCATGCCTCATTAAGAGGTGTATTGGTAAAAAAAAACAAAAAAATATTAAAATTTCGTTTCCAGGGTTGGGAAATTGAGAAATTTTTTCTGCATAAAAGTGACCAAAAAGGCAATTGACGTTGTTGTTTTTGCTAATTAAAACTGTTTTATAATTCAGGAATAACAAAATTGGTATTGAAATCTTAAAAAATCAAAATTTCGTCTCCAGGGCTGGACAAATGAAATATTTTATGGTACATGAAAGTGAAATAACAAAAGCCAAACTTTTAGCTTCCTAACCGAAAAATTTTAACGAAAAAATTTACATCTGTGAAGGGTATTTAAGATCCGGCACAGCCGAATATAGCACTTTTACTTGTTTAATTTTAAAACTGCTATAACTTTCTAATGGATTCCAACGTCGAAGGCGGTGGCTGATATAGTTCTTCGATACCAATTGATCACATATGTAATTTCGAAGTACTTTAAGAAGTAAATAAAATTTCGAACTTTTCGTTCACGATATCTCACGAAAGCTTAAATCGATTTTTTTTTGTTTTTAATTGTTAAAAGCTGAATAGATTTAAAAACCGATCGTAAAAGCCGTTTAAAAGTCATTCTAAAAAACACTTTTGAAAGAAACGGTTAAAATTCACAGGAAATCTTTGAAGGAGTCCTTTGAAACGCTACTAGTTTGCTTAGATTCGGTCATCCGTTATAAGAGGGTCACATACTTACACACACACATAGTGACATCTTCTCAGGAGTAGTCAGGAAAGCTTCATAGGAACTCAAAACGTTGAGATCTGATGAAAACTCAATATTTTCAAAACGGAGTAAAACCAGTAACTTCCCGGTTTTTTTCAAAATTTAAAATTTTCTTAGCTGGAACTTAAAAATATGGAAAACAGTTGACCTTAAAGGCAACTTCCCGTAATTTTAACCGATAATGCGATTATGCGATTGTAAATTTGATACCAATTGTGAAGCAAGGGGAGGCAACGTTTGGTTTGCGGAGCTATTATAACTGCAGCTGGCGCTGGAAAATTGGTATTTACTGAACGTTAAAAGTTTCAAGAGAATACTAGAAAAAATTATTAAGGCATCTGTGGTGTTCTTGGGAATGATTGAATTTTCCAACAAGATAATGACCTCAAGCATACTGCTTTGATTGTTGATTGTTAATGCATATCCCCGAAACCCAGATTGAAAACCGATTAAACACGTTTTGAAGCTTCTTGAACGTAAAATTCTACGACGCTTTACATCGATGACAACAATAGGAGACCACCGAAATTCTAAAAGTTAATAAAATTTCTTTTTAACTTCCGTCTGAGAAAAATTTCAAAAAGTCAGGGAGTTACTGGTTTAACTTCTGCTGATGTTTTGAGTTCCTAGGAATCTTTCTTTCATGTTGCTAAGCTAGTCGCGTTTCAAGAGGTTCTTTCAAACGTATATTTCTTGTGAATTCGAACCGGTTCAGGCAGGTAGTTTTTGAGATATATAAAAACATTACAAATAGTTTTCAAACGTGTTTTTTTTAAATAACATCTAAACCAATGCCGCTTAAACAGGTATCCCCACTACAACAACACGTATTTTGTTCCTAGTCTTACCACTTTAGCCCTTTTAGATATGCATTCAGTATATTTTTCTAAGTTAGTATTCTAAAAAATATTTAATATTTTTGTTTATATAAATGAAAAGCTCTAATTGGACTTTTTGCAAAATCTTATGTTAACCACAAAAATAACCAAATTCATTAATCACCGGTGGTGACGTTTCATAAACTTCATTTTTCATATAATATAATTATTCTACAAAATAATAACCTCATATAACAGGTCTGAAATAAATGTGCTTATTCAAAGGTCTTATTAATAACTGTAAATCATTTGTTCAATGTAAATATTTTAACCGATAAGATATGAAAAAATACATATAAATGTTTGTATTCATTTCAACAATTATTCATATCAATAATATTTTTATAAAACATATGTTTATACACATACAAATGTATATTTAGGAACAAAAACAAGAAAGCATTATCATTTCTGGGTTCAATAGTCAATAAATAATAACAATGCATTGTAAATATCGACCATATGCAAGGTTCACTTCGATACATTGTTGAAGTAAAACACAAGTGGGTTTTATAATTCAATATAATAGTTCGTATATTTGCAAAGGTTAGAAACGAAGTGATCAATATATCAGTAAAGAAGATTAATGTAGGTATATCGAAAAATAGTTATGCACATTGTTAATAGCTGAATACATTAACCAATAAGAATACGACACATACTCAATGACTTAACGAAGAATTTGATAATTGGAAAGATGTAATAGCACAGTGTTGTAATTAAACAATGTGTATTTTCAACACTCTCACTCATTGTTTTAATTCCAACATTCCTAAAAGTGATAGGTTGTTTTTAAATCGCTGAGTCGTTAAAGGCTTTGTAAGTATATCAGCGCGTTGCAAATCAGTATTGACATAATTGAACTCAATAGTTTTATTTTTCTGAAGATCTCTGATGAATTGTAGTCTTATGTCAATATGTTTCGTGCTATGGTGTAATTCTGGATTTCCAATAAGTCGAATTGCACCCTGGTTGTCAACATTAATAACGGTAGGTGAATTTTGAAAATATCCAACATCAGCAAAAAGTTGTTGGAGCCAAATTGCTTCCTTGGCACCTTCACACGCCGCCATACACTCTGCTTCTGTTGTAGATAAGGCAACAGTTTTTTGACGATGACTTCTCCAAGTGATTGCACTATCGTTTATAAGATACACATAGCCTGTTGTGGATCTTCTTGTATCGATGTCACGAGCAAAATCTGCGTCTGTATAACCTTCAAACTTGAATGCATTGTGTGGTTTGTACTCGATGCAATAGTCTTTTGTTGCTTTCAGATAACGAAATATGCGTTTTAGAGCCTGGACATGACAACTTTTCGGACTTTCGGTGAATTTGCTAACTTCTCCAACTGCATACGAAATATCGGGTCTGGACACTATAGCAGCAAACATCAAGGAACCAACAGCTTGTCTAAATGGATACTGGGCATCATCTTCGCCACTTGATTTAGTTAAATATACGTTGCAATCAGATGGTGTTGAAATTGGGTTTGCATCATCCATTTTAAATTTCCGAAGAATTTTCATAATATAGGAATGTTGATTTATTTTGATGCATTTGTTGAGTCTATCCCGATGGATTTCAAGGCCAACATAATAGTTGTGTTCACCATAAGTACTGCGAAATGTTTTAGATAATTTATCAATGAAAAATTTTAGCCCACATTTGCTAGGCGACATTATTAACCCGTCGTCCACATAGAGTAGTAAAATAATTTTACTGTTTTCAATATTTCCAAAGAAAACACATGGGTCGGCACTCGATTGCCTCATTTTAAAAATTTTCAAAAAATCAATGAATTTTGCATTCCAATTACGAGAAGCTTGCTTTAGCCCATAAAGACCCTTTTTGAGACGAAAAACAAAATTTTTACCTTCGGTAACGTGGATGCCTTTTGGTATTTCCATATACAGCTCTTCGTCGAGCTCGCCGTATAAAAAAGCAGTCTTTACATCAAATTGCATCATTTCCATGTCCTCAATTGCTGCTAAAGCCAGAGCAGCTCTCACTGAATCATAACGCACGACTGGAGAATATGTTTCTTTAAAGTCTATTCCAGCCTCTTGCGAATAGCCTTTCGCGACCAATCGCGCTTTAAATATGGGTCCTTGATTTGGGTTTGATTTAATTTTGAATACCCACTTACAACCAACGATATTCTTATCATGGGGTTTCTCCACAAGTTCCCATGTTTGGTTCAATTCGAGTGAATGTATTTCTTCATTTATTGCCGATATCCAATTTTCTGCATATTCTGAAGCCAAAGCATCCTCATATGTTTCCGGTTCTGAGGTGGTTGCCAAACAACTCATATAATCGATACCAAATCGCTGAGGGGGTATAATTTCTTTTCGCAGGCCATACCGTTGGTGTTCCCTCACATCAGCTACTGAATCTGTAGAGTCGTTAGATGTCGTAGACACTTCGGTTGTTGATGCTTCTTTTTTCATCGAAGTCTTCGGAGTACTAGATGCTTGTTGTTGGAATGAAGAAATATCAGATTCATTATGATGTTCGCCGTTTTCATTATTTATCTCTTCTTCTTCCTCATCGCGATTTGACCCAACTTTTATTAATTTTTCATTAAAAACGACGTCGCAGCTTACAATTACTTTTTTCGACTCTTGGTCATACAAACGAAAATTTTTTGCTGTAGGCTCATACCCAACTAAAAACATTTTCTTCGCCTTAGCATCCCACTTCTTTCGTCCAAGCTGCTTAGGTTGGTAGACCATGCATTCGGTACCAAATACCTTTAAGTGGCTTAAGTCTGGCTTCTGACCGAACCAAAATTCGAATGGAGTTTTTGAACGATTTGCTGGCGCTGACCTATTTAGTATATAAACAGCTGTCCTCACTGCTTCAGGCCACAACAATTTGTTCAAGCTGCTTGCCAATAACATAGTACGAGCTGATTCTTGAACCGTCCTGTTGTCCCTTTCGATGAAACCATTTTGTTCAGGTGTGTACGGTGAGATCTTTTCCAGAACAATACCATTGTTCGACAGCAGTTCAGCTACATCTTTGTTTATAAACTCCGTACCGTTGTCACACCGAATACATTTCACCCGTTCGCCAGTCATGTTGCGTACCATAAAAATAAAACATTTTAGTTTTTCAAGCACTTCAGATTTGTTACATAAAAAGTAAACATACCTGAAACATGTGCTTTCATCTTTAAGCAACATGAAATAACGAGCTCCACCAACACCAGTTTCACTCATGGGGCCACATAAATCCATATGAAAATATTCACATTTAGCTGCTTCACGTTTCATTGCTCTTCCATGAGATGAACGATGCATTTTTCCTCGTTGGCAGTCTTCACAAAAGAAATTTGAGTTTTTCGTCACACTTATTCCATTAGCTAGATTTTTATTGCACATGTTTTGAATTGTTGCTGTGTTTATGTGCCCAAGTCTACAATGCCACTGTTGAAGAGAATCTAGCTTCGCTGAATTCGCCGCACAATCATTTCTTAATTGAAATATCATTCTGTATTGATTTTTAGAATCCCGAATACCAGTTGCCAAAATATTTTCGTTTTTGTCTTTCAAAACACAACGTGTGGATTCTATTACCATTAAGAAACCTTTAGATGTTGTTGACCCAGTAGAGAAGAGGTTTTGTTTTAGTTGCGGAACGTATTGTACGTTGGTGAGAATGCGAGGTATCCATTTGTTGTTTACAAGAGCGTTTATTCTAATTGTGCCAAAACCTTTAATTGGCAATCTCTCATTATTTGCAATGTAAACAAAGCGATTTGAACTTGACAGCTGTAACTCGGAAAACCACTCTCTGCGCGAAGTCATATGTTCAGTGGCACCTGAGTCTGCAATCCACACATCACTATATGGAGCTGATATGACATCTGACGTCGACGCAACAAAGGCAACCTCGTCGTCGTTTTTGCTGCTTTGCTTAGAACTTTCATGTTTCTGTTTCATTTGTTTTTTCTTCACACGACATTCTCTCTCCCAGTGTCCAACTTTGTGACAAAAATTGCACTTTGATGTTCTCTTCCTCTCTGTAATATATTTTTTGTGCTTCTCAGCTTTTGCGTTAAACGCTGCTTCTGTTACCTCTACATGATTGTTCTTTTTCATCTGATCTTCTTCTAGTTGTAGTTTTGCCATTAAATTTTCGATTGTTCTGCCTTCTTTTATATTATACCACACGGTTTTGAAGTTTTGGTACCTTGGTGGCAAACTACTTATGATTCGTACCATTTTTATGTTGTCGGATAACTTTTCACCTTGAGCTTCAATTTCTGCTGCTAATGATGACACCTTCGACACATATGCTGCAACTGACTCGTCTTCTTGCATTTTTAGAGAAAAATATTCTTCATATAGGCACATAACTTTTACTTCACTTTGTTTGTCGTGGATATTTTTAAGTTTTTCGTAGACTTCGTTTGAGTTGGTACATGACAACACATGGTTTGCCTGATCCTTTTCAATTGAAGAAATGAGTATTCCCATGGCTTTACCATCACGCTTCATCCATAAATCTTTCTGCTCCTGGGAGCTCGAGTTTCCTAACTTCGTATTCCCTTGTACTATTCCTAATAGTCCTTGGCCTTTTAAAACCGCATCGACATTGAACTTCCACAACCTGTAGTTGCTGTTGTTTAGCCGGTGAAAAATATGGATGGATTCCTCAGTCATGTTGAACCGAATTTAATTTTATTCTTTTTTTTTTTTTTTTTTAACAAAATATAAAAACTTAACAATTGCAATTACTTGAACTTTAATTTAATTAAACTCCACTGGGCCCATAACCTGTTGAAGTAAAACACAAGTGGGTTTTATAATTCAATATAATAGTTCGTATATTTGCAAAGGTTAGAAACGAAGTGATCAATATATCAGTAAAGAAGATTAATGTAGGTATATCGAAAAATAGTTATGCACATTGTTAATAGCTGAATACATTAACCAATAAGAATACGACACATACTCAATGACTTAACGAAGAATTTGATAATTGGAAAGATGTAATAGCACAGTGTTGTAATTAAACAATGTGTATTTTCAACATACATTAATCTTACTCGTATTTAGAAACAATCAATTTTTAATCTTAACTTTATATATATACTATATATTTATATATATATATATATATATATATATATATATATATATATATAGTATATATATAAATATATACATATAAATAAATATATACATATATATGAATCTATATATAGTATATATATAGATACATATATATGTATTTATATTTATATAAATAAATATATATATATATATATATATATATATATATATATTTATACATATATATATATATATATATAAATATATATATATATATATATATATATATATATATATATATGTATATATTTATATATATGTATATACATATATTTATATATATGTATATATATGTATATATATATATATATATATATATATATATATATATATACTATATATATATATATATATATATATATATATATATATTTATATATACTTTTAAAGTTAAGATTAAAAATGGACCAAAAAAAATATTTCATATATGTGTGTTATAGTCCGCTCTCAAAGCGCTTACCCGAAAAATGAACTCCTGCACATTCATCGATTTAGAAGTACCATCGAATCTCAAGCCCCATTTGTCCAATTTAAATCTATCTGGTGCCTCATATTGCCTCGGCATGAACATATCCAGATTATAACTTTGAGGCTGATTGCTTGGCGGCTTATAAATTTGTTGCTGGTGGTTTTGTGGTAGATAATTTTGTTGCTGGTGATTTGCAGACCAAACGTTTGACGGGTACTCAGTTGACGGGTTATCTGAGACTAGACGATACGGTGGTGCTAGATTTGGCTGTACTATATTATTAGACAAATGGTTCATGCCCGATCCTAATTGTGGCTGTGACGATAATTGCCTTTTTGCGGTTACGTTCGAGTGTGGCAAATTATACGACTGATATACTGTCGATTGTTGCTGGCGTATACCATTTGTATTTATATTTGGTTGTTGCAACGTATATTGTCGTTCATTTGGCTGAGTTACCTGTATTGGTTCTGCCTCCATATTCAGGTTATGTGGTGCTGGCAATAATGGTGGCATTTGTGCTGACGGTTGCATAAACACAGTCTGTCTCTGCTGTGGAACATATTCATTTGTTTGTTGTTGCTGATACTTGCGTTCATACCCAGTCACAGCAGAAGGCCGGAAACCAACTGGTGGCTGGGGTTCTGTTGTTTGAGCCTGATAGCTCGGGATGTTAATGGTTTATCTGCGGCTGCAGCTACTACAGCCTGTCGCACTTCCTCTATGGCTTTCTGAATTTTGAGGTCGATTTCACGTGACCATTTCGCTTGACTTAAGCCAACAGCTGCCTCCACCATTTGTTGCAGACCACTGGGGTCTGTTGACAGTTCAGCTATCGGGCTAAAAACGAATTCTTCGTGATCTCCTCGGTTTCCTGCCGTAGTGCTGTTAAGAGATGAAGAATCTCTTATATTCTGAATAATTACAGGACTGATATTGGGTTCTTGAGCAATAGCAGCCGTACTTATGGGTTACTCATCGTAGCGAACGTTGTAGTGGTGTACACGTGAGCTGACTGATTTGCCATCGTAGACATAGAAGTTATGGTGGTTATGACCGGGCTACAGGTAGTACCAGCGCTTGTTGTAGGCATATTATTTGCGTCGGTCATCATTCTGCTAGCGCTACGTGTCCACACCATTGAATCTACCAACTTTTTCTATAAACCTTAACCTCCCCTAACGAGCGTACGAACTAAAAGCTCAACCCCAAAATATAATTTAAAATCTACTTGGCTACAGAAGAAAAATAATAAAAAGGAAATATGTATATAAATGTTTAAAGTAGAATATCAAAATAACTAATTAAGTCTAGAACAGACCAAGAATTCAATTTAATATGTAGTTATTTTGTTATTCTGAATGAGTGAAAAAATTATATTAAATAAAAGTGTGTGATTATTAAATAAATAAAAAAAATATGTATGACTAAAAATTAGATATAAAAAAAAATGAAAATATAAGGTATTATTAATTTATTGAAAGCTAAAAACTCAAAAGTCTAAACAAAACTAAACTAAAGTCATAATGTAACCACCAGAATCTGTAATTAATTTCCAAACCAAAAGATTATAACGATGATTACCTAAGTATATGTAAAAAAAATATGTATATAAAATTGAAAAAAACCTATATACAAATAATAAAAATTATAGCCGAAATGATTAAAGGTTTTTCGGCTAATTTAGTATAACAAGTATAAAACTAAACTTGTTAAAAAAAAAATTGTTAGAATAAGACAAAAACTATTAGAATTTTTAAAATAAATATTTAAAAAAACTGAATAAAAAAAAATTTAAAAACAACTATTCTTGTGTCACCAGAAGAACAATCAAAAGGTAACAATTAAAATCGATACCAAAATAATTGCTGATGATAAATTCGATTCAACAATATATATGTAGATGAGAACTTCTTCCCCTACAGAGAAAATTTCACCTCAATCCTATAGAATAAATTGTGGTTATGCGGTATTTTCAGGATACAAGAAAGATAACCAAGGTATTTGTTACATTTATTAGGTTTCATATTGATCTGTATGTGTGTGTTCTCTCATTAATATATTATGTTTGCTGTTTGTTTCAGGAGTAAACGGATAAGAAGATGAACTAATCATCCACTAACTGTTGTGCCGCGACTGGAGTAAAACCAAACAGAGATAGTACTGCAAGGACTAGCTACCAACAATTGTGGACATCTGACCAAGTAAAACTATGTCTAATCTTACCTAAAAGTTCCCGTTCCTCTCATAACACCATTTTTCTTTTAAATCAACCCTTTTCTTATCAACTTGCGCAATTAAAATTCTATTATAAATTACTAATTTATTCTAAGTCTCAAATTGTGAAGAAAAAGGTAGACTGCTGATTCATCAAAACTCCATGACAACATTACAGCCAACCTATGTCGCAATGCGTTCAAAGCTTGCGAATCGGGACTTACATAGGTGATTGTAATGTATGTCATAGACGTTTATATGAATCACCTAAAATCAAAATGTGTTGAACAGAAATCAACTGGTTTTTCCCAGAGAGCGTCGCTACTGTCTAGGGACTCTTGAATGATTTAGCACATCATACGCTCCTGATGGACTACCAGTTAATCACTGTTGCTGAGGAACCAACTTCTTATGTACCGTCTGCTTCGGGCCCCACGTTGGGCGCCATTTTATATATAATATATTATGTGTATGTTATATGATGTGTTGATATGTGCCATCTGTTCTGTGGTCTGAACCTTCGCCGCAAAACTTGCCAACAGACAAAACTATGTTACCAGACTGCTGACTGCGCTGGTTTTCTGGCGTTTTGCTCCGGCTAGAGCTCGCCGTCTTGGGTGGGATCTTGCCAGCCAGCCTAGTAAAACTACAACACAAATATATATATATATATATATATATATATATATATATATATATATATATATATAAAACCAGCATTGTGGTGCAAGCTGTTGTGAGCACCAAAAGAATAATTCCTTTTTAAGAGATAGAGCCCGAAACAAACACACGTTTACTCCCTTTCAGTACACTCACATACAAACCAAATAAAACCCTCTGGCGGCTGGACTGCCAGGAATTCACCCTCCCCTTAGGAACATCACGGCTCCTCCGTGACATCTCATTGTCCTTTATTGCATGTCCCAACAACAATTCCTTGGCATCTTTCCTGTCGCTTACTTACCGCATAAAATCAAATTAAAATACTATTCTAAAAACTACTAAAAATTCAAATAAAAACAAATTACATATTTATATTAAATTGAATTAAGATTCATAGGCTAATTGTTCGAAATTTGTTTTTTTTTTTTTAAACTTAGAAAGACATGATAAATATTCCAAGGCACAAAGGAAAGTCAACATCAGTTTTATTCAACTTACACAGCAGAGCAGAACAGCTGTTTTCGAAAGACGCAACCCTTTTATCATCAGTGCTCATGTGTATTGTGTTTGTCACCACTTATTAGGTGGCTTAGTTGAATTTGATAACAGTTCCTATTTACACAAATTTTATTGTGAAAAAGAATCCGAGAACTGTATCAACCTGATGTTAACATGTTATTGTTATAATACCCATGTTACCGTTTGATTATTTATTTTCATGTCCCATTTTTCTGAATTTTTTGTTCCATCATACATGAGTCAAACTTTTTTGGTTTGAATTTTATACTTAAGTACATGTGAACGTTTTTCCAATTTTTTTATTATTGGTAGCTCATAAATTTGTATGTAGTAAGAATTTTAACGAACATTTATATTGCTATATTAAATTGAATTAAGATTCATAGGCTAATTGTTCGAAATTTGTTTTTTTTTTTAAATCTCAGAAAGACATGATAAATATTCCAAGGCACAAAGGAAAGTCAACATCAGTTTTATTCAACTTACACAGCAGAGCAGAACAGCTGTTTTCGAAAGACGCAACCCTTTCATCATCAGTGCTCATGTGTATTGTGTTTGTCACCAATATATATATATATATATATATATATATATATATATATATATATATATATATATATATATATTTAATGTTGGCGAACCTTGTTTCAGGAATACCGGAACTTAATACAATCGCGACCGTTCCGGTGAGCTCACCTAACTTCGCACCCTTTTGCAAAAAAAACTAACGCGGCAGAGGGTAAGTCCCGCGAAAACATTTTTCCTCCACAAAAACTCCTACCAAAAATTATGTACATATACGTATAAATCCGTCGGTCACAGTTTCTGTCCTGTACGGGTAAACAAAATTAATGGCACGATACCTGTGGACGAGATGTATATTTCTTGGATGTATCTCCGGATCTATCTCCACTCAGCTCGGCTTGCTACCCTGACTTCGGCTTCAACAAAAGTTTCTCACGGGTTGATTATGGGCCTTTTCTTCCTGGTTTTCTTTTTTTTATACCCAACGTTAATGCTCTGGAGTTTTAGCGGGCTTTGAGTTTTTCGTTTGTTTTATTTGTTTTCATATAAAAGGGTTATGTTGCTTTTTGTTTCCACCAAATTGTTTTGTCTTTCGGTAAGCTCGTTTCTTCTTTTCAAATGTTAACTTTCACAGATTTCTTGGTTTTAAATTAGTTTCTTTAAAATTTAAATTTCAGTCTCCACTTTTTTCACAATTTCTTCATTCTAAATTGTTTTTCTCAAATAAACTTTTAAAACTTCCTTCTTTATTTGTTATAATTGTTAATTCCTTTCCTTACTATTATTACTTTTACTTTTTTTCTTTATTTGTTTCTTTATTTTCTTTTTTGGTTCCACGAATTTATATATTTTATTTAATTATCTTCTTAAACTTGAACTCCAACAAAAAGCATATCATCAAAAAATCTTGACATCAAAAACTTAACCTTCAAAATGGGCCCCTTTCCAAATAAACAACCCCCCTTTTATATCACTCCCCACCTATCCACATTCCTTTCCAAATATGTAAACAAAAAAAATCCAGCCTTCCCATTTTCGTAAACAAAAAAATTCCGCCTTCCCATTTTCGTAAACAAAAAGGGACAACAAAACAAACAAACCATTTACACAATCAACACAACTAAACAGCTGATGACCACTGCACTACCACTCATAGGGTGCACACGACAGTTTGCATATCAGTAGTTAGTTCAAGAAGTATTTTAGTTTTGTTTATGTTGTGGGTAAATATAGTGAGCTATGTCATGGAGAAAGGAAATTTCGTCTGACTTGAAAAAATTTATATATAAAAAAACAATTAAAAGTGCTATATTCGGCTAAAGACCCTTCACAGATGTATTTGTTCTTTCTTTCTTCCTGAAACAGGAAGTAGGTTTATTAAAAAAAACAAAATGTAACGGGTAACAACCTTTATATTTAAGAAAACGTTAAAATTTTTCGGCTAGGAAGCTAAATGTTTGCCTCTTTTTATTTTTACTTGGACCAGTACTCAGGGGATGACCCCTAGATATGCGATGCATTGTGCCAGAACTAGGAAAGTTGGCTATGGGAAGAAGGATAGAGGGAGTAGTGTTTGTGGACGTTCGATTGGAACCTCCCCGGGTTGTAATTGGCAGGAAAGACATCTGCTGGAAGTTTGTTCCACATACGAGCCGTTCGGCCAAAGAACTAATTCTCTCTGTAATGCGTGGTGAGGATCACTGGTAACTCAACCACAAAAGGATGCGCCCTATGTGAAGTGCGGGTAACTCGCAAGAATAAAGGGGTTTCGGGCACAAGCTCCCTTATTTCACCAGAACACATTCCCTTGTAGTTCAGTAGAACAGTGAAACACACCCCACGTTGCGTCGATGCTCCAACGAGTCAATAGAGTTGGCTACCCTACTGTCACCGATGAGTTTCTTCGAGCAACTTCAAAATAGACCTTGAAGCAACGGCCAATACATGAGAGTTGTATTCAATTTTTGGTCGGATGTAGGCGGTATAAGTATATACTGAGGAGATCAGTTGAGGTGAAATATGTCTTACAACGTCTTAAGAAACCGAGACACTTGAATGCTTCTTTTGAAATATGAAAAATGTGATCAGTCCATCGAACGTCACATGTAAACACTGATGGCGCAGGACCCTCTACCAGCCGCCTATGCGTAAGCACGTAGCAGTGCGTCTTATGAGGGGTTAAAGTTAACCCTGTTCGCGAGGCCCCATTCGGAGATTGACTTGTTCATTCTCGCTATAAAGCGAGAGAAATCATCACCGACACCAAAAGCAGTCAGTTTTGACAGATTTTCGTCATGCCACACTCTATCAAATGCTTTTGAGATATCTAGAGCAGGGGTCCTCAATGGGAGAAAATATTTAAGTATAATGTATATGTGAATTTTTCATGTGTTAGTGACTGTTTTTTTAAACAACAGCGTACAAATAATGTTGCCATACTTGACGTCATTTTGACGACCTTTTATGCCAAAAATAAAATGACATGAAATATTTAAATAAAGTTTACATTAATATGTATTTCTTACATTTAATGAACATAAGGCGAATTTCCTTATAGTAAATAAATTATAAATTCCACGCAATATTTATAAGGCCGAAATTATTTATAATTTTTTTTCCGAATATATTAATGTACAAAATGTTGGAATATCTTGACTTATATATTGCCATTTTAAAATAACGTGATTTAAATATTAAATTTGAACGAAATATTTAAAAGACCAAGTCCAGGAAATTATAATAGAGGAGTAAAAAAAAATCTAAATATGTATGTAGAATAAAAATATTTTGCTTCTTACTTTTAATTAAGAGAAAAAACATATATTATAAAAAAAACTTACAAATCAAAAAATTCGCTTTTAAGTGAATTTATCTATTAAAATGTTAGTAATTTTGAAAAAATTCTATATAAGGACGCTACTAGACGTTCTAGCAATATAATTCGTAAAGTATTAGTAATAGGTGATAGCTACATTAAAGAAGCTAATTAAAAAAATCTAAATAATAATAATCGGAAAAGTAACTTTTGAGATATAAAGCCATGGAAAAAAGAGTCTTATGTACCCTCTTCTCCCTATAAAACTTTTGGAAATAAAAAAATTTATAGGAATAAAAATATTAAACAGAAGCAATTTCTTATTGCTCAATTGAACTTACTCATTGTTTTTAATTTTTTGTCAAAATAACGCCGTTTTATATGAAAAATTGAAGGCATTTTTTAATTCTGTAGAAATTTTGAAGTTTTTTTCATAAAACTACCGTAATAATTTCACATTAACGACTTGAAAAAGTAATATGAAGATTTTGATGTTTTTTCTCCAAAATTTGGCGATTTTGCACCTATTTTGTCTGGCAACTATGTGAACAAGAAAGAACATTTAAAGGTGTTGCCGTTGATCACAAAATCAAATTGATAATAATATAAGAAGGCAAACTTAGTTTTCACTTTTATTAAATGTGTGAAATTGAATTTTGTTTCTATAGCCTATATTCTATTAAACATTTCGACCGAAATGCTGTCAAAGCCCACATAAAAAATATTTAGTCGAAATATGCGTGGAAAAATTTGTTAAACTAGTATCTACTCCGTTTTTACTATGAAAAACACGTAAAATTTTTCTGAAAACAATTTTGTTAAATATTTTTCGAAAATTTAAACAGAGTACTAGCCTTAGGGAAAACAATAAATTTATAATTTTTATATGTCAATTTTTTCAAATAAAATAATTAATCTTGCTAGACATTTTTCGAAAATTCAAACAGAGTACCGGCCTTATCGCTGTGAACTCTTGTATGCAGTATAATTTTTTGGCGCACACAAAAATTTAATTTAATTGACTGTTAAAGTTCGACGAGGCAAGTCGCATGTTTTTATGAAAAACAAATTACTGCAATATTAGGTACTCCATTTTATACACATAGAATTTAATGCTAAAAATTGGGAAATATTTTTATATTTAATTTAGTATTTTTAATTTTGCTGCATAAAATAAGCTATGAGCTTATGAAATATAAATAAATAGAATTTTTTAAAATATGATAAGAAAATTCGGAAATAAAATTGTAAATGGTGTAAAAATAATGTACCAAAAATTTTTAAATACTCGTACAGCTGAGTAAATAATAACATTTCTTTCGATTTAAAAAAAATTTTCCTCTGTATAAAATTTTAATAAGGCTTATATTAAAATATCCTATTATAGACAATACTATCTTCCAATGGAGATATAAAATATTATAAAACCATTTTTATATCATACAAAATTACTTAAAAGCATAATATATATAAATTCATCCGTTAAGAATACAGAAAATCGAACGAGGGCAACGCGGGTTGAAAATTTAGTCATGCATTTGATGTTGTCTATGAATAAAATTTTTATTTTCTCTTCTCTCATTGATGTGAATTTCGTTACTGTTCGTGTTGCGTATGTTGTAGTGTAGTTTTTAAAAACAATAGTTACTTCTTTTTACCTGGAGGGTCCCGTGGGATTCGCAGGTTCTTTATTAGAGCTTGGTTTACTACAACTGTCACTTAACTAACTTAGAACTAGCTATTTATACTTTCTTAAAATTAACTATAAAATAATATATTGCAATTAAGCTATTTTCTAATGACCTAAATAATAGAACAGCATTGCACCATTCGTTAACGCAAACAGTATTTAAGTTGAACGCACATTACTGCTGCGCCAACGAATTAGTGCAAAGTATATGTAGGAGGGATGTTCGAAAATGCTTCACAACATCCCTCCCCCCTTAATGGAAGAAAAACATCTATACAATGATGTTTTTCTAACGGAAGTTTCTTATTCTATGTACAATTTGTAAAGCTATTTTTATGGTATATGTTTATGTGTACTTTTTTTTTTCTATTGATTAACTCTTAAATTTGTTGCGCTGGAGTGCTCGGTGCTGGTGGTGGGGGTGGAGTTTTCTGTTCTTGGAGATGGCTTTCCACAATATGGTTCAAGTTCTCGCTGCGATTTGGGAACTCGTTATTTATCTTGACCTTTAGTTGACGCCGGTTTCTGCATAACACTAATATCGCTACTATTGTCACTACCGCGACAATTGCTGTCAAGGAGTATCCGATGCTACTTGTAACGTTTTGATGGAATTGAATCTCCTTAATGGTTTCGATATTGCTTATCTGGGCTACTTGTATTTTCTCCAGAGTATGTTTAATTTTTGTCGTGATATTTCTGTTGTTCCCCACTAAAAGGAATTTCTGGGTTGCATCCACTATTTTGCTGACGTAAACCTGCCCACCTATTGTTATACTGCAGTTGCAGAATGAGAAAAGGTAGCTGCCTGTGAGATTGGTACGTCTGTCATCACAGTTGGTGGACATTGAGGTTCTGTTGGCATTTATTACCACGATTGTACCCTCTTCTACCAATTCCACAGTTTCTTCTTCGTGCGAAATCAAACTACACTTACCACGGAAAATGCAGCTTTGTTTTGGTTTTAGGCTCTTGAAATCTTTCTCTCCGGTGTAGCTGAAGACTGTTTTATCGAGTTTTACAACGTACTCTCTGGAGAAATCAATTTGATGGTGACTGTCGTTTGGAACGGGTATTATTAATGACCTCTTTAGGCTGACTGTTTCGATGGGCAACTTGATTACGAACATTAGCGTGTTGTGCTTGCGTAATGCCACTCCCATCTGCATTTGTTGTATGGTCTCAATACTTATTTTATTCTCTTCAATTTCCTCAATTGTCAGTAGGGCGGGGTTGAATATTTTCATCCTTGCCAAAGCCACGGATTCTTGTATGATCTTCACTTGACTTTTCATATCAACTAATTTGAAAAGTTGGAAAATCGCGATGTCTCGGTAATGTTGACTTTCTGAGTGCAACTTGATCTATGTCAAGTCGTTCAGCGTCCTTCTGTTGTCATTTATTGCCTCAACCATTCTGTTTATGGAGGAATTGAATCTGTCGTTTATCGATATCTGATGGTTCGACTGTTCGATGATTTGGTGACCGTTTGCGTCAACTACCTTAAAATGCTGATTTATCTGCTCTCGGTCCTCATCATCCAATGTTCCATACAGCCACTTCATCACCTTCCCTCCAATATTCAGCAATCCCCGTTTTACGCGGCCCGGCAAAAGTGTGTGTAGACCGTCTTCAATCTCTTTTATTTCCTTCTGTCGGCAAGTTACGATGAACCTCGTCGACAGAGTCTGCTATTTGTTGAATGTTGATCTCCATCAGGGATTCCAGTTTTTCCATCCCCATCTCCCCGTTAGTTATGCCTATTCTTACTCCGTCCGAACCCTCCTTTGCTAATACTTGTTTAACTTTTAATTTTGTGGGTTTTGTTTTGTTGTTGAGATAATATTATTTTTTTTGTATCATTAAAGTGTATCAAATATTGGAGTTTTGTTTCTATTAATAAAGAAGGAGCTCTACTCCTTGTACATTTTCTTCGTTTTAATAAATTTTAGTTTTTTTTTTCTTATTTGCTTTTTTCTATTTTGTATATTTTTATTTTAATGTTGTTTTTCTAAAGTCTATGCAGTGTAGGTTTTTATTTAATATTTAAGGAATATTTTTATTTTTTGTTTTTTTTAACATAATCTAAATTTCAAAAATATTCATGTTTTGTTTGAAGATATTTTTTATGTTATTCAATCGATTTTTTTAACTTAATTTCTACAAATACGTTTAAGTATATATTGTGGTTTTGCATAGTAATAATAAAATAGTAATGTTTTGTTTTAAGATGTATATTAATAGAAGTTTTTTTATATTTTGAATTTACACATAAAATGTATGCAAATTTTTATTTTAAATGTTGTTTTTTATTGCAACTTTAATATAAAAAAAATACTCGACATGGTTTTTGTCTCTTGTGAATAACCTACAACCGTTTAATTGCATTTGTTGCTTCATTTGCTTTTTATTAACTGACCTATCACAAGAATGGCATTGACGGAATCATATTACGAAAAAAATATTATGTGTACATGTATTAATTGTTATTATATTTTTTTTCTCTGCCTGTAAACATTTTTTTTTTCAGTAGCTATATTCATTGGAGTATTCGTAAATAAATTCGCTGTAGTTGCAAAATAGTGTCCCATATTCGAACACTTTATGGAAAATTAGGTAAACATTAAAGGTTATTGCACTCTGTTATATGGAGTAAATGTATTTATTATATTTTTGGTTTAACTTCTACAAAACGTCTTATTAAACTGACTGTTCCCTATTTCTCGGTCTTTGTGTGGCCTTACTAAATTTCTATGATATGTCTTCGCTTTATTTCTAATTTTTAGTTTTATGTTTACTGGTGTTGGTACATCTATAATCTCATATGGTCCTAACCATAGAGGTGAAAATTTATTTTTAAGGGCTTGGTTCTTTAACCAAACCCTTTGTCCTATTTCAAATTTTGCGTTCTTCCTTAATAGTTTGTTCAATGGCAATGCAATTTCAGACGACCTTGGTATAAACTTTCTATAATAGTTGATAAGCCCCAAAAATGATTGTAGCTCCTTGACATTTCTGGGAGGCGGTATCTCTTTTACTGCTTTTGTCTTATGGGGGTCCGGTAATACTCCGTTTTCCGAACATTGATGTCCTAGATAAACTACCTCTCTTTGCAGGAAATTACATTTTGCAGGGTGCAGCTTAAGTTTGTGTTTCCTTAAAACGTCCAGTACTCTTTTAAGTCATAACTGATGATCCTCTAGATTTCTCCCGTAGATTACTATATCGTCCAGATATACGAAACAGTCGATTCCCTGTAGACCCGCTAATATTGAATTCATTATCCTCTGAAACGTGGCTGGTGCCCCTGGCAATCCAAAAGGCATACGATTGAACTCGAAATGTCCCATGTTGGTGTTGAACGCGGTTTTTTGCTTATCATTAGGGCTCATCAGAACTTGGTGGTACCCGCTTGCCAGGTCTAGGGTAGAGAAGTATCGGCTGTAGCCAAGTTGGTCTAGGATCTCATCAATTCTTGGTATTAGGAAAACCTGTTTTATTGTAGCCTCATTCAATTTCCTGAAATCCACTACCAAACGCCATTTTTTCTCTCCGTCCTTACCTGCTTTTTTGGGTACTAGGAGTATTGGAGAGTTCCAAGGGGAAATACTAGGGGAAATAATTCAATCTTCGATCATTTGGCCTACTTGTCTATTAATTTCATTTCGGTGGGCCTCAGGTAACCTATAATGTTTAGTATTGATTGGGGGCTGAGTAGGGTCAGTTGGTATTTTATGCTTAAGTACATTCGTGAATGTAAGATTGTCCCCAGGTAGGTGAAATACATCGTCGTATGATCTTAAAATGGTTTCGATTGACACTCTCTCTTCCGAGTTCAGATCTGGCTTCAGACGAACCGTGTCTAATAGCAATCGGGTTCTATCTCTGTTGTGCGCGGAATCTACTGTATTTATCGCTGCTGTCGGCGCTATCCGGAAGTTTAAAGGGTTGTCCCAACTGAAAATTACTTTTTCCTTTATATTCACTGCAAAGTCATTGGTGTTCAGAATTGGAACGAATGCTGTTCCCTCTCTGATCGACGTTAGAGTTTCACCCACAAATACGCCTGGTGAAATTTCTACTTTGTTTACTATTATGTCTCCACTAGCATTTTTAACTGCTACTGCCACAATTCCCTGAGATCGTCCTTTCACAAAAACATTATCTGCTATATATAACTGGGGATTTTCCGAAACTAGTGGTAAGGAAGCTATTTCTTTCTGGTTCTCAAAAAATTTTATGTTCTTGGTAATTGTATCGGTAATCGACTTATTCCACATCATATCTCTGCCCAATAAACCATCTGCGGGCAATATGCTACCCTTCGGTACTACGTGCATTTTCAAACGTAATCTGTCTTCGTATTTATGGTTCACCATTACAGTTCCTTTAGTACTTATGCTTCCCCCAAATGCTCCTGACAACGTCTTCCGCTCATTTTTGTTGATTTCTGTTGTTGCTGCCAAAGCTTCATCTTTTACTAGTGTGGTGTCTGCTCCTGAGTTCCACCAATTCTGCTCTGCTGTGTAAGTTGAATAAAACTGATGTTGACTTTCCTTTGTGCCTTGGAATATTTATCATGTCTTTCTGAGATTTAAAAAACAAATTTCGAACAATTAGCCTATGAATCTTAATTCAATTTAATATAACAATAGTTTCTCCTCTTTTGCTTCTTTGCAGGGGAAACTTATACATATATGCATCGTTTATATCGTATTTTTCATTACTAGCGTTATCCCTTTTCAGACTCAGTTCCCTTCGGGACTCTGAGTGATATGTGTGGCAGTTTGCCACGTTTTGTTTCTTGCTCACTTTCTCTTTTATACTAGTCCACGTCATCATTATAAATTGTAACATTATTGCCATATAATATATTGATTTTCTTAAAATTTTTCTACTGATGTTACAAACATTGTACGTTGAATTTATGTACCCTGCACCACTTATGATTTTTGTATGAGCCTTTTTCTTCCGACGCGATCTTTTGGGTGTACTTACTGCTTTTTCCTTGATATTCATTTTAATCTCCGGATGCTGATTATCTTCCTCCTCTGTCACATTTATGCTGTTTATATCTAAATTTATGACGCTGAAATTTTCTCGTTTTTCAGCTTTATCGTCTACCGGTTGTGTTTTCTTTCTGCGGGTTTTGGCATTCCAGTCAATTAGTTGCGACTGGGCCGATACCCGTTTCCCGAATCCTGTCTGCCGTTTGTGTACCTGTTTCTATAGCCAGTAGTATTATCATTTCTGTTTCTATTCTTGTTGCTACCATTATTGTCTCTGTTTTCGGGGCAATTGTAGGAAATGTGTCCCTGTCGACCGCATCTATAACAACGTTGCTGCTCGTTTTTGTTAATTTGATTTTGTCTTATATTTTGAGTTTCTTGCCTTGCATAATTTTGAGTATTGATTCTGGGATTATGTGGTTGTGGGTTTCTTCTAAAGTTGTATTCTGCACGTTCTTGTCGTCTGGCTTGAGTATAACATTCATTCAACACATGTCCTGGTTTATTGCAGAAACTGCAGTACCTTGAAGAACTCATAGAGGTAAGATGTACATTATTATTGGGCATTGGCTGGTTATATGTTTGTTGGTTCAAAGACAGTTGTCGTACTTCTTTCAACAATTGTTGCACCGTCTCAAATAAGGGTTCCTCGGCTTGCACTGTCATAACATTTGGATATCTCGTATTAGTGCCTAAGAGATTTTGAGCATTCTTTGTAATTTTTAGTAGATCAGCCAACTTGTCATTTTCATGCCCGATGAACTTTGCCACTAACTTGGGATCTCGTAAACCCCTTATGTAGCTTCTTACCGCTGATTGATTACAATGGTCTGTCATAGATTTTTGATGAGAAACATCTTGCCATTGTTTCGCAATAAGCTCTGTTGCATTTCTTAGTAGTCCTTCCAATCTCTCTCCAAATTCATATGCATTCTCTGTTGAACTTTGCTTATTGTTAAAAATAATTCTTGTATTTCCGTTAGCGTCTTAGTTTTTATAAATTTCTCTTTAATAGCCATGCACAGTGATTCTATTGTAGTGAATTCCTTATTGTGGAAATACGAGTAAGCATTTCCAAAGAGCCTAGTTTTTATGCATTTTATTATGTCAACAACATTACCCGGTTCCCCTAGTTTATCCTTTGCTATCATACATCCTTCAATAAATTTATTTGTCTCAGTTGTAAGTTCGGGGCCCTCCGTTCCATAGAATATCGGCACGACATGAGATATATTTTTTAAAAGTTCCGTAAAAGTTGTCATATTGGTTGTATTTGAAGAATTGTTGACTAAAAGTGTTTTCGTAGTTCCCCCCTGCAACTCTTGTATTTTTAGTTTTAGCGTCTCAATTTGTTGAGTTTTTTCCTCAACAACTTTCCTGTTCTCAACGAATTTCTGCAGCTGTTCTGAAGTCAACCTCGTGTTAACGTGTTGCGCGAGCTCTTTAAACGCTTGGTTTTCTTGCTCGCTGTCTTGAATTTGTTGTTCGGCTTCTTCTATGGTTTTCTTCAAGCTTTCGTTCTGCTGCTCCAAGATCCTGTTCACTTGTACGTATTCTTCTATTTCTTTAGATATAACTGAATTTTTCTGATGTTCCTGTAACACTTGCAACTCTTCTAATAAAATATCAATTTTTTCAAACTCACTTATATTTCTCTGGCTTCGCACCTTATGTTTTACTAACTCTATATACGCCTTTGTGTTATTGATATACTTAATTAAATTCCCCACTCGCTCCGAAATTTCTCTAGTTTCTACCTGTGTTTTTTTCAATTCTAATTTTAAATCCTCCATATATAAATTTCTTCCAAACCAATAAAAAAACTATACCATTTATATATATATATTCCTATTACTCTAATTTAAATACCCATACTAAAAAAAAAATCATTTTGCTGTATAATGACTCTAGCAAGGAAGGTCATTCGTAGCTTTTACACTTTTTACACCAATACTTACCATGTATACTGGTTCCATTTGTATCCCAAGAGCAGTTTGTTCGTCGTAAAGTTTGCCCGTAAAATTTATACAACTGAAGGCAGCTAAAATAGCTAATTAAAACCTTGAGGAGTTAATAATACTGACACACGAAACAACGAATTCCTTCAACAAATACCAAGCACCTATTGAATTGAATTGAGCTAAAATAGCTTTCCAATATCAGAATATGTACTTATTCTCTGTTGAAAGATATTAAACAAACAATACTCTGTGAATACCGACTGCGCCAAATGTTGTAGTGTAGTTTTTAAAAACAATAGTTACTTCTTTTTACCTGGAGGGTCCCGTGGGATTCGCAGGTTCTTTATTAGAGCTTGGTTTACTACAACTGTCACTTAACTAACTTAGAACTAGCTATTTATACTTTCTTAAAATTAACTATAAAATAATATATTGCAATTAAGCTATTTTCTAATGACCTAAATAATAGAACAGTATTGCACCATTCGTTAACGCAAACAGTATTTAAGTTGAACGCACATTACTTCCAGCATTTTGGAAATTTACCGGCATGATACCATGCGCTGAATAGCTTAGCCAATGGACGCGAGTCGAAAAGCACTGCTTCAAGGCCGGTGTTGGAGTGCCATCCGGCCCAGGAGTCTTGCTTATGTTGAGATTCACAAAATCATTGCTAACCGCTCGTCGAAAGAATATTCTTGGCATAATAACTAATACTCTTTCCACCACGGGCAATTGCTGATTTCTATCCGGCAAGCAAGAATTTTCTGTGGGTGCTGTTGGCTGAAGTAGTAGAACACGAGACTATGAAGCGGAGGGTCCTGAGTTCGAGCCCGCACTGAGTCATCAAAATATTGTGTTGAATTTTTCTGATCAGCATTAGTGAGTGATTGTGTTAGTTGTTGCCAGCCTGTTTCAATGATGAAGGGATAGTCACTGGTCACTGAACATAATTGGCAGCGACTGACGCTATAATGCACTAAAAGCAGAGTAACAGCACCCGCCTTCGTTGGCCTTGTAGCTAAAATTAGTCTCAATACTATCCCCTTGTTTTCAGTTCCGGCATAATGAATTGCATATGTAGGGCTCATCCCCTGAGTGCTGGTCCTACTCCTAAAAAAAAACATTTCAGCCAAAAGGTTAGCTTTATCAACAGGTTCAGTGAATATTTGATCATCCCTTAAAAGAGTTGGAATTGACTAGCTTTATCCTTAACTCATTTAACGAATGACCAAAAGCTTTTGTCGCCTCTCCGGGCAGCAAGAACTTTAGCACCAAGGCGCTGCTTGTATAAAGCTTTTTCACGTCTTAGTACTTTTGCACACGAGGGCCTCGCTTGTTTGCGCAGCGAATCAGTATTTGCGTTTTTATTATTACGCCAAATACTAAATGCTTTCTCTCTGGTTCTGATTGCCTCTTTGCGAGATTGGTTAAACCAAGATTTTTGTCTCGGCTTCACCGAAATTTTTTGGACGGAATGAAGTATTTCATTCCCAGCAAAATTATATATCCAACCATTTCCGCCATAACATCGACATTATTGTTTAAGAAACAAAATTTCCAGTTGAAGATTTGATTGAACTCGCTGAGCTCTGCCCCACGAGCTTTTTCGTACATATATTTTAAGCGTTTCGTGGCTGTGGGGGAAACGATTCGAAGTGCTGAAAAAGAAGCGGAGATGGTACAATGATCCGAATTGCCGAGAGGTGCACTGACGGTCACTTCATACTTTTGAGGGTGTGAAGTTAGAAAATAGTCAAGCGTATTAAGTTGGTGCCCTTCAACAAACGGTATATGTGTTGGTTCATTCACTGGTTGCGCTAGGTAATTATGCGCGGCGAATAACTCAACATATTGTCACTCTGTAGTTGCAGGGCTCGAATGGCGAAGCCACGATTAGTTGTGGACATTGAAATTAGCAGCATGTCCGGACAACCTTCGAGGATTTTTGGTATAGAGTCGGAAAGGGAATCGAAGCCAGATAGAGTTTGTTCCCTTCCCGTGTTTGGACTCCTATAAAGGAATCCGATATGCAGGCTATGTATGTGCCCTGATTTTGAATCTAGCACAGAGGCAGCTAAATTCAGGATCATGCAAGCCTAGTGATTGCTGGCTCTGGTACACAACATCATTGCCTATATATAATGCAAGACCGCGATGAAAGTTAGAAAGGGATAGAAGTTGATACCCAGGTACATAAAAACCCTGTGGGTCAGCATCCTCAGATACCTGGGTTTCACCTAAGGCTAAGTTGAGTGTGTTTGCTGTTGGCTGAAGTAGTAGAACGCGAGACTATGAAGCGGAGGGTCCTGAGTTCGAGCCCGCGCTGAGTCATGAAATATTGTGTTGAATTCTTCTGATCAGCATTAGTGCGTGGTTGTGTTAGTTGTTGCCAGCCTGTTTCAATGACGAAGGCATAGCACTGGTCACTGAACATAATTGGCAGCGAATGGCACTATCATGTACTAAAAGCAGAGTAACAGCACCCACATTCGTCGGCCCTGTAGCAAAAATTAGCCGGCGAAGTAAAAAAGGTCGAAATAGCTACAAAATAAAACTATCTATCTTCTCATCCTTCCTAATTTGTCCCCTCAATACTATCCCCTCGTTTTCAGTTCCGACGCAATGCATTGCATATGTAGGGGTCATCCCCTGAGTGCTGGTCCTACTTCTAAAAAAAAAAAAAAACAATCCGGCCGATGGAGACAAACGTGAGCATAAAGAGAAAAGAAGCTAGCTCTCAAGCCTCGTATGTTGCAGAAGTCAATTTTGAATTTACCTGCCATAGGATAATCTCAGGGGAAACCAATATGATCATCCGTTTTGTTGGTAGTGACCCCAGTGATACTGCTTTTACAGTGGCTACTAGGTGGTCAGTGTTATACCTTGTGACGACCAAAAGTCGCCGACCTTGTTTTTGGCGCACACTAGGGATAAGTACCCGTATATTTTGAATTCGAAGAGAATTTTATTTTAATTACCTAATTAACGAAACATTCCCACTGTGCTGATAAACTTGCAAACTAGCTTATATATTAAAATACTTACTTACGTACCTACATACATGCCTATGCACATACGACATGAGTAACGGTCGTCATCCAAAATATCAATTTGGTTTACATACTGCTTGTGCATAAACATACATACATGCATTGGTTAGTTGTTACTGTGATCTGCTTTGCTCTTCATCGCACAGCCGTGATCATATAGTTGGCATGTACGCGTTTACCTACTCATGTATGTCGGTATGTACACATACTGCTTGTTGTTTATTTGTAATATTTAAGCTGGTTGTCAACGAAGTATAGTGGCGATGAATTACTTATATGTATATCAATTTAACATACGCGATATGATTTCAAGAATTGTTCGTAGTTATTACGATTGCTTATACATTATTCTTATATATTGTAAGAACTGTACCTTATGATAGAATTGTACAGTAAATGTTAAGTTAAGAAAACAGACAAGAGAATATTGTACACATACATGCATGACCAGGGCAATGTGTGTATGCTGCGCACAGCTATAAAAGGCGAAGCATTTCGCACAAACAAGGAGTTCCTGTGTAGCCGGCGTGGAGGTAAGTCATTTATAATATTAAATTTATTTTGTTCGCTTAGCTTCATATTGAGAAGCATTTGTGTTGGTTAGAAGAGAATTTATCAGCTAAACGGGATTGAAATCCCTACTTGATGATACATTCTTTGCTCACCAACACCGCGTTGTAAGACACTTGCCCGAGCCCACTCTCTACGTTTAGCTTCATATTGGGAAGCATTTGTGCTGGTTAGAAAAGAATTTATCAGCTAAACGGGATTAAAATCCCTACCTGAGGATATATTCTTTGCTCACCAACACCGCGTTGTAAAGAAACTTGTCAGAGCCACTCCCTGCGTTTAGCTTTATATTGGGAAGCATTTGTGAAGGTTAGAAGTGAATTACCGCCTAAATGGGATTGAAATCCGGTTATTTCTCTTTTTCTTGTGTTACGCAATACGACGTCATGTCAACATGCTCTTTAGTAAAATCAAATTCGGTGGGAAGTGATAACATACACCCAAAATTTGTTCGACTACTTATGCCCCTAATTATCTCATATGTTACACACCTGTTTAATTCAATCATAATGTCAGGTACATACCCGGCTAATTGGAAGCATGCAAAAATTGTACCGTTGCCCAAGGCGAATGGAGAACATAGACCTATTGCAATTTTATGTTTTCTTTCGAAAGTCTTAGAAAAGTTATTATACAAACAAATTATTACCTATTTAAATACTCATAGCTTGCTTACTGATTACCAATCTGGTTTTCGTCGGAATCATAGTTGCGTTACAGCTCTTGTGGAAGTGAGTGAAAATGTACGCCAGGGATTATAAAATGGGTATATTAATTTCTTGGTGCTTCTGAATCATTCGAAGGCATTCGATACCGTTGATCATGATATACTTATCAAGAAACTAAAACATTTCTTCAAATTTTCAAACATGTCAACTAAACTTGTATTATCATATCTTACAGATCGAACCCAATCGGTAGTTGTGAACGATACTTGGTCTGATAGCTTGCCTGTTAGTCGTGGGGTTCCTCAGGGTTCTATTTTAGGGCCACTATTATTTTCTATTTATGCAAACGATCTGCCAGAACAACTGTCAAAATGCAGAGTTCACTTATATGCAGATGATGTGCAGATTACATTAAGCAGCCCAGTCGAAAATATTGCCTTAGGTATATCCAATCTAAACGAAGATTTAAAAAATGTCTATCTCTGGGCTAGTGCAAATGGACTCTGTCTGAATCCTGGCAAATCTAAATGCATTTTAATTTGTAAGAAAAGATCAATACCCTTCGTTACCGATGACATTATCTTAGGTGGCGAGAGAATTGAGATCGTCAACTCAGCGAGGAATCTTGGGATAGTTTTTAACAGCAACTTGACATGGACCGACCACATAAATTCTTTGGTTGGTCAATCGTATGTAAAGCTAAGAGCTCTCTGGCTGACACAATATTTCACTCCATTGAGAATAAGGATTTTGCTTGCTAAGACATATCTGATTCCCCATCTGCTATATGGTTGTGAATTATTTGGGAACTGTGACTCAGTTAGCAGGAGAAAACTGAATGTTTAATATAATAACATTATTAGATACGTGTATAAATTACAAAGATTCGATCATGTGTCCCCTGTTGCCAACAATCTTTATGGGGTGTCCTTTGATAATTTGCTAAAAATACGTACTCTTATTTTTTTGCATAAGGTCATAAACACTCAAACTCCCAAATATATATTTGATAAAATACGTTTCTCACAATCACTACGAAACAGAAACATTGTGATACCTCGACATCAATCTCTAGTATCTGAATGGCATTTTTATGTACATGCCGCTCGTCTTTGGAACGATCTTCCATTGTGTCAACAAATTAACAGCAATGCTAATAATTTCAAAACATTTCTATTTAAGACCTTTGCCTAATTTTATTATTATTATTTTTATTTTTGCCGCAAAACATTGTTATTTAGGTATATTTTACTTTTTTCCTTAATAACTTAATATTAATTACTCATAAAATGTTATGCGTTCCTGTACTCTAAATATAAGAGTAAATCTTGTTGTACAGGAAATGAAAATAAAGAAAGAAAGAAAGAAAGAAATCCCTACCTGGAAGTACATTCATTGCTCACCAACACCGCGTGAAACCTTATCCGAATCGCTTCATATTGGGAAGCATTAGTGAACGTTAGGGGTGAACTGCTATCTAAACGGGATTGAAATCCCTACCTGATAGTACGCTCACTGCTCACCGACACCGCGTGATAGTCAGGCCGGCAAAACCTCGTAAAGTAAATACGTCATTGGCCACTGTGCCACCCGCCACGCCGCTGCAATCATCACCACTTCGTCGAAGCCCAGTTGTCTACAATAAAGAGCCCAATTAATTCAATCTCTGGAGTTTAATTTTCGTATCCCTGCAAAATTAAAAATTTATGTAGCGACCCTGGACGCCGCTGAGCCATACCCCAGCATACCAGCGGAAACGTGTCGTCACAACCTTCACCACTGGCGGATAAAACAGTATCCTCCAGGCTGAAATCAACAATACAAAACTATTATTGTTAGAGAGGGGAGGGGGAGGACATAAAAGCCCTGAGCTGGTCACTGTGATCCACGGTGCCATCACTGGTAGAAAAGACCGTCAATGTTTAACATAAAAAAACTGCCGCTTATATATCTTGAGTTTATTCCTTTTTTGTGTTTGTTGTTTAATTTGTTATTAGAGTGCAACTGATTTATGTTTTCTTGCAGCGAAATATCCATAAAACAAAAAAATAATGTTTGAACCCCGTCCCCTTTAGTGTGCGTTATTATATGCAAAAATTGTGTAAAAATTTAACAAATTGTTTTACTTAAGCCTACATTCCTTAAAAATAACATTTTCAAACTTTAATGACGAAGCTGAGACGCAACCTGGTACTACTCTGCCCTATCTCCTCCTTTCCCTTTGCCCCCTAAATTACCCTATCAAAAAAAATTTTTTTTTTAATTTTGTAGGCTAGGTTAGGTTAGGTTGAAAAAGAGGGGCATAAGCATCCCAATCCGTCCTGGATTACACCTAGTCCTCATAGGCCTGTTGTGCGCTCTATAATAAGGAGTTCCCAGTCCCCTGTAGGGAGCCTCCACCGATGCCATGGAAAACCTCTGAGTTTGATTACGTCAATAACCTTGTTTCTTCAATGTACTTCCTTAAGTCTTTCCAATTAGAGCCCCTAAGAAATTCCATCTCCTGTATAATCTCTTGATTGAATGTTTGTCTTCTGACTTGGCTAAAAGCTGCACAATAGCAGAAGTAGTGCTCCAGTGTCTCGTCCTCTTCCTGGCAGGCTCTGCATGTTATATCGCCAACGATTCCCATTCGTGCCAGGTGAGTCCTTAACTCTGTATGTCCCGTTATTAAATAAACCAACCTCCGTAGTGTTGGCCTACTCAATGTTAGGACCTCCTTTATCCTACTACCATCTGGGTCCCCCCATAGAATTCTAGTCACCCTACCTACGGTAGAGTGCTGCCAATCTCTTGTATGCAATTCTATAGCCCATCGCTTTAGTTCGTTCTTAAAAACCTGAAATGGCTTCAGACTATCTACTGTGATGTTCGCCATTAATGCTCCCATCTTTGCTAGCCTATCTGCCTCAACATTTCCAGGTATCCCCTGATGTCCTGGAATCCATATTATCTCTATGCCCCCACACTGCGTGTATGAGTTAATCTCATCCTTGCGCTGTAGTACACACCGAGATTGAACCACATGATTCCTCAGGGCCTCGATGACCTTCCTACTATTCGTGAATATGCGAATCGGTAGTCTGTTATCGATTTCCTTCAACCATTTTATCCCTTCCGTAATAGCCACGATCTCACTCTGAAATACCGTGCTATGATCCGGCAGGCGGAAGTATTTGCTAAAGTTACGACCCATGTCACAGAAACCTCCACCCGATCGGTCACCAATCCTCGACCCGTCCGTGTATAGGTTAGTTATGGGGTTCATTGTACCTGCATCCTCCCACTCCATACCTTCCGATATTATGGCGGTGCAGTGTGATTGCACATATATAATAGGGATTCTATCGCACGTGACCGTGCGAGCGTTGTTCCCGGGTAAGACATGTACTATACTCTGGTGTTTGGTTGTGTGTTCCCTTGTCAGCCACTCACCCATTACCATCAATCTCGTAGCAGCCAGAGCTGCTTCGTATTTAACCTGTATATCAATAGCCAGTATTGATAGAATATTTTCCATCGCCTTAGTTGATGTGGTTCTCATCGCGCCACAGATGCCGATACAGCACTGTCTTTGTATCCTTTGAAGATGTTTGATATTCACCTTCTTCTCCAAGGACGTCCACCATACTAACGAGACGTACGTCACAATTGGTCTTACCACACTCGTATAGAGCCAGTGTGCCATCTTTGGGCTCATTCCCCATTTGGACCCGATTGCCCTTCTGCAATAGGTCCAGACTCTTTTAGTCTTGATCACCCTACTTTCTATATGATCCTTCTAGGATAACCTCCAGTCGAGTATCACTCCTAGATATTTGACCTTTTTATTAATCTGTATCGTCCTATCTCGAAAAACCGGTGATTCCAAATGTGCAATCTTCCGTTTTCTTGTAAACATACAAATTTCTGTCTTCTCTGGGTTGACATTGAGACCCCTTTGTGTAGCCCAGTTATAAGCTAAATTCAGGGCCTCTATTACCCTTTCGCAAAGAAAGCTAGGATTGTTTCCCCTTATCAGTATCGCTACATCGTCTGCATAGCAGACGGGAGCAAATCCTTCCTAGGATAATGTCTTCAGTAGGGTATTTATGGTTACCACCCACAGCAAGGGAGACAGTATTCCCCCCTGTGGCGGAGACACACTTCCGTAAGGTGCAGGAGAACCGTCCGGATCGATACACCCCCGGAGAAATATGGACAATCCAAGGATAACAATAGATACTCGAATGGTATGTAGAGCGGTGAAGAGCTTTTCGCCCTATAAAACAGCAGGGCCTGATGGCATTTTCCCGGCTCTTCTTCAGAGAAGTATGGACCTGATAGAGGACAGGTTGGCTAATATCTTCACAATCTGTCTTACAAATGCATATACCCCCCTGGCATGGAGAGAGGTTAGAGTTGTCTTCATTCCAAAACCGGGCAGGGCAAGTTATGCGGATCCGAGGGCTTACAGACCAATTAGCCTAACTTCATTCTTACTGAAGACATTGGAACGAATTGTGGATGCAATGTTGAAGGAAAGGATACCGCACGATAAACTGAAATTTAAACAACACACTTATATTAAGGGCAGGTCTGTTGAGACGGCCCTACAAGAGATTGTATATCATATAGAGAGAACCTTCGATTTGGGTATGTACACCATGGCTGTATTTATCGATATAGAGGGGGCTTTCAATAATGTATGGACCTCGAGCATTATTGACTCGCTGGGCAACTTTGACTTGGACCAGAGATTGACTGGATGGATCAGTCATATGCTAAGGAACAGGAAAATAAGTTGCGAGGTTAACGACACAAGGGTAGGGGGGAATGTGTGTGTTAAATTTTGTATATAATTATCACAAACATTTATTTTTAGAGTTTTATGGCAAAGCTGAAATGTCTCCCCTACAGCCCTTGTCAGAGCGACCCCGCCAAAATGCAGTTTAATTCAAAGAGAACCGCATAAACTATATATATTCTTGATCAGTGATGAAGTCTAAGACGGTCTAGTAATGCCCATATGTTTGTCTGTGGAAAACATGATATTGTCTATTACGATATTATATAAAGCAACTCTGTCCCACCAAGTTAAACATATTTGGGGTATTTACACTTCGTGCTATTTAGTGATATTGTCATGAAGTCATAATATTTTAGACTAGTTTAAAAAAGTTGTTGTGCTGCATACAAAAAAGTCATATAATTATAGCACTATTTCAGGTATGTTTTTCTTTTGTCATAAAATAGCTCTAAAGATCTGAGTCGAACGGCTGAAAATCTTTAGGCAAGGCGGCGATGGTATATCTTTGCCGCCGTTATTTATAAATGATTGACGACTAAAAAATTATTCATAAAATCACATTTTTATAACATAAAATATATTAAAAGAAAATTAAATCGCAAAAACTAAATATATACAAGTGAAAAAATTGTCTCGTTTAACTTACGTAGCTGGCAACCACTGAACGTTTTTCCGTATGGCGCCGCAAAAAAAATATATTCAACTCATATCAAGGCAGCAGCTGTTTTAGTTTATACATACAAATTTATTTAGTTATTCTTGTGCACCAGAAGACAAATTTAATAATTTTAAATAGAAATAGAGTTTTTATACGATTCATCTTTAATTATATTAATTTTCTTCTGCTTTGATAACAGCTAATTACAAATGTGTTGTTATCTTATCAGCTGATTGATGTTTGAAATAGCATACTAAGTTATGACGGGTTGCTCACACTAGTCATATTTTTTGTGCTATTATTTTATGACTTATGACTTTCTGACTACAGTGTGAATACCCCAATTGTGTTTACATATATTGTGGTTGTTTGTTTTAACTAGACACAGATTTTAAGTAAACAAAACAGTAGACGTGCGGGCTACAAAAAACACGTGCGGACGGGACGAAGCACAAACAATCACCCACTCACTCTTCTTATTTCTAATACCTCTGAACGATTTTCAAAAATATTATATATGTTTAATTTATAAACAAACAAAAAACTCCGTTGCATGTACCACAAAGACTTCCAATTGTCCAACCGTACAATCGTCTTTTAGATATTTTTGGTTCTTAATACCAATCTATTTTTTCCTGATATATAAAGTAGGTATAATTTATCATTAAAATAAAAAATTGCACATTATATGGTTAATTTTATGAATCAGAAAATGTCGATATTCCAACGCTGAAATTGGATTTTTAATTTTTTTGGTTTTCAATACCAATTTAACTCTTCCCGAAGTATAAAAAATATTTCATTTATAAAAACCAAACTTAGGAACTTATATAGCAAGTTTTATGTATTAAAAAATTTCGTATTTCCAAACCTGGAACCGAATTTTTAATTTTTAAAATTTTTAATAACAATTTAATTAAATAGGTTTAATTTACTAAAAAAAAACATAATATGGAATTTAAGTGGGTACTTTTATGTACAAACAAATTTCGATTTTCTTAACCCTGGAACCGGATTTTTATTTTTAAAAATTTTAATCCCAATTTAATTCTTCCTGAAGTATAAAATAGTTTTACTTCACTAAAAACACAAAACTTGGAATTAATATGGCTACTTTTATGTACCAAAAATGTTTCGATTTTCCAACTCTGGAAACGAATTTTTTTTACCAGTGCAATTCTTAGTGAGTTGTAACATAGTTTTACTTGGTTACTTTCATGTACCATAAAATATATTATTTGTCCAACCCTAGAATCGAAATTTTATTTTTATGTTTTTAATACCAATTTTGTTCTACCTGAATTATAAAATAGTTTCAATTAGCAAAACCACCAACGTCAATTGCTTTTTGGTTACTTTTATGTATAATAAAAATTTCAATTTCCCAACCCTGGAAACGAAAATTTTATTTTGTTTTTATCAATGCAACTCTTAATGAGGCATGAAATAATTTTATTTAAGAAAAACTTAAAATTTGTAACCATTTTGGTCACGTTCTACAAAATATTGCAGTTATCTAACCCTGGAATCGAAATTTAGATTTTTTTTATACCCTTCACAAAAAAGTGAAAGGGTATATATAGGTTTATCATTCCGTGTGTAATTTCTTCGTTACCAATATAGGACCCCATAAAGTATATATATTCTGGGTCCTTATGAGTAGCGATGACGACTGAGCGATGTCCGTCTGTACGTGAAATCGGGTTTCCCAAGCCCCCAGAAGAGCTAGAGACTTCGTTCTTGGACCGTTGGATTGAAAATAAACCTAAATAGAGTGCTATTGATATTAAGAAAGATCCGTATGGTTCCAGAGCTGGGAAGCTTACACCTATTTCTCGACGCAAAACTGATACGAAAAATCAATTATATTTTTTAATGTTTGTAAATTAAACCTATTTCTTGCTTTGAGAAGCCTCAATAGTCTATTAAAAACTAAAAAAATAAAAAAAAATTTTCCAGGAATGGAAAATTAAAAATTTTTTTTCGGCCCATTCCGCATTTTGTAGTGCATGTAGTAACTAAAATTGTAAAAAATTTCAAGTTTTTCTTTAACAAACCCTCTTTATACGTCTTGAAGATTTGCATAGGCAAAAAAAAATAAAAATTTTAATTCAAATTTTACTTCCAGGGCTGGGAAATTGCATTTTTTATACGTGAAAGTAATCAAATAGGCACCTGATGTTTTTTTTTTGCTAACTAAGCCTGTCTTATAATTTAGGAAGAACAAAATTGGTACCAAAAATTCAAAATTTCGAATCAGAGATGGACAAGTGCAATATATAATAGTACATGAAAGTGATTAGAAGGTTAAAAATTTTTCTTTAAAAAATTACTTTATACCGTTGCAGTGATAAACAAAAAATTAAAATTTCGCTTCCAGGGGGTCAATTCTGGTTCTGTGAAAACGTGAAATGAAAAAAAACTTTTCATTTTCGTTTTCATAACAACTTTTCATAACACTTTTCACATTTACACAAAATGCGATTCCCGTTCATGTTATGAAAAACTGTTTCATTCCAGTTGTATCCATGAAAATACTGTAACCACGCTATATAACTTTCAATGTCACTTACAGAGGGCGAAGTTTAAAAGTTTCGAGTGCGGCGTTAGGCCGCATACACAATTTTGTAATTTCTTGAGCCGCCGCCTTAATGTTCATCTACTGTTGGTTGAGTTTATGAATATGTTAAACATTTTGTGTCTAACTTAGTTATTATTAAACAAATATTAGCACAAATATATAAAACACTAAGTATAATTGCAACTATTAGTATTAATACATTGCAAAGGGAAGCTATTTTCATACACATATTTAACAATAAAACATATGTAACCATTGTTACAAACGCGCGTACATATAAATATATATATATATATATATATATATATATATATAGGTATATATACATACATATATATATATATATATATATAGGTATATATACATATATATATATATATATATATATATATATATATACACATATATAATATACATATCTATATATATATATATATATATATATATATATATATATATATATATATATATATATATATATATAAATATATGTGCATATATATACATGTGCACACACACTCATGTACACACACATACATATATAAATATATATATATATATATATATATATATATATCTATATACATGTATATATATATATATATATATATATATATATATATATATATATACATATATATATGTGTTTGTACGGCAATTAGTTTAGGTAAGCTGCCGCTAAATAATTGTTAGTAACCGCCGATGCTAACTTAACCTCTACTTCGGGTTCTGAGTAATTGTCAAATGAAAAAAATAAAAACAAACTCGCACGCATTAATGAATAAAAATAAAAAAATTATATCCACTTCTTTCAGAACAATTGTACAAAAAATAATAATAAAGATTATAAATAAAAAGTTAATGGTAATTTATATACATATACACATTCGTATATATATATATATATATATATATATATATATATATATATATATATATATATATATATCCATATATATATACAATATATATATATATATATATATATATATATATATATATATATATATATATATATGTATATATATATATATATATATATATATATACACATATACATATATATATATATATATATATATATATATATATATATATATATATATAATGCATATACATATATATAAAAGAATAGAAAAGTTAATGAAAAGCATTAAAAGTTAAATGAAAAATATTAAAAGTTGAATGAAAAGTATTAATAGTTGAATTCACTTTTTTAAAAGTATTTCCATAAACTGTTGCGCGTTTTCATCTTCTCCATTGTTATCACGATAATAAATGAAGTGAAAATTTTTTTTTCATATGAAAACTTTTTGACAGTTGTTTACACAGTTGCATTGAACCAGAATCACCATTGGTGTGCAAATATGAAAAAATTTCGTTTCATTCCGCCTGTTTTTTACATTATGAAAACACATTATTGTCCTTACGTATTTTCATAGTACGCGAATCAGAATTACTATGAAAAGCTGAAAAAACTTTTCATTTCACGTTGTCACAGAACCAGAATCGACCCCCAGGGTTGGGAAAATTAAAGTTCTTTTTGGTACATGCAAAATTTTGTAGTACATGTAATAACTAAACTGGTTACAAAATTTTAGTTTTTCTTAAACAAAACTACTTTATACTTCATGAAGATTTGCATTGATAAAAAAAAAATAAAATTTCGCTTCCAGGGTTGGGAAATTTAAATTTTTTTTTGTACATATAAGTAACCAAAGAGGTAATTGACCTTGTTTTTTTTCGCCAACTAAAACTATTTTATATAAATGAAATTTATTTGTTGGTGGTTAAGCAATGCCTATATGCATTTCATTGGTGCTTTACCAAATAAATAAATTTCATTTATATATAATAGTATCGTGACAACAATGTGTCAAATAAAAATATTTCATAACAGTTTGATTTAGATTTTATTTTTCATTTTGCCTTATAAATACTTTTCTTGTTATCCAATGGATTTCTGATTGTATAAAGGTGTAGAAAAATAAAATAGATTCATATCAAATATACTTTATTTGTTGCTTTAGTTTTGTATGAGTTTTAAGGCCTACTATTCTTGTTCTATTGTTATTTTTGAAAATAATTTGTAATTTACAAGTTGTGAATTCTCAGATGGTTTTCGGAAGTATATGCATAAGATAAGAGGTTTTTAACTTTTCAAAACTGTGGTTAAAGTCTACTGACGATTTGGTAAAGCACCAATGAAATGCATATAGACATTGCTTAACCACCAACAAATAAATTTCATTTATATATAATAGTATTGTGACAACAATGTGTCAAATAAAAAAATTTCATAAAACTATTTTATATTTTAGGAAGAACAAAATTGGTATCAAAAATTTCCAAAAAAAGTCAAAATTTCGAATACAGAGTTGGACAAGTGCAATATTTTGTAGTTCATGAAGGTGACCAAAATGGTTGAAAATTGTAAATATTTCTTAAATAATACTACTTTATACCTCATGAAGAGTTCCATTGGTTAAAAATAAAACAAAAAAAATTTAAATTTCACTTCCAGGGTTGGGAAGTTTAAAGTTTTTTTGGTACATGCAATATATTGTAGTACATGAAAGTGATCAAAATGGTTGTAAATTTTAAGTTTTTCGTAAATAAAACGATTTTATACCTAATGAAGACTGGGATTGGTACAAAAAAATTTAAATTTCTCTTCCAGGGATGTAAAATTGAAATTTTTTTCATACATAAAAGTAACCAAAAAGACAAGTAACGTGGGTTTTTACTAATTAAAACTATTTTTTAATTCAGAAAAAACAAAATTGGTATCAAATATTAAAAAAAAAATCAAAATTTAGATTCCAGAGTTGGATAACTGCAATATTTTGTAGTACATGAAAGTGACCAAAAAGGTTACAAATATTAAGTTTTTCTTAAATAAAACTATTTCATGCCTCATTAAGAGTTGCATTGGTAAAAAAATTTAAATTTCGTTTCCAGGGTTGGGAAATTTAAATATATAAAAGTAACCAAATAGGCAATTGACGTTGTTATTTTTGCTAATTCAAACTATTTTATAATTCAGGAAGAACAAAATCGGTACTGAAATCTTAAAAAATCAAGGGTTGAACAAATATATACAATATATATATATATATATATATATATATATATATATATGTATATATGTATATATATATATATATATATATATATACATATACATATGTATATATATATATATATATATATATATTTATATATAAATGTATATATATATGTATATATATACATATATATGTATATATATATATATATATATATATATATATATATATATATATATATATATATAATGCATATACATACATATAAAAGAATAGAAAAGTTAATGAAAAGCATTAAAAGTTAAATGAAAAATATTAAAAGTTGAATGAAAAGTATTAATAGTTGAATTCACTTTTTTAAAAGTATTTCCATAAACTGTTGCGCGTTTTCATCTTCTCCATTGTTATCACGATAATAAATGAAGTGAAAATTTTTTTTTCATATGAAAACTTTTTGACAGTTGTTTACACAGTTGCATTGAACCAGAATCACCATTGGTGTGCAAATATGAAAAAATTTCGTTTCATTCCGCCTGTTTTTTACATTATGAAAACACATTATTGTCCTTACGTATTTTCATAGTACGCGAATCAGAATTACTATGAAAAGCTGAAAAAACTTTTCATTTCACGTTGTCACAGAACCAGAATCGACCCCCAGGGTTGGGAAAATTAAAGTTCTTTTTGGTACATGCAAAATTTTGTAGTACATGTAATAACTAAACTGGTTACAAAATTTTAGTTTTTCTTAAACAAAACTACTTTATACTTCATGAAGATTTGCATTGATAAAAAAAAAAATAAAATTTCGCTTCCAGGGTTGGGAAATTTAAATATTTTTTTGTACATATAAGTAACCAAAGAGGTAATTGACCTTGTTTTTTTTCGCCAACTAAAACTATTTTATATAAATGAAATTTATTTGTTGGTGGTTAAGCAATGCCTATATGCATTTCATTGGTGCTTTACCAAATAAATAAATTTCATTTATATATAATAGTATCGTGACAACAATGTGTCAAATAAAAATATTTCATAACAGTTTGATTTAGATTTTATTTTTCATTTTGCCTTATAAATACTTTTCTTGTTATCCAATGGATTTCTGATTGTATAAAGGTGTAGAAAAATAAAATAGATTCATATCAAATATACTTTATTTGTTGCTTTAGTTTTGTATGAGTTTTAAGGCCTACTATTCTTGTTCTATTGTTATTTTTGAAAATAATTTGTAATTTACAAGTTGTGAATTCTCAGATGGTTTTCGGAAGTATATGCATAAGATAAGAGGTTTTTAACTTTTCAAAACTGTGGTTAAAGTCTACTGACGATTTGGTAAAGCACCAATGAAATGCATATAGACATTGCTTAACCACCAACAAATAAATTTCATTTATATATAATAGTATTGTGACAACAATGTGTCAAATAAAAAAATTTCATAAAACTATTTTATATTTTAGGAAGAACAAAATTGGTATCAAAAATTTCCAAAAAAAGTCAAAATTTCGAATACAGAGTTGGACAAGTGCAATATTTTGTAGTTCATGAAGGTGACCAAAATGGTTGAAAATTGTAAATATTTCTTAAATAATACTACTTTATACCTCATGAAGAGTTGCATTGGTTAAAAATAAAACAAAAAAAATTTAAATTTCACTTCCAGGGTTGGGAAGTTTAAAGTTTTTTTGGTACATGCAATATATTGTAGTACATGAAAGTGATCAAAATGGTTGTAAATTTTAAGTTTTTCTTAAATAAAACGATTTTATACCTAATGAAGACTGGGATTGGTACAAAAAAATTTAAATTTCTCTTCCAGGGATGTAAAATTGAAATTTTTTTCATACATAAAAGTAACCAAAAAGACAAGTAACGTGGGTTTTTACTAATTAAAACTATTTTTTAATTCAGAAAAAACAAAATTGGTATCAAATATTAAAAAAAAAATCAAAATTTAGATTCCAGAGTTGGATAACTGCAATATTTTGTAGTACATGAAAGTGACCAAAAAGGTTACAAATATTAAGTTTTTCTTAAATAAAACTATTTCATGCCTCATTAAGAGTTGCATTGGTAAAAAAATTTAAATTTCGTTTCCAGGGTTGGGAAATTTAAATATATAAAAGTAACCAAATAGGCAATTGACGTTGTTATTTTTGCTAATTCAAACTATTTTATAATTCAGGAAGAACAAAATCGGTACTGAAATCTTAAAAAATCAAGGGTGGAACAAATATATACAATATATATATATATATATATATATATATATATATATATATATATATATATATGTATATATGTATATATATATATATATATATATATATATATATATATACATATACATATATATATATATATATATATATATATATATATATATATATTTATATATAAATGTATATATATATGTATATATATACATATATATGTGTATATATATATATATATATATATATATATAATGCATATACATACATATAAAAGAATAGAAAAGTTAATGAAAAGCATTAAAAGTTAAATGAAAAATATTAAAAGTTGAATGAAAAGTATTAATAGTTGAATTCACTTTTTTAAAAGTATTTCCATAAACTGTTGCGCGTTTTCATCTTCTCCATTGTTATCACGATAATAAATGAAGTGAAAATTTTTTTTTCATATGAAAACTTTTTGACAGTTGTTTACACAGTTGCATTGAACCAGAATCACCATTGGTGTGCAAATATGAAAAAATTTCGTTTCATTCCGCCTGTTTTTTACATTATGAAAACACATTATTGTCCTTACGTATTTTCATAGTACGCGAATCAGAATTACTATGAAAAGCTGAAAAAACTTTTCATTTCACGTTGTCACAGAACCAGAATCGACCCCCAGGGTTGGGAAAATTAAAGTTCTTTTTGGTACATGCAAAATTTTGTAGTACATGTAATAACTAAACTGGTTACAAAATTTTAGTTTTTCTTAAACAAAACTACTTTATACTTCATGAAGATTTGCATTGATAAAAAAAAATAAAATTTCGCTTCCAGGGTTGGGAAATTTAAATTTTTTTTTGTACATATAAGTAACCAAAGAGGTAATTGACCTTGTTTTTTTTCGCCAACTAAAACTATTTTATATAAATGAAATTTATTTGTTGGTGGTTAAGCAATGCCTATATGCATTTCATTGGTGCTTTACCAAATAAATAAATTTCATTTATATATAATAGTATCGTGACAACAATGTGTCAAATAAAAATATTTCATAACAGTTTGATTTAGATTTTATTTTTCATTTTGCCTTATAAATACTTTTCTTGTTATCCAATGGATTTCTGATTGTATAAAGGTGTAGAAAAATAAAATAGATTCATATCAAATATACTTTATTTGTTGCTTTAGGTTTGTATGAGTTTTAAGGCCTACTATTCTTGTTCTATTGTTATTTTTGAAAATAATTTGTAATTTACAAGTTGTGAATTCTCAGATGGTTTTCGGAAGTATATGCATAAGATAAGAGGTTTTTAACTTTTCAAAACTGTGGTTAAAGTCTACTGACGATTTGGTAAAGCACCAATGAAATGCATATAGACATTGCTTAACCACCAACAAATAAATTTCATTTATATATAATAGTATTGTGACAACAATGTGTCAAATAAAAAATTTCATAAAACTATTTTATATTTTAGGAAGAACAAAATTGGTATCAAAAATTTCCAAAAAAAGTCAAAATTTCGAATACAGAGTTGGACAAGTGCAATATTTTGTAGTTCATGAAGGTGACCAAAATGGTTGAAAATTGTAAATATTTCTTAAATAATACTACTTTATACCTCATGAAGAGTTGCATTGGTTAAAAATAAAACAAAAAAAATTTAAATTTCACTTCCAGGGTTGGGAAGTTTAAAGTTTTTTTGGTACATGCAATATATTGTAGTACATGAAAGTGATCAAAATGGTTGTAAATTTTAAGTTTTTCTTAAATAAAACGATTTTATACCTAATGAAGACTGGGATTGGTACAAAAAAATTTAAATTTCTCTTCCAGGGATGTAAAATTGAAATTTTTTTCATACATAAAAGTAACCAAAAAGGCAAGTAACGTGGGTTTTTACTAATTAAAACTATTTTTTAATTCAGAAAAAACAAAATTGGTATCAAATATTAAAAAAAAAATCAAAATTTAGATTCCAGAGTTGGATAACTGCAATATTTTGTAGTACATGAAAGTGACCAAAAAGGTTACAAATATTAAGTTTTTCTTAAATAAAACTATTTCATGCCTCATTAAGAGTTGCATTGGTAAAAAAATTTAAATTTCGTTTCCAGGGTTGGGAAATTTAAATATATAAAAGTAACCAAATAGGCAATTGACGTTGTTATTTTTGCTAATTCAAACTATTTTATAATTCAGGAAGAACAAAATCGGTACTGAAATCTTAAAAAAACAAGGGTTGAACAAATAAAATATTTTATGGTACATGAAAGTGACCAAAAAGTTTAAAAATAAAATTTTTTTTTGTCAAGTAAAACTATGTTACATTTTTTAAATGAACCTACTTCCTGTTTTATCAAGAAAGAAAGAAAGAAGAATTACATCTGTGAAGGGTATTTAAGATTCGACACAGCCGAATATAGCATTTTTACTTGTTAATATTTAATTCCAGTTTTGTTTTTCCTGAATTAAAAAATAGTTTTAATTAGTAAAAAACCGACGTTACTTGCTTTTTTTAGTTACTTTTATGTATAAAAATTTCAATTTCTTATCCCAGGAAGCGAAATTTTAATTTTTGTTCTTTTTTTTACCAATGCCACTCTAAAGTCGTTTTATTTAAGAAAAACTAAAAATTTGTAACCATTTTGGGTATTACATGTACCACAAAATATTGCATGTACCAAAAAAAAAAAAAATTTCCCAACTCTTGAAGCGAAATTTTAATTTTTTTATCAGTGCGACTTTTCTTGAGGTATAAAGTAGTTTTATTTAAGAAAAATTTATAATTCTTCAGGTTTCTTGACATCTTTTCAATTATTATTATTCTCTAATATTTTTAAGCTTAAGATCTCTTTATTTATAAATAAAATATATTAAGTTTCAATATTTAGTCACTCCTTTGTGTGACTTCTTCAGGAAATTAATTATTTTATTTGATGTGAAAAAATAGTTTCATAAACAAATATTTTTTCACATCAAATAAAACAATTAATTTCCTAAAGAAGTCACACAAAGGATCCAGAATATATATACCTTAGAGGGTCCCATGTGAATATCGAAGAAATTACACACGGAATGACAAACCTATATACAGTACTTTTCGCTTATAGTCCATTCCGCTTAAAGCCCAAAACGGATATAAGACGAAACGTTCGTATTCAGGTTTCTTTTAATTTCATACAAATTATTTGTTCTAATGTCCATTTCGCTTGTAGTCCATTTTCGCTTGAAGTCCACGTTTTGTTGGCATGCGTAACTAATATTGTATGGAAAAAACTCGCGTATAGTCCATTCTGTTTTTTTAATTGTATATTTTATGGCTCCAATTTTAACGCGTTGGACCTTTTTTGACATAAAAATATATCATTTGCTTAACAAAATTACGAAAAACAAGTAAAAGTACTATATTCGGCTGTGCCGAATCTTAAATACCCTTCACAGATGTAATTCTTCTTTCTTTCTTTCTTGCCAAAACAGAAAGTAGGTTTAATTTAAAAATCAAAATGATGTTTTCGGTTACTTTTATATTTAAGAAAACGTTTAAATTTTTCGGCTAGGACGCTGAATGTTTGGCTTTTCTTATATCTAATACCTATGAACGTCTTTCAAAAATATGAAATATGTTTAAATTACAAACAAAACAAAAAATCCGTTTCATGTACCCCAAAAAGTTCTAATTGTCCAACAGTAGAATCGTCTTTTAGATTTTGTTGGTTTTTAATATCAGTTTACTTCTTTCTGATGTATAAAGTAGTTATAATTCATCATAAAAATCAAAAAATAACAAATAAAATGGCTGCTTTTAGGAATCGGAAAATGTCGATTTTCCAACCTGGAACATAATTTTTAATTTTTTAATACTAATTTAATTTTTTCTGATATATAAAATAGCTTTAATTCACTAAAAAACAAAATTTGGAATTTATGTATGTACTTTTATATACAAAAATATTTCACTTTTCCAACCCTGGAACCGAATGTATAATATTTTGATACTAGTTTAATTTTTTCTGAAATATCTAATAGGTTTAATTCACTAAAAGCACAAAATTTTTAATTTATGTATGTACTGTTATGTACGAAATGTATTTCGATTTCCCAACTCTGGAATTTTTATTTTTTTACCAATGCAATTCTTAGTGAGGTGTAACATAGTTTTACTTGACAAAAAAATTTAAATTTTTAAACTTTTTGGTCACTTTCATGTACCATAAAATATATCATTTGTCCAACCCTGGAGTCGAAATTTTGATTTTTTACGATTTTAATACCAATTTTGTTCTTCCTGAATTATAAAACAGCTTTAATTAGCAAAAAAAAAACAACGTCAATTGCCTTTTTGGTTATTTTTATGCAGAATAAATATATCAATTTCCCAACCCTGGAAGCGATATTTAAATTTTTAAAATTTTCTTTATCAATGCAAATCTTCATGAGGTATAAAGTAGTTTTGTTTAAGAAAAACTCGAATTTTGCAACCATTTTGGTTATTACATGTACTACAAAATATTGCATGTACCAAAAAAAATTTAATTTTTCCAACCCTGGAAACGAAATTTTAATATTTTTTTGTTTGTTTTTTTATCAGTGCAACGCTTCTTGAGGTATAAGGTAGTTTTATTTACGAAAAATTGCAAATTTTTTACCATGTTGGTAACTTTCATGTACCATAAAATATTGCACTTGTCCATCCCTGGATTCGAAATTTAATTTTTTATTTTTGATATCAATTTTGTTCTTCCTAAATTATAAGACAGTTTTAGTTAGCAAAAAACAAAAATAAATAAACATCAATTGCCTGTTTGATTACTTGCATGTATAAAAAAAATTCAATTTCCCACCCCTGGAAGAAAATTTCAATATAAAATTTTTGATTTTTTTTAGCTAATGCAAATCTTGATGACGTATTGTTAAAGAAAAACTTGAAATTTTTAACAATTTTAGTTACTACATGTACTACAAAATACGGAATAGGCCGAAAAAAATTTTAATTTCCCATCCCTGGAAAAAAATTTTATTTTTTAGTTCTTAATAGACCATTGAGGCTCCCCAAAGCACGAAGTAGGTTTAATTTACAAACATTAAAAAAAATTATTGGTTTTTGGTATAAATTTTGCGTCGAGAAATAGGTGTAAGGTTCCCAGCTGTGAACCGTACTTCGGATCTTTCTGAATTTCAATGGCACCCTATTTAAGTTCATTTCCAATCCAACGGTTCAAGAACGAAGTCTCTAGCTCTTCTGGGGGCTTGGGAAAATCCGTTTCATGTACCCCAAAAAGTTCTAATTGTCCAACAGTAGAATCGTCTTTTAGATTTTGTTGGTTTTTAATACCAGTTTACTTCTTTCTGATGCATAAAGTAGTTATAATTCATCATAAAAATCAAAAAATAACAAATAAAATGGCTGCTTTTAGGAATCGGAAAATGTCGATTTTCCAACCTGGAACATAATTTTTAATTTTTTAATACTAATTTAATTTTTTCTGATATATAAAATAGCTTTAATTCACTAAAAAACAAAATTTGGAATTTATGTATGTACTTTTATATACCAAAAATATTTCAATTTTCCAACCCTGGAACCGAATTTATAATATTTTGATACTAGTTTAATTTTTTCTGAAATATCTAATAGGTTTAATTCACTAAAAGCACAAAATTTTTAATTTATGTATGTACTGTTATGTACGAAATATATTTCGATTTCCCAACTCTGGAATTTTTATTTTTTTACCAATGCAATTCTTAGTGAGGTGTAACATAGTTTTACTTGACAAAAAAATTAAAATTTTTAAACTTTTTGGTCACTTTCATGTACCATAAAATATATCATTTGTCCAACCCTGGAGTCGAAATTTTGATTTTTTAAGATTTTAATACCAATTTTGTTCTTCCTGAATTATAAAACAGCTTTAATTAGCAAAAAAAAAAAAAACGACGTCAATTGCCTTTTTGGTTATTTTTATGCAGAATAAATATATCAATTTCCCAACCCTGGAAGCGATATTTAAATTTTTAAAATTTTCTTTATCAATGCAAATCTTCATGAGGTATAAAGTAGTTTTGTTTAAGAAAAACTCGAATTTTGCAACCATTTTGGTTATTACATGTACTACAAAATATTGCATGTACCAAAAAAAATTTAATTTTTCCAACCCTGGAAACGAAATTTTAATTTTTTTTTTGTTTGTTTTTTATCAGTGCAACGCTTCTTGAGGTATAAGGTAGTTTTATTTACGAAAAATTGCAAATTTTTTACCATGTTGGTAACTTTCATGTACCATAAAATATTGCACTTGTCCATCCCTGGATTCGAAATTTAATTTTTTATTTTTGATACCAATTTTGTTCTTCCTAAATTATAAGACAGTTTTAGTTAGCAAAAAACAAAAATAAATAAACATCAATTGCCTGTTTGATTACTTGCATGTATAAAAAAATTCAATTTCCCACCCCTGGAAGAAAATTTCAATATAAACTTTTTGGTTTTTTTTAGCTAATGCAAATCTTGATGACGTATAAAGTGGTATTGTTAAAGAAAAACTTGAAATTTTTAACAATTTTAGTTACTACATGTACTACAAAATACGGAATAGGCCGAAAAAAATTTTAATTTCCCATCCCTGGAAAAAAATTGTATATTTTAGTTTTTAATAGACCATTGAGGCTCCCCAAAGCACGAAGTAGGTTTAATTTACAAACATTAAAAAAAATTATTGATTTTTGGTATAAATTTTGCGTCGAGAAATAGGTGTAAGGTTCCCAGCTGTGAACCGTACTTCGGATCTTTCTGTATTTCAATAGCACCCTATTTAAGTTCATTTCCAATCCAACGGTCCAAGAACGAAGTCTCTAGCTCTTCTGGGGGCTTGGGAAAAGCGATTTCACGTACAGACGGACATCGCTCATTCGTCATCGCTATTCATAAGGATCCAGAATATATATACTTTATGGGGTCCCATGTGCATATCGAAGAAATTACACACGGAATGACAAACCTATATATACCCTTTCACTTTTTTGTGAAGGGTATAAAAACTTTAAAAATTATGTTGTTTTGTAGAGGTTGTTTTAATTTTTCTTAGGATAACTTTTTTCCCTCTTGCCCGATTTAGCCCATTTCCTAACTTAATCTGTGCTATCCTTCAGGATATATTTATAAAAAATTTCAAGAGTCTGGCTCTTTTCGTTTGGACTGAATCGTCATTTCCACAGACGGTCATGCTCAGATCGTCTTAGATTTCATCACTGATCAAGAATATATATTCGTATATGTACTTTATGGGGTCTCAGATGAATATTTCGCTGCGTTACAAACGGAATGACAAAGAGAATATACCCTCCATATTCTATTTTGGAGGGTATAATAATAAGTGTTTTTGTTTTAACTATTGATTTAAATTAAATCAATATTTGGTTGCTTTAAAAAAACTTTTCTTTTGTTTTAAAAAAGTGGAAGAAAAAAATGTTATATAGTCCAAAATGTGCGTTAAATCAGGATTCACTTATAATTCATTAAGTGGCTTATAACGAAAATCGGTTGAAGTCTAAATTCGCTTATAGTCCACAAAAGTTGGGCAACTACAGTTGTGGACTATATGCGAAAAGTACTACCCTTTCACTTTTTTGTGAAGGGTATAATAAGTATACATTTTGATGTCAACACTAACCGCGGAAACGGGTGGACCGATTGCGGCCAAAGTTTCAGGGCATGGCCTGTTAGCACGAAATCGGCCCAGTGGCTCCGGAGATATAGCATTTAGATTTTCCTATATATTCTCATTCAAATATCACTTGAAAAGTTACCAAACCACGTACCGTTGTTGTTGTCGTCGTAATGTGTACCATGAAATTCGAACTGTCTAATTGAAATATTTAGCATAATCTTTTCAGTCCTTGTTTCGATCGACTGATGTTGTTAGTGCAGTGTTTTTTACGTATTTGATTTCGGACTACGAGTATTCTGAAATTCATTTAAGTTTGAATTTGTTTTCCAATGAGGAAGGAGAAGTGGTTTCACGTGCATTGAAGTCGTAAGTATGTGTTATTCTTGTTGTTAATAAAATGCTTTTATGCAAATCAATAAATTTTTGATTTTTTTCATTTTGAAAGTAATGGTTCAACCTGCTCGATTAAATATAGGTCGGCGTGCACATCGTACCAATAACAGATTACTTCGAACGAGATCACAAACTGAAGACCAACGATCATCTCAAAACCAATTGCAAAGCGACGCACGATCACAAACTACATCTGCGGGTTCAAATTCAAGAAATCCAGCATCGCGACGATTACGGCTTCCACGATGTGTTGTACGAGATATGGAATATTCTGCACTTAATTATGACTACGAAATTAATTACAGTCTACGTGAATGTATCGGTAGAATGACGGTGAGATGTCCACATTGCAGTGCAGTCAAATTTCCAGGTGAAACCACTGGCAGGTGTTGTGCCAACGGCAAAATAAAATTGCCGCCATTTGAATCTCCACCCGATCCACTACATTCATTTATTTTTTGAACGTCAACAACGTCCAAGCGTTTTTTGGCTCATATTTAACAATAAAATACGACATTTCAAATGACTTCTTTTGGCGCGACAAAAATTATAAGAGATACTTTTATTCCGACGTTCAAGGTAATTACTTCATGCCGAATACCTTAGCCAAATGTCAATTTGAGTAGCATTTTCCTCAGGTTTTCAAAAATTCCGATCAATCATCTGATTCTATTTTTCGCACATTACAGATTCAGTGTCATTTCCTAATGCTGATCATCAATTTTTGCAAATATATGTCATTGTAGATCAAAATCGTGAATTGGATCAACGTTGTAGAATTTCTTCTCATACAAGACGAGAAATTGTTTCCCAGCTTCAAACATTTTTCCATCAGTACAGTGAATTAGTTCGATTGTTCAAAATCGCTCTCGATCATATGCCTTTCGATAACCACAAAATCGTTATAAGAGCTAACAAAACCGCTTCTGGATATCATTCAAGACGATTTAATGCACCATCGATTGATGAGGTGGCCATTGTAATTGTTGGCGATCTGTTTCAATCTCGCGATATTGTACTATATCGTAGGAATTACCAATTACAACGTGTTTCGGAGCTTCACCGTAGCTATGATGCATTACAATATCCGTTACTGCATTGGAAAGGTGACGACGGCTACCACATCAGTATACTAATGATTGATCCATAAACTGGTAAAATACATACCAATTGCATACGTAATCACCTTAAAATATTCAAATGTTACAATGGGTGTTTTTGCCTGAAGTAATAGGACACGAGACTATGAAGCGGTGAATCCTGAGTTCAACCCCGCCCGGAGTCATGAAATATTGTGTTGAATTTCTCTGATCAGCATTAGTGCATTGTTGTGTTAGTTGTTGCCAGCTTGTTTTCAATGATGAAGGTATAGCACTGGTAATTGAACATAATTGGCAGCGATTGTGCTAAAAGCAGAGTAACAGCACCCTCTTTCGTCGGTCCTGTAGAAAAAAATTACCCGGCGAAGTAAGAAGGTTTAAATAGCTGCAAAAAAAGTCTCTATATTCTCAAATTTCTTCATCTGTCCCCTCAATACTATCCCCTCCTTTCAAGTTCCGGCGCAATGCATTGCATTTGTGGGGGTCATCCCCTGAGTGCTGGTCCAAGATAAAAAAATTATGTACTTCTTACAGGCTGCGATCTACAAAAAAAGTTAGTGCCATGAATTTTTATTCCTGGAGGTTTATCATTCGTCCACAAGAAGATAACTTTTCCATCAATATGCTGTTTATATGTTTGCGAAAATTGAATTAGAACATCTTAATTACCTTCCATTCAATCAAGCCGAATTACGATCAGAAGAATACATCCACTTTTGTGATGCAATTGCGAATGATCGCAATGTTAATGACGTCTGACGTTTAACAATATTCCCAGCGACATATGCTGGCAGCCCACGTCATATGCACGAATATTCGCAGGATGCAATGTCATACGTTTGCAAATATGGTCGCCCAGACCTATTTTTAAAATTCACATGCAATCGAAAGTGGACTGACATACAAAGTAAGTTATTTGATGGTCCGGTACCAAGACGTCACCAGATGATAATAGTCACATTACAACAATAACAATTAGAAATCAAAACATTAACGTTGATAATCGTTGGTACATCAGAGAGCGGCACACCCACCAGCAACAATATTAACTGTACTCTTTCGATGTGCGAAAGTGATGAATTTAACACATTATTTCACTTGGACTGCTAAAAAGTGGCAACGACGTAAGTTGATGGCTATCCGGGTGTTTTTGCAGATACTATGGGACTGTACTGTACACACTTCATCCAAATAATGCAGAATGTTGTTATTTGCGGTTGTTGTTGGTAAACGTTGTGGGACCACGTTCATTTAAACGTTTGCGAACAGTGAATAACCACTTATGTCACACGTATCGAGAAGCATGTGAGAATTTAGGTTTGTTGTTGGGATTTAAGACTTCACGATGCAGCGATTGCCTCTTCTCCATATAAAATACGTGTGCTATATGCCATAATAATATCAACATGTTCCCCATAGAATCCAGTTGAATAGTGGAATGAATACAAAAACAATTTATGGCACAAGACTACTTAATTCGAATGCGCCATCACACAAAAAATCAGGGTTTGCTAATTTCATTGGAAATGCATAACGAGCATTGATTGTGATAGAAGATATTTCCAATGGAATTGCAAACAAAGCACTAGGGCAATTAGGTATGCATTCACCTAATCGTGCAATGCATGATTTATGGTGGATGGTGGCAAGCGCCGATCCAGGGGGTGGGGGGGGGTCATGAACCCCCCCTTGGGGTAGCTCAGTACTGCTATCTATTTATTCTAAATTCATTGATAAATAAAATAAATACATATTACATAGGTATTTAAAAATATTTTTTTAAATAAATATTGCTTTGATAATGAATAAAAAAAGTTCTGCTCAGCAACAAGTATTTTTATCATGAATAAAATACAAAAAGCAAAAATTAGCCCGAATGAACGAGTATTCATGTACAACAAAAGCAAAATTATGTATATACATACATAGATAAGTGTTTGCTTGCTGTGTATTAAAATAACTTCTGTATTAAACTAAGTCCTCTTTCACACACATCAGGTATACTTGATCAGTTTTTCTTCAATTTTTTTTCGATCGCAACTGTTCCGATGAGATCACCTAACTTACGCGCCCTTTTTGCTAAAAAAATAAAATGCGGCAAAAAGGTAAGTCCTCTCTACTTTCCCTCCACGAAATGCATGTTTGTGTGTGTTTTTGTGTGAGTGTGTATAATGTGAATAAACTAGTCGCATCTCAAAAGGTTCTTTCAAATTCAGATCTGTTGTGAATTGGAACCGGTTCGGAACGGTACATTTTGAGAAATAGCAAAAAGCTAAGAAAACAAATTTTTTTAAAGTGGTTTATTTTTAGAATAACTTTTAAACGGCGACCAATTCCAAAACCCTAGTAATAATATATCTGACCAATTAGACTAGTTACGTTTCAAATAGTTTTTGCAAACTTAGACTTCTTGTGAATTGGAACTGGTTTCAACCAGAAGATTTCGATACATATAAAAAAATACAAAGAAAATGTGTGGTATGAAAAGTGATTTTCTCCAGAATAACACTTAAATGGTTTTTTTGATCAGTTGAAAAAACTAAACCTTTGAGATTCAAAACTCTCGTCGATATTTTTACTTTTATCGTATGGACGTGCGTGATACTGAGTTATACAAAATCAACTTTAAATAGCGCAGTGTTCAGATATACATACTTATGTGTTTGGCCGATCGGTTAATTTTTGGATCTGATAACAAAAAAGAATGTTGTATAAATTGCAAGAACAAGTAAAATATTCAGCATGATTACGGTTGGCGATTTTCGCCTTCAAATTCGACAGTTTGTAATAGATTAAAGACAAAAACTTGTATTTTTCTTTAATCTATTATAAACTGTAGAATTTGAAGGCGAAAATCGCCAACCGTAATCAGGCTGATTCATTACTCACCGATGGTGATGTTTTATAAGCTTCATATTTCATGTAATATACTAATTATTGTAGGGTGGCGTAGAATGAATGAATTATTCATATCTATTTTAATTATTATTACTTCTTTGTTTTTATTTAGCATTTTGTGAAAAAGACTTGGGGAATTAATTATGAATCATTACACGATCGAATAAAGTACAAAAATAATTAAGTTTTATTTTTTAAACCAACAGTCTATTATCGGCGAACGTACTATTTCGCGCACAAGCGATTATAACAGGGCTCCACGTTCGCCAGATTTAATAGCTCTTGACAGTTTTCTTTGGGGATATTTAAAAGAAAGAGTGTACGTTAAGAAAACAAGAACCATACTCCAACTAAAAACTAACATTCGAAATTTTGCTAAAAGTTGTGGAAAATATGCAAAAAAGAGCACTTATGTGCGAAACAGAAATTGGACATCACTTACAGGATATCATTTTTTAAAGCTAATTGCAAAAAATTCCCCAGTATTTAAAAATATATAAATAGCTCATTCTGCGCCACCCTGTACAGAATAATAAATATAATAGGTGTGGACAGTAGTCCGCACATACTCAACGCTCTTATTAATAACTGTGAATCATGAGTTCAATGCAAATGTTTTAACCGATAAGATTTGCGAAAATGCATACAAATGTTTGTGTTCTTCCAACATTTATGCATATCATTAAAATTTTAAGATATCATATACACACTTATACACATCCAAAAGTAAGTATATTTAAAAACAAAAACAAGAGAACATTATGAATTCCGGGTTTAATAGTCCACAAATAATAACACTGCATTGTAAATAATGACCATATGCAATTGTCACTTAGATACTTTAATCTTATTCGTATTTAACAGTCCATTTTTAATGTCAACATTAATAGTATATATGCATATATATATATATATATATATATATATATATATATATGTGTATATATATATATATGTATATATATATATATATATATGTGTATATATATATATATATATATATATATATATATATATATATGTGTATATATATATATATATATATATATATATATGTCTATACATATATATATATATATATATATATATATATATATATATTACTGTTTTCTTAATATCTGTGATGCGGTGGATGATAATCATTGGGGTCACGCATATAAGCTGGTCACCAAAAAAACTTAAATGCGTGACCCCTTTGCAACCGAGTGAGGGGCCAATCCTGGAGGAAATTGTAGACCATCTCTTTCCCCTGCAGGACGCACCACCTTGGGAGCACAACCCTCCAATTGGGACATTAAATTTTCCCTCGGTTACAATAAGTAAGATTGAGGACGTTGTCTCTAGGTTTAGAGACAAAAAGGCACCGGGCCTCGACTGTATTCCAAATATAATATTAAAAGAGGCCGTCAGGCTTTGTCCCGAGCAGTTCTTAAGAATGGTGAATACATGCTTAAGGAAGGGAATTTTTCCAACAAGATGGTAGAGACAGAAGTTGGTGTTAATACCAAAAGCCAATAAACACCTGGATGATCCCTCGGCCACTGTGTATGATAGATACATGTGGGAAGTTGCTAGAGGGTGTGATCTGCAGAAGACTTGTGAATTGCGTTGAAGACAGACATGGTCTATCAGACATCCAATTTGGCTTCAGGAGGGCGAGGTCAACAGTGGATACTATAAATATGGTAGTAGAAACTGCTGCACGAACTATCTATGGCAGGAGTTGGAGGAATGGCACAAAGGAGTACTGTGTTGTTGTGACGCTGGATGTGAAGAACGCGTTCAACACAGCGAGCTCGGTGCATATTGTTGATGCACTAACTCGATTGGACATCCCAGAATATGTGATAGGGATAGTGCAGGATTATTTCCGGAATAAAGAATTGATCTATAGTACAGATGCAGGTATAAGGAAACGTAGAGAAACGTGTGTGAAGCTAAGGAATCGCTGGAGGCAGAAACCATTGCAAATGCCAGCGTACAATTAGTAAAGTCCTGGATCACTGCAATGGGATTGACTCTAGCTGATCATAAAACCGAAGCGGTTTTGATTAGTAGTCGTAAGGCTAGGGAAACTATTACCCTCAATGTTGCCACCTGTTCCATAGAATCGAAGGCATTTCTGAAATATCTGGGCGTAATGATTGACACACGGCTATCTTTTCGCGAGCACTTACGATATATAGCATCCAAAGCATCAGAGACCTGTTTGGCGCTATCTCGGAATATGCCAAACACGAGAGGGCCAAAGTATCTTCAGAGGAGACTGCTCGCTGGAGTAGTAAGGAGCATTATCCTATATGCACTCCCGGTATGGTCAGACTCACTTAGATATTCCATATATGTTGGGCTGGTATCCCATTGTGTATAGGCTGGCTGCTTTAAGAGTATGTAGTGCATTTCGGACAGTGTCGGACAAAGCGGCTTTTATCATTGCGGGTATGATCCCTATCGATTTAGAAATCATGAATCAGAGATATCCCTGACTTATGTATGCAAAAGTGGCAAGAACGGTGGTCAACCACTGGAAAGGGAAGATGGACTTATATATTAATACCCGACATCAGATTATGGCTGACTAGGAAACATTGTGATCTGAACTATTACCTAACACATTTCTTGTCTGGACATGGTTGCTTTAGGTCATATCTATTTCGTTTTAAGCACGACGACTCTCCCTTCTGTCCACATTGTGGTGGGAATGTTGTTGAGAATGCTGAGCATGTCGTCTTTGTCTGCTCACGATTCAGCAACTGGAGGTCGTATTTAAAGGAAGGTTTGGGGCGTACGATCAGCCCGGAGAATATTATTCCGACTATGCTGGAATCCTTATTGAATTGGACCAGCGTGTGTAGTTTTGTACAGCTTGTTCTAATAGAACTTCGCTGATTAGCACAGATTCGTAGGAGAGTTAGTACGTCTTAGGATTCGTTAGCAACTGACGATTAAATATGCGCATCAGTTCCGAACCTCCTTACCTAGGAACTAAGGAGGACGTAGGAATAATACTGATAATACTACCCACCCTGATGAAATGCCAAAGCTGTCCCAGGGTGGTGCTAGTGAAGTTATCGTGGGCCCACTATTGATAGTTGCAATCATTACGTCCAAAAAAAAAAAATATATATTGTATATATATATATATATATATATGTATATATATATATATATATATATATATATGTATATGTATATGCATACATATATGTATATACATATATGTATATATATATATATATATGTGTGTGTGTGTATATATCCAAACATATATATATATATATAGTTATACACACACACACATTTATATAAGTGTATGTATACATATATAAATGTTTATATATCAGCGGTGGACTTTTCATCAAACAATTGTTTGTAATCAACGCATCTTTTTTCTTATGCTCTTTAGTTTAGTCGCTCAACAAACTTTGGCGAGTGCACATGTGAGCTTCTTGCTTACAGATTTTTTCCAATTACAGTGGTTAATATAAATGGGAATGCAATTAAAAGATTATTTTATGATAAACAATGCTTTTAGAAATGTACAATGCCTTTTATGTCATCAAATTTTTAAAAGGTATAGAGAAAATGTTATTAAGAGGCATTAAGATTGTGATCTTGAATTTCAAGCGTTCGGACGTGTTTTTTAAGTATCTGTACTTTCAACTATAATTTGCTCTGTGTACTTTATTTTTGTAAACTGTTTTACAACATAAAATTAATAACATTTTTCATATTTATATGAATAATTGTTCTTTTTAAAATTAAACAAGGACTTAAAAACACTCTTTTTTAACATTGGTTTATTTCATCATAAATTGTGTCTTTTTTATTTAAAACAATCACAAACTACAAATTTACTCTTTATACATTTTTCGTTTCTCTGAAAAAGAAACAATCATATTTATTTATTTATTTAAATTAGTCTATGGACAATTTCCTTACAGACTATTTAAGCATATTAGTATAAAAATCAATTAAATTAATACAAATTAAATATTGCGCTATTTATAGAACATAGTAAAAGTTAATGGGTAAAAAAACATATGGCGTTACGTTTGATAATACAAAGGTTCTGCGAAAAATCTATAAAATGATACATTTCATTAACGCATCTTGTACCACTACCCGAAATCGTTTAGATATAACGGGTGTTTTTATAAGAGCATTTGAGGGCGATGACACGTTCAATACTGGTTTCCAAAGCGTCAATCGTTGCTGGTTTATCCACGTAAGCCAATGATTTCAGGTATCCCCACAAAAAATAATCGAGTGGCGTCAAATCACACGAACGCGGAGGACAATTCACAGGTCCATTTCTCGAAATAATGTTGTCGTTGAAATGTTCTTTCAATAAGTCCATTGTTTCGCCCGCAGTATGACAAGTGGCACCATCCTGTTGAAACCACATTTCGTTTACATCCATATCTTGAAGTTTTGGCACCAAAAATTCATTGATCATGATTCTGTATCGATTTCCATTCACGGTAACGCGTCGTTCTTCCTCATTTTTAAAGACATAAGGACCGATGATTCCACCAGCCCATAGACCGCACCAAACAGTACATTTATCGGGGTGCATTGGTAATTCTTGAACGGCGTGTGGATTATCTTTGCTCCAAATACGGCAATTTTGCTTGTTGACATATCCATTCAACCAGGAATGCGCCTCATCACTGAAGAGAATTTTGCGGTAAAAAAGCGGGTAAACATTTTTAATTAAACACTGTTTTTGAAAATAAATTTCCACGATTTGGAAGCGTTGTTCTGGAGTTAACCTGTTCATGATGATTTGCCAAACAATACTGAGTAAAGACGTCATTTTAAACTGTCAAAACAGCTGTCAGACAACAGAGTGATTCGTATAAAAAAAAAAACTTCATAAAAAACACCCTTTATGTATAAATTTTGATATATTGGTTCCTTCTAACCTACTGATTACTAAAAACAAAATAAAAATAAAATCGTGTACCCATGTTGGGCGTTGTGCACTGTTGCGAAAACGCAACGTTGGTATATGACATGCAAGTCACTTTTGATATTATTTTGTCAAATATTTTTATTTATTAGAGTGGTATTTTTCGAAACATTTTGGATGTAATGTAACATTACATTATTTACACTGGTAAATAGTCTGGCATTCACTACATCTCTTCCGTTTACCGTCTCTGGTTTTCCAAACAATGTGATCTCGCACATTAACTCGAGGTAGTTTTTTGGAATTCGCCAATTCGTTAAGCTCTAAATCCTGCATAGGCTCTTCTTCGTTAGGTGTTCGCTGATATAATAACAACTTGGTAACTATTTCAACTTTGAAATCTGCAGCGGCAGCGACAGCTGCCAGGTTCCTTCGGCTTTAGCAATTAGACAGTGGATTTTCCAAGCATTTAATTGCGTTCGTCCATAAGGGCCACCATCACTTTTTACCACGAACTGCAACACGGTAATTAGACACACCATTATCATGTAAGTATACACCTCCCATATGTTTATTGTACTCGTTAATAAGATGGGGCTGTTGAACAGAAACCTGAAATAAATAGATGAAAATTTCAAGCTCATGAAAACAACAGCGAAATTTACCATCTTTTTATTATCCTTTGAGTACCGGCTAGTAGAAACTTTTGGACTAGCTGCAACAAAATTTGATATAACATTAACTTCTGAGTTGTCTTGCCAACGACAAATGAATAATTTGTTGTTTTTTTCAAAGCAGTAGTCATGGTCATGTTTTTTGAGGGAGCGACTGGTAGCAAGGATCTCATTTGCTCCTCTGAGATGTTTTGATCGTACTGTTCCAGTTGCACGAAATTTTTTTTCATTTAACAAGCAAAACAAATAGTACGAAGAAAAGAAATTGCCAACATATACCGCATGGTTTTCCGGACTTGAAACTGATTTCACCAATTTTAAAACTACGGAAGCTCCTAAGCCAACATCGTATGGTGAAGCTGCGCCAGCGTATGGATTAGCTTCAAACAAATATCCAGTATCGGAACAAAGACACCAGGGGCCAAATTACCGCATTCGATATCGATCGAAATTTCCATACAATTTAAATACAAATTTCGTTCGATATCGAGTGCCGTAATTTGCCCCCAGTACTTAAACCCAAAGTGTATTGGTTTATTGCGAATAAACATTTTGCAGTTGTGTCGGCCAAAATACGGAATCATTTGTTCGTCTATTGATAAGTACGTAGAAAATATGCCAAACTGCTTATATTTTTGATTTAATGAGTCAATCAATGGACGTACTTTCGCGAATCTATCAAAAGCGTCCATTTTCTTGTTGTCCATCAATTGAAATACTTTTTTTAATTTTTGAAACATTTGACGGGACATACATTGCTTCACAATCGGTACACCCTATGTTGGTTGGGAGGACCAGTATTGTTGAATGTGGGAAATGGTATGATACCCCGATAAAATAAGTATACCAATGAAATGGTACAAAAGCTCTTAAGTGACTTGAACTAATATGTTCTTCTGGTTAGCGTAAGTGTTAGTATTTTCCAAAAGCATATCCATGATATCCTTGTCGAAGTATTGTAAGAAAAACTCCACAGGCGATTTTCCACCTACATTTTCATTTTTTTTTAATTTTGTGTACATATATATATTCTATAGAGACTTACTCATAAATCCTACGATTTTTTCTGAAGTAGTACAACAGAAGATTTTTCCGGACGTTCAAAGCTAAAGTTCGTCCTATTTGTCTTCGTCCATTTTGGAACACCGAATTTTATTTCTTTTGTATATTTTTGTCGTGTATTGGCTAGCTCGTCTTCAGTTGTATCGTTAGTTACTGGGGCAGCAAAATCCTCCACCTGGGAGTCATATTGAACTTCGATTTCACCACAAACTTCCGAATTAGCTGAGATTTCTTCGGCAAGCCCATCATCATCAACTTCCTCTTCATCAGTAACTTCACCCACATTAGTTGGCGGAATGTAGACCATATGGGTATTTTGATTTAATTTGATTTCATTCTCTTCACTATCACTGTTAATCATAAGTCGGCGGCGGGTTGAACGTGAGAATAAAATTTACTTTTGAGAGTCACACACATGCTTTTACTGAGTAAATATAGTTAGTCTCATTCTCGTACGAACCTTCAATGGAGATGTTGTTATTGTCGTTGTTGTATGTTTTTTAAAAAATACCTTGGTGTTGTTGCTATTGTCGTTGTTTGTTTATGAAAAAGGTGTATGAAGAAAAATTTTATTTTCTCTCACTCATCAAACTTACAATGAAGATGTATGTGTTTGCCGATACCTGAATATGAGGAAATAATTGCACCACACTGCATTGGTAATAAAGCCATATAGACTTATTTCAGAATTAATTGAGAAATAATGAAATTTTGGTTTAGTTCTTATGACTTTATTGCAGTGAGCAGACGAAAATCGGTACATTGCGCCGATAGTGAGATCTTAGCTTTATTATTGTACAGCGTCGAATGATCTTGTATATTCACGACGATGTATCCGGAATTTCCGTTTATTTAAATTTATATATATTGTGTTGACTTGGGTTGTAACATTTTGACAACTAGAGATGAGTTGGCAGTGCTGCCAATTACATATAGGCACATTTTCGTTATATTTGAATCTATTTTTAAACTTTGTAACAATATTATATTGGTTTTTGTTTATTTAGCTTAAGTACCGGGCGCGAACGTCCGATTTTTCCATATGTTGTTTTTATTGTTATCACCATTCATTTTCCCATAAATATCTTCACATTTCCTTACAAAAGACTTAATACTCATATTATAGTGTGAAGCAACTTATAACAAGAAACTTATAACAAGAAATAGACTATTTTATTTAATGTGAAATAATGAAATTTTAACAATATATATGAAAAAAAAATTTTTTGGTTGACTCCCCGGCGGCAAAATACATTTTTCGTTATTTCTTCTATATTTTCAGTCGGACCTCAATGAGGGGTACACCTATTGCTCGACGCAAAACTTATACCAAAAATCAAATCGTGCTTTGCGAAGCCTCAATGGTATATTAAAAACTAAAATAATAAAAAAAAATTTTCCAGGGATAGGAAATTAAAAATTTTCTTTTGTCCCATTCCGTATTTTGTAGTGCATGTAGTAACTAAAATTGTTAAAAATTTAAAGCTTTTCTTTAACAGAACCTCTTTATACGCCATGATGATTTGCATTGGCAAATAAATAAAAATAAAATTAAAATTTTGCTTCCAGGCGTGGGAAATTGAAGTAATCAAACAACTGATGTTGTTTTTTATTTATTTTTTTCTAACTGAAACTGCCTTATAATTTAGGAAGAACAAAATTGGTATCAAAAATTAAAATTTCGACTCCAGGATTTTACAAGTGGAATATTTTATGGTATATGAAAATGACTTAAATGACAAAAAAATCAAACAATTTAAATTTCGCTTCCAAGGTTGGGAAAATGTAAGTTTTTTTTGTATATGCAATATTTTGTAGTACATGTAATATCCCAAATGGTTGCAAATTTTAAAATTTTCTGAAATAAATTGACTTTATACCTAATGAAGGGAAGCATTGATAATAAAACTAAAAAGAAAAATTAAAATTTCGCTGCCAGGGATGGGAAATCAAAATTTTTTACACATAAAAGTAACCACAAAAGCAATTTACGTTGTTCTTTTTGCTAATTAACACTATTTTATAATTCAGGAAGAACAAAATTGGTATTAAAATCTTAAAAAAAAAACAAAATTTCGACTCCAGGGTTGGACAAATGAAATATTTTATGGCATTTGAAAGTGACCAAAAAGTTAAAATATTTTAATTTTTTTTTCAAGTAAAACTATATTACACCTCACTAAGAATTGTTTCAGTAAAAAAATAAAAATTCGCTTCCAGAGTTGGAAAATCGAAATATTTTTGGTACATAAAAGTACCAAAATAAATTCCAAATTTGTGTTTTTAGTGAATTAAACATATTTTATATACCAGAAAAAATTAAATTAGTATTAAAAAATTAAAAATTTGGTTCCAGTGTTGAAAAAAACAAATTTTTTGGTACATAAAAGTACATACAGGAATTCTGCTGTTTCTAGTGTTGTTTTTAGTGGATTGAACCTAATTTTTACTTCAGGAAAAGAGTTAAATTTTTATTTTTTGTTTTTAAATTAAAAATATTTAATATTTCTGAAAGACGTTCAGAAGTATTAGAAATACGAAAAGCAAAACATTTAGCTTCCTAGCCGAAAAATTTTAACGAAAAGAATTACATCTGTGCATGGTATTTAAGTTTCGGCACAGCTGAATATAGCACTTTTACTTGTTTTTATTTAATGGCTCCTTGTCAAAATATATCATTTGCTTAACAGAATTACACAAAAAAAAAATATTACACAATTACATTATTACACAAAAAAAAATATAATATGTTTTTATAGCCTCCAAAAAAGACTATGGAGGGTATATTCACTTTGTAATTCAGTTTGTAACGCAGCGAAATATCCTTTTGAGACCCCATAAAGTATATATATTCTTGATCAGTGATGACATCTAAGACGATCTGAGCATGTCCGTCCGTCCGTCTGTGAAAATCACGATTCAGTCCAAAAAAAAAGAGCTACACTCTTGAAATTTGGTATAAATATGTCTTGAAGGATAAGTTCGTAAATGCTCTGAATCGGGCTAGAAGGAAAAAAGTATCCCTAAGAAGAGCTACACCAACCTCTAAACAAGTAAAACTTTTTTTACACCAGGTCGAATCTAAAAGACCCTCCAAATATTTAAGTAAATTTAAAATGTTTAACTTGGTGGGACAGAGTTCCATTATATAATAATGACAGAAAGTTTGTGAAATTTTTTGCTATATGTGATCATATAATAAGATATACAAAAAGGAAGAAACATTGTTTTTGCACTTACAGAGACTCTTTTTTGAAAATAATTACAATTGTTAATTTTATCAACGGGCTTAGGTTCGAATCTGCAAGACTGCAAACCATTTTTTTAATTATTTTATTAATAAATGAATTTGTTCAAATTCTATTTTGTTAATTTATATTAAGATTGGAATATTAAGAATATTTTTCAATAATCATCAAACCAGCAGAACGGATCAGTACTGATTTCGAGGCCGCTACGCCATCTCATCAGCGTTCTTTG
>OX637534.1:45695322-45855322 GCA_951800035.1 Linnaemya tessellans | reverse complement strand
GCGAGGTTAATTTCTGTAGCTTGGATGTTTTGAAAAGGGAATTGCCGATTCACCTCACAGCTTTACTCAATGCGAATTTGGTGAAAGAGTTTAGATCAGGTGTTAGAATTCTTAGAGAGAACAATGAAATTGTAAACGACGCCCGTAATTGCTTTAGACCTAATAACAAGAATTTTTCTCGAAATAATGTGCGACCACAGATCGTCAATAATGAATTTCGAAATTTAGCAACCCCCAACAGAAGATATCCAACTCCTCTTCAGAACCCCCAAAATAACCATCAACCATATCTTCAGAACCCCCAAAATAACTATCAACCATATTTTCAGAATCCTCAGAACAATTTTCAATATCGACCCAGAAATAATTTTTAAAATTCTTGAAATTCTTGCCAAAACTATCAAAATAGTTTTCAAGGTCGTGGCAATGGTTACCAAAATAACTTCCGCAATACTGATTGCAATTATCGAAATAATCCCACAAATCCTAAACGAATAAGAGAGGAAGATTCCAATCAATCTAGATTAAGAAGATTTGGGGTACCAGTTTCAATGGGGGTAGAAAGTTTTCACTCCTTGGCCTCCAATCACTTCCCTCCATCATAATGAGAATTGATGGGAATAAATATAAATTTCTAATTGATACGGGATCATCAATCAGCTTAATAAAACCAAACATATTAACAACCCCTCTGATAAAAGTAAACCCAATATGCGTTAAAACTGCTACCGGAGAAGTAATTCTCGATAAAATACAACACATTTTTGACTCTTTTAAGAAAAGTAAACTAATATTTTTTGTTTTTGAGTTTACTAATAATTATGATGGCCTCTTGGGATTTGACAGCTTAAAAGCGTTAAATGCTTCGATAAATATCCCTATGGATTCGCAATTTTAAACGATATAAAATATTTCTTTTTCAAAAAACAAAAGAAAAAGGAAGACATTGAAAGTTTTCCAGCCACGAAAAAGATTAATTCCGAGTTCGACCAGAAGAAATGTCAACTGATTAAAAGCGAAGAAAATAATGTTTTGCAAACTAATAATTAAAAATATCTGAATTATATTGGTCGCAATAATGAGGATTCAATATTTATATTGGATCACCTCGGTAAAGGGGAATCTAAGAGTTTGGAAAGATTATTGAAAAGATACATTAATATTTTTTATAGAGAAGGAGATAGGATAGGTTAGGTTAGGTTAGGTTGAAGAAGAGGGGCATAAGCATCCCAATCCGTCTTGGATTACACTTAGGCCTCATAGGCCTGTTGTGCGCTCTATAATAAGGAGTTCCCATTCCACTGTAGGGAGCCTCCACCGATACCATGAAAACCTCTGAGTTTGATTACGTCAAGAACCTAGTTTCTTCAATGTACTTCCTTAAGTCTTTCCAATTAGAGCCCCTAAGGAATTCCATCTCCTGTATAATCTCCTTATTAAATGTTTGTCTTCTAATTTGACTAAAAGCTGGACAGTTGCACAAGTAGTGCTCCAGTGTCTCGTCCTCTTCCTGGCAGGCCCTGCATGTAATATCGCCAACGATACCCATTTGTGCCAGGTGAGTCCTTAACTCTGTATGTCCTGTTATTAAATAAACCAACCTCCGTAGTGTTGGTCTACTCAATATTAGGACCTCCTTTGTCCTACTACCATCTGGGTCCCCCCATAGAATTCTAGTCTCACCCTACCTATGGTATAGTGCTGCCAATCTCTTGTATGCAATTCTATAGCCCATCGCTTTAGTACATTCTTAAAAACCTGAAATGGCTTCGGACTATCTAATGTGATGTTTGCCATTAATGCTCCCATCTTTGCTAGCCTATCTGCCTCAACATTTCCAGGTATCCCCTGATGTCCTGGAATCCATATTATCTCTATGCCCCCACATTGCGTGTATGAGTTAATCTCATCCTTGCGCTGTAGTACACACCGAGATTGAACCACATGATTCCTTAGGGCCTCGATGGCCTTCCTACTGTCCGTGAATATACGAATCGGTAGTCTGTTATCGATTTCCTTCAACCATTTTATCCCTTCCGTAATAGCCACGATCTCACTCTGAAATATCGTGAGTAGTTAATAACTGTATGTGCGAGAACAATTAAAATACTCAAATTTCAGCAATTAAATTTTAAAATTTTTAAATTTTAATTGCCAAATTTGTGTTAATGGGTTTTTTTGTAATTTGATACTTTAATGTGTGTGTGTGTATTTTCCCACGGTTAAATAGGGATGTTCACATTGTTGTTGTTTAATTTTTTATGATGTTGGGGTAGGCGTGGGAATTTTTGTCTGTCCATATGAGACCTTGGGAGTTTGTGTCTGTCCGTATGAGACCGTGGGAATTTCTGTCCGTCCATATGTGGGGGGTAGTTTGGTGGAGGGGTGCTGTAGTAACCAAAATGAGTTTGTATAAGTGAGCGTGAGACCGTGAGAATTTTTGTCTGTCCATATGAGAGCTTGGGAGTTTGTGTCTGTCCATATGTGACCTTGGGAATACATGTCCGTCGGTATGTGAGCGTGGGAATTTCTGTCTGTCCATATGTGAGCGTAGGAATTCTGTCTCTACATGGGTGCTATGGCCTAATAGAAAATAATAAATTTTTAGTATCTGACACAACATTTTTTAGGAAGTACAATATCTCAAAAGTGTTGTATAAATGGATGGCCCTAATGTTTGTGGTTCGTTTCTTCTTGCTGGAGTGAGATTTCTTCTTTTATTTTTTAGCTTGTTTTTAATTGTGGTGTGTGTTTACTTAAGATATTTTTAATTTTGGTGTGTGTTTACTTAAGATATTTTGTCCAGCAATTCAGTTATTTCTTTTTTGTGTGCAATGCTTGAGTGTGGGGGAATAATTTGATTATTCTGATCTTGAAGACGTTGTGAAAAAAATTACTATTGCATAAATATTGAATTTGATATTTTGTTTATTTTATACATGACGATCATCGATGGATTTTATTTGGGGATCTGGATGGTGGTGCGATTTCTGTATTTTGTAGAATATTAATATGTGTGTGTTTTTGTGTTCTGAGTGGCGATTGGAATGTCTGCCTGTCAGACAGGGGGTGTGTGTGTGACGATTGGTGAGTCTGTGTGACAGTCCGCTTTTTTGTTGCTTTCCTGGATTTAGCGCAAGTGGGTCAGTATGAAATGAAATAAATTTGTAGATATTTATGTACGCATATACATACAAACAAATAATAAGCGTTTATTCGTTGTGCCCAAATATTCCCTTGACCATTTGAATGAATGAACCATTGTGTTTATTTGTTTGTGTGTTCTCTGAAATAAATATGTATATAGGTGTTTATTTGAAATAAAAGACATTTATTTTAATTTTTATAAGCATTTATTTAAAAGTTTGTTAACATTTTCATTTTTAAGTAAAATTGCATTCCTTAAGGCACAAACACCATAGTCGTGATAGCTACAATAGAAATATGTTGAATGGTTAGTTTCCATTTGTTTAAAATTAATGCAGCCAATGTCTTCAATGTTATAAACTGTTTGATGAATCATTTTTTCTAGCCATTTTTTCTTCTCTCCCCCCTTAACATATATATGTGAATTTCTTATATTGGATCTTAAAAACTTGCAAACGCTTTGAAATGAGACTGATCCATCATTCCAGTTAATATGATGATAGTTTTTTGTTAACCAAACTGCTTCTCTCTGTTTTTTGACCGATAAACATGCGAAATCAAAAGGAGGTTTTATGATGAAATTGAGGCATTCGTTGTTGCTGAAAACTACAGCTAGTTCTTTTGCGATGAAGTCATTTGAATTATTTTTGAAACCTTGCAAGTCTACAAAAACAATATCACCATCCATGTTATTTAATTTATAAGACCTTCCGGACTTGACCTTTTATTGGTATGTATTCTATTACGCGGTCATGAATAAGAACGCAGTAAGCTGATGTCGTTGCTGGAATATTTGTTGATGTTTCAAATTCAATTTTTATGTCAATCGGTCCGGTATTGACTGATTCGTTCTGATAGCTTACATCTACTACAATAATTGGAGCGTCGTCTTTAAACTCCTGGGCAGTTAATAATGGTTGAGGCTCATTCATATAGTAGCTTTGTTGAAATCTTACATACATATCATATAGAATTGCATACCGTTCATTTTTAAATTTTATGTTAAGATCATCATATGGGTAAGAGGTTGAATTTAAATGTACTTTTAAATTAGTGAGGTCACAGTGAACAAATTTGTTACCTCGTTGAAATGCGACCAATACAAAACGTGGTCGCTCTTTACTTGCAGCTAATTTAACATTCCAAATATGACTTGTTCCTGTATTCAATTGTGGATTCATATGACAATCCCAGCTACGAAATGCCATCGGTATAGAAGCACCATTGTTAATAATTTTAATCATATTCAACTTGCTCTGATCAGATAATTGTACGTGTGGAATTCTCCAGGAGATGAGTGAAATTGTAAGTTTCGATTTTTCAGTAGAAACGCTCGAGTGTACAAGAGCTTCATCATTTTTATTGCGCAAGAGTATCAATTCATGCTTTCCATTAAGTATAACTTTGTTGTAGTCTTCAGCAAACCCCAAAAGCATTTTTAGTGGTACATAAAAATTAAAATATCCATTCTTAAGATTCAAATCATCAGTTTTATGCCATCCACCATTTTGCATTACAACGCTTTGAGTTGGTGATAGAGATACCAAATTTTTTATTGTGGTTGTTGTTCCTAAATACCTTGTATGATCGATTTCAATACCATTAAGCTCATAGCGGATTTCATCAAATAGATGTGCAACAAAGTTGTTTTTCAATTTAAAATTTTCTGAAAATTTTCCAGTTTTTTCATCTACAACGAAACCTTCCACATATATATATAGCTCTCACTAGGTAACACGTACAAATCTTGATTTTGTATTGAGATTCGAATCTCATCATTATTATTGTACGATTGTAGATATGGTATGTAGGTATGATAGTCCTTTTTTATTATATTTTCGTCAGACAATGGCTTATCCAATACGTTTATTATTGAGCTCATTTTGTTTTCAGTTTGAAATTCAAAGACTTGAGAAAACTTTTGTTTGTTGTTGTAAGTGACCTTTGACGAGCAGATCTTTTCAATTGTGGTTTAGGTTGTAATATCTGTGGATGAGACGTGGCTGCCGTATTTTGTGATATACTTGTATTGTATATTATCATTACTTAGTTGGTCTTAAATGTATTCGTATTGTAATTTCCTCTCCTCTGAAATTAATTAAATCACCGTTCTGATCAACCACGCGCAGTGATAGAGAACTTATCTCTTTGGTGTTTGCAGGTAAATAGATGAGATTCCGTGGAATCTCATCTATTTTATAGCCTGCAGGTACATTAATCGAAAACTCATGAAGTGTGTGTGATTTTGAATTGTTCATATATGTGTTAGTAGCGATACTACTTTCAATTCGCAAGAGATTTACTTTAAAAATATTAACTGGAAGATCTGAGTAATGATCTTCGGTCGGTGTTAGGATTTTACTATTGAATCCTAAAAGATTCCCAATTGTATTTTCTTTATTAAAATATATCGGGTCTTTAGAACTATTTATTTTAACTTGCATCGTATTGTTGTTAGCTTCTATAAAAATATGCTCTCCAGGACTGAGTCGTTTGTATTGCTCTTCTATGTAGTCAACTATATCTTTCAATTCATAAGATCCAATTGGTATTTCAATTACATATTCCCCTATATGAAACATATTGTTATAGGAGTCTACATTTGGAATACTGTTGTATGAATGAAAATCAGTTAGCGCACACTCATATGAGTCGTTTAAGTCAATGGGAGGAAAATAATTAGCATATAGCGCTGATGAGTTAGAGCTCAGAGTAAGTGTTATTGACATTATAACAGCCTGTTCACAAATAAATAAAGTTTAATACACACCATGGTTTATAAGAATAATTTGCATATATATTTCATAATCTTATTTTAAAATTAACATTAGTTATTAAAAATATTGATGTTATTGTCGTTGTTATCATTGCGGATGACGATTTATTTCGTTTTCGATCTATAGTATTTCATCTTTGCTTATCCAGGAATTGTGTTGATTAGAAAATCCCAACCATTTAACTAATGCTTTGCCCCCTTTCAGTCGAATCACCTTTTCAACTAGATATGTATTTGGAAATCTAGTTCTTGACAGTTCTTCCGTATAGAAGCCACCTTTAATAGGATTTCCAAGATAATCTTCTAATATGTATGTTGTAGGATATGTATTCTGAACTCTTTGGATTGTGAAAATTTCTGTTGTCCAATTCGGAGTATAGCCTTTCTCAAAAATATGTTTATATTTGCTAATACGTACATGGTCTCCTGCATTAAATTTTGACATTTTGTACATCTTTAAATGACTGTATACTGTATTTAGAAGTTGTTTTTCATTTTTTGACATTTTTTGAGTTGACTTTAATCGGTGGCATTTTAATGGTGCGATGAACTTTTCTATTGTATGCATTAAGTAAATCTTTGTATATATCAAGCCAGTTGTAGGAACCATTAAAACTAAACTCTTTCCACATCATTCCTTTTAATGTTCTATTGAATCGTTCTACTATTGATGCTTTCATGATGCTATACGTTGAGTAGTGTTTGATGTTGTATTTATCCATCAATTGATTAAAGTGTTTGTTGAAGAATTCTTTACCATCATCTGTTTGTAAGTTTTTTGGCACACGCCCCAACTGAAAAATAGTCTCCATTGCCTGCGTTGTGTCAACAGCTGTTTTTCTTCTCAGAGGTACTGCCCAAGCATATTTGGAGAATGTGTCAATTACAGTTAGCAAAAACCTATAATTTTTATTGTATGTAGAATAGTTCCCCATTTCAACTAAATCCGCTTGCCAAAGATCGTCTATTCCTTTCATAACAACTCTACGACGTCCAAACATTTTTCGAGCTTGCTTATGGAGCTCGTTCACTAAATTTCTTTTTGTATCCATGTCTAAGCTTTAAGAAGTCTTTGGGGTGTGTTGTGATCTATCTGATGCGCTTTCACCAATTGACACAAACATGTAATTTTCAAATCTATACATTTTCTCATTTAATCTTTCAATTTCTTCTTCGAAGGATGCTCTGATCTTGGAAATGCTTTCTTGCAATTTTTTATTCTCTTCCAACTGTAATATTATTTCATGTTGTTGCATTTCGATTTGATTTTTTAGAGTATTGTGCATTTTGTTGTTATCTTCTTTAAATTCTTTTATAATTTTGTGTTCTACTTCTTCCATTTGAGTTTGCAAAAACAATTTATTGATAGCATCGTTTTCCTCCAAAGCTTTTGCAACATTTTTGATTCTTTTGTTTTGGACATCAATGTTGTTGTTCGCATCCAAAAATAAGCCCAACAATTTAGGTGCATTTATCAATGAAATTATACTGCTAGTGTCGTTTAGATAATGTCCGAATTTATCAACAGACATAATTTATATTTAAAATGTGTATCCGTTTATATAGTTTATACTATTATATTAGCTTCACGTAGTTCTTCAATAATTGAAACAATCTCGTTGTTGTGATTAGTATGACCTGCAGACTGTGATGCAAGCAGTAGTCTAAGTCGATCTACCAACTCGTTTGGATCATCCCAGTATATATAGTTTGATTTATGAGGATTTACCTGCATCAATCCCTTACCTAAATAAGTAGCCTTTGTTAATTCCGATGAGCTCTTATGATTTTTCTCTTTAAAAAGTTTTCCAATAATATTTTTGTACTTGTACCCTCTAGTCCCCTTGATTTGACCATCGGACTTATAATCTCTTCTGTGTGCATTGGTAGTAAGTAATATTTTTTTATAGATTTCAAGCTCAAATTTATCATAGCTTTTTGGTGTTTTATGAAACATCAAAGAAAACAGTCCTGGGGTGAGAGCCCATATTTGACCACCAACTTGTATTTTATCTTGATTTAACTCGATGTTGCTACTACCAAATTTCCATTCGTTATTATAATCTCTATGTGGACCATAGTTAGTATCTAGTTCATTTCTCGATTGCAATAGTGATAAGTCAGGATAACTCTCGTCATGATTAGAATGTTGTGAATAAAAGTCATCTTCATCAAAATCGCTGTTACTTTTACTATTAGACTGTTTAAACATTGATTCTTCAATTAGTTTCTTAGGGGTACTTGCTTCCAACTTCATTGTTGAGTTCTGAGGATGAAAACTGACACTGTCCTCATATTCAGTTTTCTTATCATTCTTTTCTTTTTTATTCGGCATATCAATATATTTAGAGCTATTTATAAATTCTTTTAAAGGTTCTGTTATGGGCTTGAATGTATCACTTAATTGCTGATGTGTATCTATTTCACCATTTTTTATACTACGAAGCTTTTTCTTTAATATATTTCTTGTTGTCACCAAGTCTTTTAGAATTTTTTCATTCATTTTAGCTTTTCAGCTATCAGATCAGCTTATCAAGTATCAGATCAGGTTATCAGATCAGGTATCAGATCAGGTATCAGATCAGTTTATCATTTATCAGATCAGCTTATCAGGTGTCAGATCAGGTTATCAGATCAGGTATCAGATCAGTTTATCAGGTATCAGATCAGCTTATCAGGTGTCAGATCAGGTTATCAGATCAGGTATCAGATCAGTTTATCAGGTATCAGATCAGCTTATCAGGTGTCAGATCAGGTTATCAGATCACGTATTAGATGAGTTTATCAGGTTATCAGATCAGTTTATCAGATGAGGTTATCAGATCAGCTTGTTAGGTATCTGATCAGATTATTATGTATCAGATCAAGTTTTTGCTTAGATGACCAGTTATAACAATCACATGTATAAAGTTTAAAGCCAGATTATGTACTAAGCGATACCCTTGATGAACAGTAATTTATATTACGATGAAGTAATCAAATGATTTTCTATAGCGACCATTGTTTAGTTCATTATCTTTACTTATCATCAAAAATCCATATTTATCCTTCCAACATTCTTGACATATATACTGAAACTTTTCAAATTTCATATCGCTGGCAACATGATCATCGTATACATGTCTCATATTTTTCGCATCTTGTTTAAACATTATAATTAAATTGGCATTATCTCTTATTAAATGTTTTGGAATTCTTGTGTAGGTTTGACACAAGTAAAATGAATCTACATTCTTATGACGCCCCATACAAAAATATGCACGTATATTGTTTTGGTTTTCACATGCAACATCATCGAAAATCATAATTGAATTGCTTTTAGCTTCACTAGGAGGAACAACGGACTCATTGTCTGCGAATGTGTAGTATCCCATTCCTTTAATTGGCGAAATTAAATTCTTTAGGTATTCATATTTAGGTTGATACAGAGATTTTGAGTACAAATAGATATTTTCAAACTTGAGACCATTAGGACTTTCTAGCAAACTGATCATTACATTAGTTTTTCCACAATTGGAGGGACCAACTATTAATGCTCGAATAGAATTTGGTAGCAAGGAACTATGTCTTATTTTTGTACTGTCATTTGAAAATACATCCACATTACGAACTAAAATATTTTTGTGTTGTTTTACTAAGCGCATTTCAATAACTACTTGTAAAATTCACAAAACAATATCTTTTATTCTAGAATAAAATAATATGGTTACGTTTTATAAAAAAACATTCAGTCATAAGAAAACTATCGTTGGAGAAGGTTTACTAAATAAAACAATAAATTCTCTACCTTTTGAATTACATCTTCCTGGATATCAGTACTGTGGACCTGGCACAAGATTACAAAAGCGTTTAGATAGAGGAGATAAAGGAATTAATTTATTGGATGCTGCTTGCAAAAATCACGATATAGCTTACTCCAAAAACAAAGAATTAAACAGTAGACACCAAGCTGATAAAATTCTTGAAAATAAAGCTTGGGAAAGAGTTCTTTCAAACAATAGCAGTCTTGAAGAAAAAACTTTTGCATATATGGTGTCCAATGCAATGAAAGCAAAAACTAAATTTGGTATGGGTATGGAGAAGAAGAGCAGAAATAGGCAAAGACTATCGTTACGAACTCATTTAAATGATAAAAAGCTGTTCAATAGTTCAATTAGAGCAGCAACAAAAACATTACGGGAAGAAAAACCACAAGACATTAACTCGGCCATTAAAATCGCTCGTAAAGTTATCAACAGATCACTTAAGGGGAAAAAGGCACGCGTTGTAATACCACGCATAATCAATGTTCCAAAAATTGGTGGATTTTTACCGCTAATTCCAATTCTAACTGCTCTAGGTGCACTTGGTAGTCTAACAACTGGAGGTGCCGCTATAGCTAAGGCTGTAAATGCAACAAAGGACGCAAAAAAACAACTTGAGGAAGCCACCAGACACAATAAGGCAATGGAGTCTATTGCTGTGGGAGAAGGACTGTACCTTAAACCATATAAAAAGGGTTATGGACTTGTTTCTAAAGATCATTCAAAAAACTATTAGAAATGCTACCCAACAGACCATTATCAGAATTTGATCTAAGAAAATTTTCAAGAAATATTCCACACTTTAGAGGAGTTTATATGTTGGATTCTCTACCAAAACGGCCAAGGACAGTAGAATGTGGAATAATTAATTTAGATTTATCAGCAGGACCAGGTACTCATTGGGTAGCATACTATAGAAACAAGGATGAAAAACAATATTTCGACAGCTTTGGAAATTTACAACCTCCTTTAGAATTAATAAAATATCTAGGTAGAAATATTGAATACAACTACAATCAATATCAAAACTTTAATACATTTAATTGTGGTCATTTATGTTTAAAATTTCTTTATGAAGCAACTAAAGAGTTGAAATAAAACACAAGCATATATTTGTATATTTTAAAAAATTCTTTCGTTGTTTTATTGTATTAGTTACAAAATATATGTACATAACATTTTATTTTTTTTTATTTTTACTGCCAAACAGGGTACTGGGAGTTTGGTATCAAAAACTCGTGCATCTCGCTATCTAAGATCAGGTTTCGCTCTCCTTTTCTTTGTAGTCGATATTTATCATTCGAAAGATCTTCTAATTCTACATTGGTTAATGCATTATATCGGTTCGGGAGAAACATTATATGGTTTTCCAGCTCAAGTTGAATTGTTTCTCCGTACTTTGTTGTTACCCGCTTTGCACGTAGGATGTTGTATTTGATTGAATCATCTAGATCCTTTATATGTATTAAGGTTTTTGTATTGCACGAATTAAATTTTTTCACCAGATCCATTGCGGTAGAAATTTTTCACAACTTATAGCTTTGAACTTTTATTGCAAACTAATCTCGATTTTAGCTTTCTAGACTGTAAGAAGCCTAACAGAAAATCGTTATACAATGATTTTTTTGTTTTATTTTGACAAAAGACGAAGTGAGGAGAAATGAAATCTATATAAGTATTTAAAACTAAGTAGTTGAAAAAAGATAGAGAGATGATACAAATATGTATACATTTTTTTGAGTCGTTCACACAAAATTTTAAATTATTTTTCGGATTAAAAACGATCAGGCTTCGTTTTTTAAATTTCATAACATGCACCTTCGTACTGGTTCGTTGAAATGATCAATTATAGTTGCAAAGTAACAGTAAAACGGAACGCAAGTAAATTTTGCTAATAAAAAGATTAAATTTAAAATAAAAAACATGAGTCAAATAAGAGACAAGATTGTGCAATTCCTAATCAACTTTGAAGGATGTCAACTACATGAACACCGGGATATGATGAAATATTTCCTAGACATGTTGGATCAAAACGAAGAAATGGGTATAATGGAAGATGAAGACAAGGACGATGGCCATTTCAAATCCTGTCCTTGGAGCCATCCGGATTGTGTGGAGGGACCAGACACCTGCCGGTGTTCGGTATATTATTTAAGAAAAATGGCAATTAGCCATTTAATTAATTCATATTATGCATTATTTCATTAAAACTAAATAATCAGAATAAAACAAAATCTTTAATGTTTTTTAATATATAATATATTTGTAAAATTCTGGTTTTTTCTCACTCTCTCTTAACAATAAAACAATATTTAACTTAAAAATAAAACATGTTTTCTTTTATTACTAGATTTAACTACTTGCACAGAAATTATTACCTAAAAATTAGTTGCAGTTATTCCATTGCTTCTTCCTTTTCTAATCTTGAAATTTCCCACAATAGCATATCAAGTTCGTAATCGGGATTGGTTTCTTCGATTCGAAAATGATACCATGCATACGTACTTTTATCATCACTTCTTATTTTTCTTTTATCATCTGCATAATTTAATACTAATTTATTTATTTGATTTGAGTAAATTTGATGAATTTTTGATTTAAATGTTAGCATATCATCATACACAGTCGACTTATGGAATAAGCAATTTCTATATGAAGCTATACTATAATTATTAAGAATGCAGTTCTTTACTCCTTTCGATTTTTTAATATCACTTTGATATTGCACACTAAAAGAGTACATTTTTGATCGCAATCCTACAAATTCCTTCATTACCTTTCCACATATCTCATCCTTCATCATACCCAACACCTTTTTGTTTACCAGAGGAAATTACAATACGAATACATTTAAGACCAACTAAGTAATGATAATATACAATACAAGTATATCACAAAATACGGCAGCCACGTCTCATCCACAGATATTACAACCTAAACCACAATTGAAAAGATCTGCTCGTCAAAGGTCACTTACAACAACAAACAAAAGTTTTCTCAAGTCTTTGAATTTCAAACTGAAAACAAAATGAGCTCAATAATAAACGTATTGGATAAGCCATTGTCTGATGAAAATATAATAAAAAAGGACTATCATACCTACATACCATATCTACAATCGTACAATAATAATGATGAGATTCGAATCTCAATACAAAATCAAGATTTGTACGTGTTACCTAGTGAGAGCTATATATATGTGGAAGGTTTCGTTGTAGATGAAAAAACTGGAAAATTTTCAGAAAATTTTAAATTGAAAAACAACTTTGTTGCACATCTATTTGATGAAATCCGCTATGAGCTTAATGGTATTGAAATCGATCATACAAGGTATTTAGGAACAACAACCACAATAAAAAATTTGGTATCTCTATCACCAACTCAAAGCGTTGTAATGCAAACTGTGGATGGCATAAAACTGATGATTTGAATCTTAAGAATGGATATTTTAATTTTTATGTACCACTAAAAATGCTTTTGGGGTTTGCTGAAGACTACAACAAAGTTATACTTAATGGAAAGCATGAATTGATACTCTTGCGCAATAAAAATGATGAAGCTCTTGTACACTCGAGCGTTTCTACTGAAAAATCGAAACTTACAATTTCACTCATCTCCTGGAGAATTCCACACGTACAATTATCTGATCAGAGCAAGTTGAATATGATTAAAATTATTAACAATGGTGCTTCTATACCGATGGCATTTCGTAGCTGGGATTGTCATATGAATCCACAATTGAATACAAGAACAAGTCATATTTGGAATGTTAAATTAGCTGCAAGTAAAGAGCGACCACGTTTTGTATTGGTCGCATTTCAACGAGGTAACAAATTTGTTCACTGTGACCTCACTAATTTAAAAGTACATTTAAATTCAACCTCTTATGATGATCTTAACATAAAATTTAAAAATGAACGGTATGCAATTCTATATGATATGTATGTAAGATTTCAACAAAGCTACTATATGAATGAGCCTCAACCATTATTAACTGCCCAGGAGTTTAAAGACGACGCTCCAATTATTGTAGTAGATGTAAGCTATCAGAACGAATCAGTCAATACCGGACCGATTGACATAAAAATTGAATTTGAAACAGCAACAAATATTCCAGCAACGACATCAGCTTACTGCGTTCTTATTCATGACCGCGTAATAGAATACATACCAATAAAAGGTCAAGTCCGGAAGGTCTTATAAATTAAATAACATGGATGGTGATATTGTTTTTGTAGACTTGCAAGGTTTCAAAAATAATTCAAATGACTTCATCGCAAAAGAACTAGCTGTAGTTTTCAGCAACAACGAATGCCTCAATTTCATCATAAAACCTCCTTTTGATTTCGCATGTTTATCGGTCAAAAAACAGAGAGAAGCAGTTTGGTTAACAAAAAACTATCATCATATTAACTGGAATGATGGATCAGTCTCATTTCAAAGCGTTTGCAAGTTTTTAAAATCTAATATAAGAAATTCACAAATATATGTTAAGGGGGGAGAGAAGAAAATATGGCTAGAAAAAATGATTCATCAAACAGTTTATAACATTGAAGACATTGGCTGCATTAATTTTAAACAAATGGAAACTAAGCATTCAACATATCTCTATTGTAGCTATCACGACTATGGTGTTTGTGCCTTAAGGAATGCAATTTTACTTAAAAATGAAAATGTTAACAAACTTTTAAATAAATGCTTATAAAAATTAAAATAAATGTCTTTTATTTCAAATAAACACCTATATACATATTTATTTCAGAGAACACACAAACAAATAAACACAATGGTTCATTCATTCAAATGGTCAAGGGAATATTTGGGCACAACGAATAAACGCTTATTATTTGTTTGTATGTATATGCGTACATAAATATCTACAAATTTATTTCATTTCATACTGACCCACTTGCGCTAAATCCAGGAAAGCAACAAAAAAGCGGACTGTCACACAGACTCACCAATCGTCACACACACACCCCCTGTCTGACAGGCAGACATTCCAATCGCCACTCAGAACACAAAAACACACACATATTAATATTCTACAAAATACAGAAATCGCACCACCATCCAGATCCCCAAATAAAATCCATCGATGATCGTCATGTATAAAATAAACAAAATATCAAATTCAATATTTATGCAATAGTAATTTTTTTCACAACGTCTTCAAGATCAGAATAATCAAATTATTCCCCCACACTCAAGCATTGCACACAAAAAAGAAATAACTGAATTGCTGGACAAAATATCTTAAGTATACACACACCAAAATTAAAAATATCTTAAGTAAACACACACCACAATTAAAAACAAGCTAAAAAATAAAAGAAGAAATCTCACTCCAGCAAGAAGAAACGAACCACAAACATTAGGGCCATCCATTTATACAACACTTTTGAGATATTGTACTTCCTAAAAAATGTTGTGTCAGATACTAAAAATTTATTATTTTCTATTAGGCCATAGCACCCATGTAGAGACAGAATTCCTACGCTCACATATGGACAGACAGAAATTCCCACGCTCACATACCGACGGACATGTATTCCCAAGGTCACATATGGACAGACACAAACTCCCAAGCTCTCATATGGACAGACAAAAATTCTCACGGTCTCACGCTCACTTATACAAACTCATTTTGGTTACTACAGCACCCCTCCACCAAACTACCCCCCACATATGGACGGACAGAAATTCCCACGGTCTCATACGGACAGGCACAAACTCCCAAGGTCTCATATGGACAGACAACAATTCCCACGCCTACCCCAACATCATAAAAAATTAAACAACAACAATGTGAACATCCCTATTTAACCGTGGGAAAATACACACACACACATTAAAGTATCAAATTACAAAAAAACCCATTAACACAAATTTGGCAATTAAAATTTAAAAATTTTAAAATTTAATTGCTGAAATTTGAGTATTTTAATTGTTCTCGCACATACAGTTATTAACTACTATCGTGCTATGATCCGGCAGGCGGAAGTATTTGCTAAAGTTACGACCCATGCCACAGAAACCTCCACCCGATCGGTCACCAATCCTCGACCCGTCCGTGTATAGGTTAGTTATGGGGTTCATTGTATCTGCATCCTCCCACTCCATACCTTCCGATATTATGGTGGTGCAGTGTGATTGTAAATACATATCTAAGAGGGATTCTATCGCACGTGACCGTGCGAGCGTTGTTCCCGGGTAAGACGTGTACTATACTCTGGTGTTTGGTTGTGTGTTCCCTAGTCAGCCACTCACCCATTACCATCAATCTCGTAGCAGCCAGAGCTGCTTCGTATTTAACCTGTATATCAATAGGCAGTATTGATAGAATATTTTCCATCGCCTTAGTTGATGTTGTTCTCATCGCGCCACAGATGCCGGTACAGCACTGTCTTTGTATCCTTTGAAGATGTTTGATATTCACCTTCGTCTCGAAGGACGTCCACCATACTAACGAGGCGTACGTCACAATTGGTCTTACCACACTCGTATAGAGCCAGTGTGCCATCTTTTGGTTCATTCCCCATTTAGCCCCAATTGCCCTTCTGCAATAGGTCCAGACTCTTTGACCTTTTTATTAATCTGTATCGTCCTATCTCGAAAAACCGGTGATTCCACATGTGCAATCTTCCATTTCCTTGTAAACATACAAATTTCTGTCTTCTCTAAATTCAGGGCCTCTATTGCCCTTTCGCAAAGAAAGCTAGGATTGTTTCCCCTTATCAGTATCGCTACATCGTCTGCATAGCAGACGGGAGCAAATCCTTCCTGGGATAATGTCTTCAGTAGGGTATTTATGGTCACCACCCACAGCAAGGGAGAAAGTATTCCCCCCTGTGGCGTTCCGCAACATACATTCCCCCCTACCCTTGTGTCGTTTACCTCGCAACTTATCTTTTTGTTCCTTAGCATATGACTGATTCATCCAGTCAATCCCTGGTCCAAGTCAAAGTTACCCAGCGAGTCAATAATGCTCGAAGTGCATACATTATTGAAAGCCCCCTCTATATCGATAAATACAGCCATGGTGTACATACCCAAATCGAAGGTTCTCTCTATATGATATACAACCTCTTGTAGGGCCGTCTCAACAGACCTGCCCTTAATATAAGCGTGTTGTTTAAATTTCAGTATATCGTGCGGTATCCTTTCCTTCAACATTGTATCCACAATTTATTCCAATGTCTTCAGTAAGAATGAAGTTAGGCTTATCGGTCTGTAAGTCCTCGGATCCGCATAGCTTGCCCTACCCGGTTTTGGAATGAAGACAACTGTAGCCTCCTCCATGCCAGGAGCGTATATGATAGGATAACCTTCACTAATATTGTGAAACATAAGATTAATACAGTCCATGAGGACCCGATATATTGCAAGATCTATCGTTACCCCCAAGTTCATAGAGAGGAGGTTAATAAACAGATCCAATATGTAGTAAGAATTTTAACGAACATTTATATTGCTATATTAAATTGAATTAAGATTCATAGGCTAATTGTTCCAATATATGTTGGATCAAAATATTATATGTCACAGCCAGTCGCCATACTCAGCCCCAATTTGTTTGTTAAAAGCTGCGCGCGTTTAACAAACAAAACTGGCGTATCGTTGCGGAGTACCGAAAGTTGAACGATATAACCATTAACGATAAATATCCAGATGATATTTTGGATAAATTGTGATGTTTATATTTTACTACCCTCGATATAACCAAGGGGTTTCATCAAATTGAAATGGAACCTTCTGATAGCAGGAAAATAGCATTTACCACTCAAAGCGGGCCTTACGAGTTTTTGAGAATGAAATTTGGGCTTAAAAAACGCCCCCGCAACCTTCCAGCGATTGATGAATACAATCCTGGGATATCTTATAGGAAAATAATGCTTGGTCTACTTAGACGACATTATTATTTTCAGTACTTCTTTGCAAGAACACATCAGCTCAATAGAAAAGGCGTTTAAGAGACTTTCAGAAGCCAACTTACAAGTACAACTCAACAAAAGCGAATTTTTAAAAAGAGAAACCACATTTTTGGGCCATATTATCACACCTGATGGTATAAAACCCAACCCCGACAAGATAAGAACTGAAAAAGAAATTAAAAAAATTCTGGGATTGGCCGCATTTTATAAGAAATTTATCAAAATTTTTCCAAAATAACAAAACCCTTACTCAATGTTTTAAAAAGGGCAATAAAATTAATCCAAGAGACAAAAACTATATTAAAGCAATGGACACTATTAAACTTTTAAATACTAGTGAATCAATTTTAGCTTTCCCTGATTATGAGAAGCAGTTTACATAACAACAGATGCTTCTAACATCGCACATGGTGCCGTACTTAGTCAGACTGGCCACCCAATCTGTTTTGCGAGCCGGACTCTAAATGAGCATAAGTTAAACTATTCTGCTACTGAAAAAGAGCTGTTGGCCATTGTTTGGGCAACAAAATATTTTCACCCCTATTTATTTGGTAGAAGATTCTTGATCAATAGCGATCATAAACCATTACAATGGTTACAAAATCTTAAAGAGCCAAACCAGAAACTGCAGAGATGGAAAATTAAATTGAACGAATTTGATTTCGATATAAAGCATATTCCTGGAAAGGAAAATTACGTCGCAGATGCACTTTCTCGTATCAGAAAGGAAAACTGCAATTTTAATGCATATGGATGTTGCAAGTGATGTGGCGCCTGAAGAGGCAATTGAAACAGACGAAATATTTTGTGCGCGCTACGATTCACTCAGCGGATGAAGATAATTCATCACATATTTCGATTACGGAAACCCCTTAATATATTTAAAAATCAAATCAAGCTGATCAGAGGAAATCAAAATAAAATCGTTACGAGAAAGATATTCTCTAATAATGTTACCACAATTATTTACAGGGATCCAAATGTCGAATCAGTGAAAGACATAACATATTTACTGAATAGGAATATAACCCTTTATATGCCAAATGACAGTGACTTTTCTGATTTCCAGGAAATTTATGATCAAATCATTTGAAACAAAAAACAAAGTCTTAAGATCGACAAGACTTTTAGAAAATTTAACTAATTACCCATATTTTAAAACAAAAATTTTAGAAATCCATTTAAATGGATTGCATCAGGGTATTGAAAATATAGTAAAAATATTTAAATCAAAATATTATTTCCCAAATTACATAAAGGAAATATCTCGTATAGTAAACGCGTGCGAACTCTTTAATCGTTGTAAAATGGACCATCTAGATCATAAATTACCATTTAAAATTACACCTCCAGTATACGAAACAAGGGAAAAATATGTGGTGGACTTTTGGCAATGGAATAGGGATTACTAACTGACTTGCATAGATCTTTACTGAAGGTTTGCTACAGCTGAACCGTTGAACTCATTGAATTGGATTGAAACTAAAAGGGCTCTTTTGAGAGTGTTTAATACCATGGGTCCTCCAAAGGTCTTAAAGATAGACCAAGATCAGGGAATGAATAACATTAACATTAAAAAGTAGTGTGAAGAATTGAAAATTAAATTGGAACTCACTACAGGCAAAACTGGGATAGGAGATATAGAGAGATTTTATAAAACATTAAATGAGAACTTAAGAATAATAAACACGTCAAGAGACAAGGAATTGGCCTACTTGAAAATAGAACAAACGCTTTTTACCTATAATCATTCCACTACTGGAGAAACGCCTTATAATATTTTTTTTTTAAACAAAATAAGGCCTAGAAACAGCACACAAATGGTAAAAGAGAAAATGATAACTAATTTAAATAGATTTAGGAAGGAAAAAATCATAGATACACATTTTGACAATGCAGAAGTTAAGAGAAAGAGAGTAAATAAAAAAACAACCCTTTTAGAAAAGCAGAGGTGTTGAGAGCGGAGGAAGACGGCGAACATTTTGTAGTTAGGTTTAGAGATAGAAATGTCAGGAAGTATAACAGTCAGTTCAAAAGAAAGAAGAATTAGTTAATTTATGGACGGAAGAATTGGTTAAATTATAGCAGATTAGAACAGAATTATCTATGCTTTCAGAATTGAATGTTGTTGGAACACAGAGGCAATTTAAGAGCATTAAGAATTTTTGGATTTTCTGCAATATTTATCTTGACCACAACAGCCAACACCCAAATTATGGAAATTAACAATATAGACAATGACATGGGTTATACAATATTGGATCATGGGATCGGCAATCAACCTACTATTTTTAAGTATCATGTATTAACCATTAACAAAACTTACCTGGACTCGACTTACGATATCATTCTCGAAAGATATAATAAAAGCAAATATTATCAAAATGATATGATTAGAATTATATTTCATTGGCAAACAAGGAGAGAAAAATGTTTTTGAACACACACAGAAGAGGTCTCGCCAAATTTGTAGGAAATGAACTAAAATTCTTATTTGGTACTATGGACAACCAGGACAGAACTGAAATACAACTTGCAATAGAAGATTTTAGGAAAAATTCGATCTCTAGTAATGAATTAAACGAAGTCATTGATCTTATTAGCAACGAAACAAAATTGATATCAAGATTTGAAACTTCAAGCTTCAGAACAAATTGACAGAGAAGATACTTTCGGACCTTTTTCCTGACAATTTTAAACTATATTTGGAGCATATTCAGGATATTCAACTGGCTGTGCAACTAGCGCAAATGGGTATCATAAATTCAAAGATCGTAGATCTACCCACCATTACAAATCTTACCGACATAGAGTTTAAACATATAAAAGCAAACGTTTGGCTGGACGATGAGATTCTCTCTTTTGTACTCTCAATACCTACAGCATTCGATTCGTTTAAGACAATTAAAATTATACCGATACCGGATGAAAATGAAGAGGAATTGGTATTGGATGATACTGACTATGTTAGGAAAAGTAATCTGTAAAAATAATAAAATTAAGTAATGTAAGAATAACTGCATTAGAAATCTCTTAAATAACAATAAAACTGAATTCAGAAGAAATGTCGAATCTATTATAGAATTCGTTCAACCAAATATCATTGTAACTAAAAATTTAAAGCTAACGCAAATAAAGCAAAATTGTAATCAACTTAATATAACAACTAAAGGAAATAATTGGGGTATTCAAAAAAATTACATTTTAAAATTGAAGTGCTAGAAACCTTGACTTTAGATCATTACTTTTTTGGTATCGTTTTAAAGGTACGTTTATTTTTAATTGAAATAAGCAAAAAAATGTGCATCAGATGCCCTACTTTTTCGGCAGTTGCCGCTTTTCAGACACCCTATATTTAGGTAATTTTTACAAATAAAATAGAGCATATCTAAAAATGGCCAAAAATGGTGTCGCCCAAATTTTCGGAGCATATTTGCTACACAATGCTTTAAATAATTTAACTAAACTTTGCCACCAAAAGTTGCCGTTTTTCTTGATACAAGAGGAAAACTGTTACAATCTCATAGTGAAAACGGCAATAATTCTGTTTTCACTGCAGCCCGTATTTGTTACATACGAGTATTTTAATTTCTCTCGTTCATACGAGATTTACACGATGACTTTTTCCCCTGCATTTTTCTTCAATTCTCTTTTATGTTACGTTGTCCGCATTATAAAAATAGGCAGGTAGTTTTAAAACTTTTTTTATACTGAGTAAAATAGAAACTGCATTTTCACACTGCAGATAGTTGAGGCCTGGATTTCTGTTTTACAAAGCAAGTAAATTGAACCTTTTTTATTTTTGGGTATAAATTAAACCGCAATTGTGTAATCAAGCCAGTTAAGTTTTTACTTTGTAAAAGCAGTGATCATTAAATTATACAATTTTACTCTAAAGTGCTATAATGTCATTTCAAAAAACAGTTTACATTGATTATGAATTTTGTCTTACAATGATTAATGGCAAAGTCTTAAATGTAATAACAACTTTGAAGTGTGCGATTTGCAAAAAGACACAGAAAGACTTTCAAAATCTTGATGATTCAAGTGATGAGCAGAACTATGAATATGGAATTTCTCCATTACATGCTAGAATTAGGTGCATGGAGTTTATTTTAAAACTAGCGTATACAATTCCGCGAGATGGAGAATGTTTTGATAAGAACTCAACACCAAAAGAAAAACTATCTGCTCGAAAAAAATTATACAAAATGAATTTCTTAAGAACCTTGGGCTGAAAATAGACTGCCCAAAGCAGGGGTACGGCAATACGAACGATGGAAATATGTCCAGAGCATTTTTTGAAAATGATGAGGTAACAGCCAGAATTACTCGGATCGACAATCATATTATAAAAAGGTTTGCAGTTATCCTAAACGTTATAAACTCTAGAGAAATGGTAAATGGCCCAAAGTTTCATGACTATGCATCAAAAACTGCCCAGCTTTTGGCTCAAATGTACCCTGAAAAGAAACTTAGTCCTACGGTCCATAAGATTGTGGCTCATGGTAAAGATTTAATTGAATATCAATGCCTTCCAATTGGAGAGTTATCAGAAGAAGCCCAAGAATGCAAAAACAAAGATTACAAACACTTCAGAAACGCAAATACTTGCAAAATTTCACGGATAAGACAAAATGAGGACCTTTTCAATATGTTGGCCGCCTCATCAGATCCACTAATTTCATCAGGAAGACATGTAAGATCTCAAAAGGATTTACAGGAACGTAATTATAGCTCTGATATGTTAAGTCTATTAGATATCGCTCCCAATGTTAATGACTATTTTATAGAAAACTAACTAATAAAAAATAATTATACTACTTTGAACAAAATATATTAAATAACTTGATATCGTTACATATTATATAGCCTTAATATTAAAAATATTTCAAGAATGTGTATTTATAGTAAAAATAAAAAATATAATATTACTCTAACATGTTAAATTACAGTGGTATTTTTTTCTAGACTTCCTTATGACAATATCATTTGAAGCACCAAAAGTTGTGTTTCAAATGTTTTTTAAATTTTAAAAATATCATTACTTCAAAAGATATGAATTTTGCGACAAAAGAAGTCAAAAGTTATTACCGTGCCCAGTGCCTATCAAAATGCGGGAGCACTTATTTTGAAACTAAAGGATTTAAAATTAAAGTGATTTTTAACTATTGGAAATATCTTGGTAACTTCAAAAATTATGGTTTTGCGACGAGAAAGCAACATGTGCGTAGTACCCTGTGATCCTATGGACATGCAGGGGGTTTACTCCGTAATGCGATGCGAATGAAAAACTGAACGCATTTGTATGCTATTTACATTGAAATGCGAAAGCAATTCCTTTCGCATAGCATTACAGCGTAACCCCCCAGGTTAATTATTTTTTAGCGAAAGCGGTTATCTTTGAAATGATTTATACATTTTTAAAACATCTTTATTATGTACGTTAATGTTTATTATGTTTGTTATGAAACAGTCAAAAGGCGACACTGTGCACAGTGCCGCGGTTAACATATGAGCGTGAAAATCATATATATTGTAGCTTGAAGGGTCTTATTTCAAATGCTTTTTAAAATTTTTAAATATCTTTATTAATTTAAAAGTTATGATTTTTGCAATGAAAAAAGGCAAAAGGCCCCACTGTGCGGCGAAAGTTTATGTTTGCCGCCGTTAATTACATATGATTCACGATTAAAAAAGGGCTAACAAATGATTCATACCTGTAAGTCTGTACATTGAATCACATTTTTATAACATAAAATTTTTTAATTTTTATATCATATCAATGCAGCAGCTGTTTTAGTTTATACATACAAATTCATTTAGATATTCCTGTGCACCAGAAGACAAATTTAATAATTTTAAATAGAAATAGAGTTTTTAGACGATTCATCTCTAATTGTATTAATTTTCTTCTTCTTTGATAACAGCTAATTGCAAATGTTTTGTTATCTTATCAGCTGATGGATGTTTGAAATAGTTATGACGGGTTGTTCACACTAGTAATATTTTTAGTGCTATTATTCTATGACTTTATGACTACAGTGTGAATACCCCAAATGTAATAAATTTATATAACTATAGGATTAAGATTGTGAACTTCGAAGTAGAAGTAAAGGAAATTATTGAGAAACCATTTATATTACCTAACCTTAAGGCTATTGAAAATATTGTAAAACTAAATTAAATTTTGCTATATTTAAAAAAAAACACATTGAATATGTTAATGTTAAAAACATATATTATTTGATTGGACTACTAATTTTGATTGTATTGATATTGTTTTTGGCCATTGCTATGTTTATGAAAAACCTAAAATGTGAAATATTTGCAAGGAGTACCGGAAAGAACAATGAGGTCATTGTTTCCTCTGAAGAGGGGAGGAGTGACATACCCGAACCAATTATTGCTCACATAAATATTCTATAACCATATAAACATAATTTCCATACTCAGCTTACCATAATTTATAAACAGGTGTCAGATTTATATATATATATATATATATATATATATATATACATATATATATATATATATATATATATATATATATATATATATACATGTATATATATATATATATATATATATATATATATGTATATAGGGTCCGCCAAAAAACTTTTCTTTTGAAAATGTTATAAAAAAAACTACTGAATATATTCTCAAATTTATTTTTTTTATTTGAAAGTACAATCCTTCCGGTTAATAATGAAAAATAATTTCATTCAAATAGCTGCATGGCCCGATAGCGATCGCCATTGACTGTAACGGCCACTCCTTGCTCATTTCCGAAGAACAATGGCCCAATCATGCCTCTGGACCAAAATCCGCACCAAACTGTGACTCGTTTTGGGTGCGTCGGCTTTTCAATGTATGCGTGCGGGTTTTCTGTGCCCCAAATGCGACAATTTTGCTTGTTTACATACAAGCCAAGATCAAAAGGAGCTTCATCTGGAAAGATGATTTTTTTTGGAAAAATCTGCATCTGCAAGTCGATCGCAGGCCCACTTAGCGAAGCGAAAACGCATTGGATGGTCAACCATATTCGTTCAGCGGAAGGATAAAAGTAATTGTCTGTCAAATCAGACATGAGCTAAGTGTTACCATTCACGAAATAAATACTAGTTAGAAAAAAAACTATATATATATATATATATATATATATATATATATATATATATATAAATATATATATATATATATATATATATATATATATATATATATATATATATATACATATATATATATATATATATATATATATATATATATATATATAAATATATATATATATATATATATATATATATATATATACATATATATATATATATATATATATATATACGTTCTTCCGTGCAAATCACATTAATAAAAGTTGGATTAGGTCTTCTTTTTAAGTGTCAAAGTAAGTTTTAATATGTGAACTATGGTTCTATGAACGTGTGCCAATGAACCAAAGGAAAAATAATCTGATATTGGTACGATGCTGTTTCTCCAATTCTTAGAAATATTTGATTTCTGAAAGCATAGATAGATGCAAATATATATATATATATATATATATATACAGGGTCCGCCAAATAACTTTTTTTTTTGAAAATGCTATAAAAAAACTACTGAATATTTTCTCAAATTTCTTTTTTTATTTGAAAGTACAATCCTTCCGGTTAAAAATGAAAAATAATTTCATTCAGCCTCGGCTGGCCATGCAGTAGCCTACACGATCGGCCCAATTTTTAAGCACATTATCGATTGTGTGCAGCTGTGTTTCACCAATGGCTTCACGAATATTGTCCTTTAAAACGTCAATTGTCTCTGGCTTGTCGGCGTAACACTTATCTTTGACGGTACCCCACAAATAATAGTCCAACGGTGTCAAATCGCAGCTCTGAAGATCTTCAAAAACAGGGCGCAAAGCATCGAGTGTAGCTTCGACTGTATGGCATGTAGCGCCGTCTTGTTGAAACCAAATGTTGCCAATATCCTCCTCTTCAATTTTTGTGAGCAAAAATTCGTTCAACATGGCCCGATAACAATTTGTGGGTGCTGTTGGCTGAAGTAGTAGAACACGAGACTATGAAGCGGAGGGTCGTGAGTTCGAGCCCGCGCTGAGTCATGAAATATTGTGTTGAATTCTTCTAAAACAGCATTAGTACGTGGTTGTGTTAGTTGTTGCCAGCCTGTTTCAATGATGAAGGCATAGTCACTGATCGCTGAACATAATTGGCAGCGACTGACACTATCATGTACCAAAAGCTGAGTAACAGCACCCACCTTCGTCGGCCCTGTAGCAAAAATTAGCCGGCGAAGTAAAAGGTTGAAATAGCTACAAAAACAACTGTCTATCTTCTCATCTTTCCTAAATCTGTCCCCTCAGTACTATCCCCTCGTTTTCAGTTCCGGCGCAGTGCATTGCATATATAGGGGTCATCCCCTGAATGCTGGTCCTACTCCTAAAAAAAAAAAATCGCCGTTGACTGTAACGGCCACTCCATGCTCATTTTCGAAGTAAAATGGCCAATTATGCCTCTGGACCAAAATCCGCACCAAACAGTGACTCGTTTTGGATGCGTCGGCTTTTCAATGTATGCGTGCGGGTTTTCTGTGCCCCAAATGCCACAAATTTGCTTGTTCACATACCCGCCGAGATCAAAATTAGCTTCATCTGAAAAGATGATATTTTTTGGCAAAATCGGCATCTTCTGTAAGTCGATCGCAGACCTATATTTTCTAGCGTATACACAACCATATTCGTTCAGCGGAAGGATAAAACTAATTATCTGTCACATCAGACATGAGCTAAGTGTTACTATTCACGAAATAAGCACTAGTTGAAAAAAAACGTTAGATGGCGGACCCTTTATATATATATAACCATATCTATAAGTTATAACCTCGTAAATTATATACATAAATTATAGTTTCTTTAGTTTTTGGTTTAATTTCCCTTTAGAAATATATGGAAAGCGGTTGGCACTAAAGTCATGGCTGTTTCTTACCGCTGAACACATCGTAACGTGGAGTTACAATTCGGAGTTTTTAAAAAATTGTTTTTTTTTTTCAAATTATAACTACGAAACGATTTTGAAAAACAATTTTCTTTGTTTTTTCAAGATTTCTCAAATTCTATCTGTTTGAATCGATTAGTATTCACTAGGAATATAAGTTTGATAAAACTGTTTAAATGCTGCTAGCTTGGTTCGAACACTGATCCATCAGATATATAAATTTGTAGTTTATTACTAAAATTACATATTTCGACTTTTTCGTTTACGAAATCTCACGAACGTATCAACCGATTTTCTCCCAGTTATTGGGACAAAATCGACATGCTTTTGAATATAGTCGGTGGGAATCGATCGGTAAGGCCGTTTAAAAGTTATTCTAAAAACTACTTTTGATGATGACCGACATTTCACAAAAATGTGCCAGTATGAACTAGTTCTAATCCCCAGGAAATCTAATTTCCTAGTTTAATAAGTAGAATATTGTAAATTGAAATGGGCGATACACTTTTGTAAATTGTTGTATATCCAGCCAATAGGTTAACTATAGCTGATACAAACTATACACCGTTAACAGATTTTACACATTTAAATATACAAATATCTCATCGATGAGAATTTAGCACATACAAGCAGTTGTATCTTGTAATTTGAAAGTTTCTATCTAGCGACCAGCTACGTTTTCCACGATTAAAATTAAGTGTTAACCTTCTTCCATTGGGAGTAGAGTTCTAAACAAATCTACGGCCAAAAATCTGTGTTTGCTACAGGTTGTATCTAAAGCAGGGAAAGGCAAATGCAGGGCGCGCCGATTTTTCATTTACTCTTCTGTTACGTACGTGTGTACACGCATTGTAGAGCTGTAAACAACTTTAATCAGTCTAGTTTCAGCATTCAAACAGGCAGGTTGTGTTTATCGCATACTTTAAGAATCAGCGTTGCCAGAAAGCAATGTGAGTCCGATCACAGTTGAGAAATCTTTATGAAAAAAATGCTTGCTGATTCTAGTACAGGGAAAGGCAAATGCTTTGGCGAAAAGTATGAAGAGATGCGGAAAATTATGAATGACTTTCCCTTATGACCAGCTGGTGTTTTGTTAACAATTTGAACCACAATTCATTGTGTTCATTACATTCAAACTTTTTGCATGCAAATAAATCTGTTGGTGAATAATGCAATGAAAAATGTATATGTACGTATGTGTATTTGCATTACTCTTTGTCAAATGTCCTACAAAACCTTCTTATTTACACACCATCACTGCATACAGAGCCACAAACATCATTTTGCCCCAATGCCATGCCGATACTAATTTTCTAATATATTGCAAATACCCATAATAAAATTAAGTTAGTTTTTGGAGATTTTAAAGTTTTAATTGGGGAGAAGTGACGAAAGTTGATTGGCAATACCGATTCGTGGTGAGAGCGCAGAGAGTAATAAGTAATACAATCGCAAAATGTAATAGTATAGGTTGCCTTTCCCTGATCTAAAGGCCGGTAAGTTTCATATTTGATGGCTTATGACATTGACATTCAATACAAATTTATACATGTATAACGATTTCGCCTCGCATTCCTGATAAAAATTATCGACTGGCCATGTTGTCCGGAATTACTATCATGGTGGCACATATTTAACATTTTTTACGTTCTTTTGTAGGTATGACCAATTTCGTCTCTTCGTAATCGTCATTAGACAGGTCATTATTTTCCTCAGATAGTCAACTCTTAGGTGCACAAAAACAGTTACCACAATCGAAAATGTCATTATGGTTAGTGCAGGGCAGCTTAGAAAGCATGTTACCTGTAGTATTTGCCTTTCCAGGGGCGTAGTCAATTACAATATTATGTTGTCATTCCGTTTATAACGCAGCGAAATATCCATCTGAAATCCCATAGAGTATATATATTCTTGATCAGTGATGAAATAGAAGTCGATCTGAGCACGTCCGCCCGTGTGTGGAAATCACGTTTCAGTCCAAACGAAAGATGCCATACTCTTGAAATTTTATACAAATGTATTTTATGATAGCACAGGTTAAGCTCGGAAATGGGCTAAATCGGGCAAAACGGAAAGAAGTTCCCATAAGGAGAACTAAACCAACCTCTAAAAATAATATAGTTTTTAAATTTTTTAAGTTTTTGTTTTTCTGGATCATATTAATTATGTTTAATTACTTCCTTCTTTATAGCCTCTTTTTGAACCGTGTAAATAAAACTATTTTTATTTGTTTTTATTGATCTATATATTTCGAACCTCTCGGCTCATCTTCAGGATCTACTAAAAATGTTTTACTTTATAATATATTTTATACAAAAAATTTTTTATTTAGCTAACTCCTTTGATTTATATGAAAATTATTTTAATAAATGCAAAGTATATCTATATCAAGTACATATATGCAAGAGCCCAGCTGACTAAAATTTTTTTCAGTTTTTACATGAACGTATGTCAAAATTTGTTTACTTTTGTAGCGAGCCATATTTGTTTATTCGTTGAAAAAATAATTTTGTAAAATTGTGAAAAACATTATTAATTCAACAAAAGTAGCAAAAAAGAATTGTTGTGGAAAAGATTTTTGTGAAAAAGTGTATTGTTTAAGAAAAGTAACAAAACGAAATTGTTTTAAAAAAGTTCTAGCGAAAAGTATTTAAATTTTTGGAAATAATTGTGAACAAAACAAAATAAAATTTCTGACATAATATATTAATTTTACACAAACAAAATGTACGGTGGTTTTTGTAATTTTATGTTGTTGTGCTCTTGCGACTACTTGATATAGATATACTTTGAATAAATGTATAAAATTTTTTATATAATTGAAAATTATTGGCCTACTTCTGTATTCTAAATTTTAAGTAATAATTAGATTACAGTATGTATTAGTGTAATCTTTTTTGTCACTTTTATAATTACAAACTACTCGTTCATGTTTAATTATTTGATTTACTTCATGTATTTGTAATTTTGTTTTATTTTGTTCAATTTTAAGTATTTTTGTATTTTCAAAATCAAAATCATGCTTATTTGAAATAGCATGTTTAGCTAGAGCTGTTAAGTTTGATTGTTTTTTTAAAATTTTACAATCATATTGATGTTGTTCCAATCTATTCATTAATTTTTGTGTAGTTTCTCCAATATATACAATGTAAAAATTTTTGCAATTTATTTTGTAAACTACATCCGATTTTTGTTAATTTTTAAGTTTAGATTTTAAATTTTTGAAAAACATTTTATTGTTTGAAATTATTGGTGGTTTCATTATAAGTTGAACATTTGGTGTAAAATATTTAAAAACTTTTGACAATTTTTCAGTTAATGTTGGAATATATGTCATCGATGCATAATTTACTAAGGATTTTGATTGACTTCCATTAATTGATGATTTAATAATTTCATTTTGTTGGATAAATTTATAACTCATACATGTTTCATTTTTGTTATTTCTTGTTATTTTATGTTGTTGACAAACAGAATATATAAGTTTTTTGACAATATTCTGAAGATAATTATTTTAAGTACGGTATTAATTCTTTTAATATTATTAAACCAAAATTCTTTATGTGATAAACAAAAAAAATTTTTTTTTCTTATAAAATTTTTAACTGCGTTAACTTTCATATCATATGGATGAGCTGAATAATAATTTATAATTCGATTGGATGAAATATCTTTATGATACCAATTAGTTATAACTTTTACATTTTGTTTACGATGAGTAGTTTGTAATTATAAAAGTGATAAGAGAGATTACATTAATACATACTGTAATCTAACTATTACTTAAAATTTAAATTACAGAAGTAAAATAATAATTTTCAGTTATATAAAAATTTTTATAGATTTATTAAAATAATTTTTATATAAATCAAAGGAATTAGGTAAATAAAAAGTTTTGTGTATAAATAATATTATAAAATAATTTAAAATAAAACATTTTTAATATATCCTGAAGATGAACCGAGAGGTTCGAAATATATAGATCAATAAAAACAATTAAAAATAGTTTTATTTACACGGGTCAAAAAGAGGCTATAAAGAAGGAAGCAATTAAACATAAGTTTTAAATTTTTTTTGTAATTTTGTTAAGCAAATGATATATTTTTATGTCAAAGAAGGTGTAACGTGTTAAACTTGGAGCCATAAAAGCAAAAAAATTACCTGAGACGTAACCTGGTAGTCCTCTGCCCTAAAAAATGTCCCTATCAGAAATAAATATTAAATAAATTTTACATTTAATTATTTTGAACATTTATTTCTAAAGTTTTATGGCAAAGATGAAATACCCCCACGTTCCTTGCTAGGGAGACCCCGACAAAATACAGTTTTAATACCCTCCAAAGAGAATTGGACCCCATAAAGTATATATATTCTTAACCAATGATGAAGTCTAAAACGATCTCGCAATGCCCATACGCTCGTCTGTGGAAAACATTATGTAGTCTATTTTTGGACCCCGCCCCGTTTGGTGGGCGTTGATGTATGGTATTATATGCATAGTCACTGATCGCTGAACATAATTGGCAGCGACTGACACTATCATGTACCAAAGCAGAGTAACAGCACCCACCTTCGTCGGCCCTGTAGCAAAAATTAGCCGGCGAAGTAAAAGGTTGAAATAGCTACAAAAACAACTGTCTATCTTCTCATCTTTTCTAAATCTGTCCCCTCAATACTATCCCCTCGTTTTCAGTTCCGGCGCAATGCATTGCATATATAGGAGTCATCCCCTGAGTGCTGGTCCTACTCCTAAAAAAAAAAAAAAAATATTGAACAACTTTTATTCCTTAATCCTATAAGAAGATGAGATGTTCTCTGATCTAGCAGAGGTGAAACGTCTCCCCTACGGCACTTCCCGCAATTAAAATTGGGTACAAAGTTGTCTTAAAGGAAGTCCATCCCACCAAGTTAAACATTTTAAATTTACATACTAAATATTTGGAGGGTACTTAAGATTCGACCCGGTCAAATATAACGTTTTTAGTATTTATGGACTAATTAGGGTAAAATACGATAAAAAGTCTTTAAATATAATATAATAATTTATTTACCAAAAATGTTGGTTATTAATTTAAAAAAAATAATAAATTTTATAACGGCAATTTAATACAACATTTGGACATTATTTTCAAAAACGTAACACACGTAAAGCCTCAGGTGATAGATTTGTGATAATATACGTAAAGAAGAAATCAACGGGTCGGAATTTAGAAGAAGTCTATGCTAAAGATCAGTGTTAGTGCAAAACAAGACATTTTTTGCGTGTTGTCACGTCTGAATTGCTTAAATAATTTATAACAAGATTCAGCGGCTTCTTAGAGAGCTCGGGTATGGAAACTAGACTGTGATCAACTATATCCGATCCATTTATGAACTTTATGAAATGAAGGAGGCAAATTATACCATGGATACGTACTAATAAGCATTCGCGCGGTTCCTAACTAGTAATCTCTAAATTCTACACTATTAATTTTGTTTCCCGATGAAAGACATTGCAAAAGATGATGATAACTGCTTGATCTAAGCCAGTTATTTCAGATGATATAGCTGAATTCCAAAAAAGTTTTCGTCATTGGATGTGCCACTTCCGCCACTTTGAGCTTTGTCGATAATTAAACCTAATCGTGTCCTAAAAATTGTGAAGAAATAAAACAATAAATCAAATCGTAAACATGAACTGTGCACTGAGCATCAAACGGTAAAAAATATCTGAAAAATATGTATGCGCTACGAATCTAGTCGTAGAGACGAAGACCCTCTGTACCATGCACATTCGCAAACAAACGCAGATAAATTCTTTTTAATTTAAATGTACAGATCTAGAGCAACATTTTGATATGTAAATGTTGGCATCATAAGACGGCAACATAGGTAATACCTTAAGTAAAAAAAAGTCGTAAAAAATATACGTAAAAATTGATTTGTAGTGAAACCGCTTTCCGCAAAATACGTTTTGCTTAAAAAATTATTAAATACATAATAATAACGGTAAACACCTTCAACTTAAATATCCATTGTAAAACAATAAATCAAAAATGTGTTTTTCTTTGAAGAACACGCACTAGAAATTAACTTTGTTAGCACTGCTGAAAAAGATAACGAAAGTTGTTGTGATTTGTTCACTTCTGATGCACAAAGGTAAATGTAAAAAAGAACTGTTTGCAAATCTTTTTGCATGTTTTAATAGTACCACTAATAGTGAGTATTACAGCGAACTAACGTTGAAAAAATCGAACATAGTCATTTGACCACTATGTCCTACTACTGAACCACTGTGCAGCGTTTTTATTTTTATATGGAGGGTATATTTACTTTGTCATTCCGTTTGTAACGCAGCGAAATATCCATCTGAGACTCCATAGAGTATATATATTCTTGATCAGTGACGAAATCTAAGTCGTCTGTGGAAATCACGATTCAGCCCAAACGAAAATAGCTAGACTCTTGAAATTTGGTATAAATATATCTTGAAGGATATCACAGGTTAAGTTCGGAAATGGGCTAAATCGGGCAAGAGAGAAAAAAGGTCCCCTAGGAGGAATTAAACCAACCTCTAAAAAACCACATCATTTCTAATGTTTTTTTTTTGTAATTTTGTTAAGCAAATGATATATATTTATGTCCAACGCGTTAAACTTGGAGCCATAAAATAAAAAATAATAATTTTTGGACCCGGCCCGTTTAGTGGGCGTTATTATATGAAAAATAGTATACAAATTTAACAAATTGTTCTACTTGACCCTACATTCCTTTAAAATAACATCTTTAAGCTTTAATGACGAAGCTTAGAGTTAACCTGGTACTCCTCTGCCCTACTTAAATGAACTTAAAAAAAAATTTATTTTAAATTTTGTATTTAATCATCCCAAACATTTATTTTTAGAGTTTTATGACAAAGGTGAAATGTCTCCCATACAGCCCTTGACAGACCCCAACAAAATACAGTTTTAGTGCCCTCCAAAAAGTATTGGACGCCATAAAATATATATATATTCTTGATCAGTAATGATCGTCTGTGGAAAACATGATATAGTATATTTTTGGAGCCCGCCCCCTTAAGTGGGCGTTGACATACGATATTATATAAAGAAACTCCGTCCCACCAACTTAAACATTTTAAATTTACTTACTAAATATTTGGAGGGTATTTAAGATTCGACCCGGTCGAATATAACGGTTTTACTTGCTTTGTTTCACGAAAATTGAACGACACTCATATATACAGTAGTAAAGTACTATCGTCATATGCTTGAAGGAAGGAGATTCATATGCTTCCAGAAAAATTTAATTAGAGATGTATGTATGTCGAATTATTTGGTGCGAATATAATTCCGTATGTATGTATGTATGTATGTATGTATATATGAAATATAACACACAAATTAGCACCAGTGAGGAATTAAAAAGTAGTTTAATATACGGACGAACAATTCACCCCAACATACAACTGCATGGATCAGAAACCAACACTTCAATGATCACAAAAAATCACAGCTTATGGTATTATGCACGCAGTAATATATACATATGTACTTAATAACAAATATTTTACAGAGAAAATCAGACACGTCTTGATACTTGTAAGTATTACCGTGCTAGCATATATATATATATATATATATATATATATATATATATGTATATATATATTCATACATACATATATATATATATATATATATATATATATATAAGTTAACACATTAGTGAATACCCCAATTATGCTTCTTATATTAGTGAATACTTCTTATGTTCCACGTAAATTCAAATTCAATAATTCTTACACTTAACAACAAAAACAAAAGAATCAAATTTCAGCCTAGTTTAAGTAGCCAACAAGCATATTTTTATTTCACAATTATTTTCACACAATTTTAATATTATTTTGATGAGTAAACAAAATTGTTTTGATTTTATTAAATTTAAATAATAAGCAAAAATTGTATTTAGGCTAAGAAAAACGATTGTATAAAATAAAATTTGGATGAATAAAGTTAGTTCTGTTCTGAAAGCCAAATAAACTCGTTCACTGGCGCCCGAAGAAAGTGAAAAAGCTATACCCGGTTAAATATTAAAAGTGTCTTAGTGTAACAAAATAAAATTGTTCAACTAACCGTTCCTTGAAAACCAATAGCCAAGATAAATAATTACAAGTGGCTGAAAAATAAACCAGCATTAACGTAATTAAAAAACAAGCTAGTGGAAAAAACTTTTATAAAGAACCGTTTTAAAAGGAAAAAACATTCCAAAAAAAACACAAGCGGACAATTAAAAAGTTGAGGTACAGACACTTAAGAACAAAATTAAAAAAAAAAACAAGCTAGTGGGAAAAAACTTTTATAAAGAATCGTTTAAATTGAAAAACATTTTGAATACAAGCGGATCAATTAAAAAGTTTGAGCTACAAGCTAAACCATCATAGAACTCAAAAAAAGAAATCCTTAGTGAAAGTACCGTTTTACAAATTTAAAAATAAGCGGGAACAAAGGTAAAACCCTGATCAAACAACGAGCTGAACTACCGTTTTAAAATCAAGAAAATAAGCGGAAGGATCAACCAAAAAGGCATATCAGACAGACTCAACAAATCAGTTACTAGTGACGTCAGCCGTACCCTAGTAGATCTTCAAACTTCAAACAGGATAAATACGGACCGTACAAGCAGCATGCTGATCTTTCTACTGTAAGCTAACCATAAAATTTTATTAAAAATATATTAAATTATTATGAAATTAAAAACTCATTTTACTGCTTAAAGATTTATTAATTATTCAAATTAAATTGAACTTAAATCGTATAAAAAGTATATTAATTTTATTTTTCAAGAATTAACTAATTAAATTAAATTAAAATTAAATTGCATGAAAAAATTATATCTTTCAAAAAAAAAAACAACCAATCACCTTTTCTTTAACAAAGAAAATTTTTACATAATTGCAAATAAACATATTATTTATTCCCGAACTGTGAAATTAGATTGCATAAAAGTATATTAAATTTACAAATATTTTTGAAAACACACACACACACAATGAAATCAAATTATATGGAGGTCCCTCATGACAAATTTCAACGGCATTACGTAAGACTTGAAAACCTTAACGAAAAAAGGCTTATTCAGGCTTTAAAAAGCAAATTAAACCCAAACGTAGTAAACGGCATAAAAATTCCAGAAGAAAAGCTCACAATATTACAAAAGGTATACACGGAACACTTTTCTAAATTTAAAATCAGAATAACGCAGAGATTGGTAGAGGATATAGTTGATCCGGAGGAACAATTCGCTATCATTCAAAGCGAACACAAACGCGCGCACAGGAATTTTGCCGAGAATAAAGAGCAAATTTTGGAAAAATACTATTTTCCAAAAATGGCCAAGTTAGTTAAAGACTTTGCAAAGTCTTGCGAAGTTTGTAGTAAAAACAAGTACGACCGGCACCCCCCAAACCCAGAATTGCAACCTACTCCAATTCCCTCATACCCGACAGAAATTCTACATATCGACATTTTAGAAATCAAAGGCGAAAAATTTATAACCTGCGTGGATAAATTTTCAAAGTTTACAAAATTTTTTCATATAAAAAATAGATCAGTTCTGCACATCAGAGATAAGATCATCAAATTACTACATTTCTTTTCCGCACCAAACACAATAGTAATGGATAACGAGAGTAGTTTCATAAGCCCAATAGTTCTAAATTATATTGAAGGACTTGGAATTAAGACATATCTTGCACCTCCTCAAAAGAGTGAGGTAAACGGAACTATCGAAAGAGTCCATTCAACAATTGTTGAAATGCTGAGATGCCTAAAAGAGGAGTACCCGGATTTTACACTTAAAGAATTATTAAACATAACAGTCGATAGATACAACAATACGGTTCATTCCGTCACTAAGAAGAAACCAGCGGACATATTCTTCGGGCGAACCGAAAGAATAAATTATCAAAAATTAAGCGATTTTAAAGCGATAGTAAACAACGACTTACGCAATGAAATTGCTAGGAACCAAAAAATTAGACTATATAGAGAAAACGCAAAGAAGCAAAAGCCTAGAGCATACAGCCAAGGAGACATTGTCTTTAAAAAAAAACAAACAAATAAAAGGCAAAGATAAACCTATTTTTATAAAGCAAACTGTCGGGAAGGACAATACCGTCACAATAACAACAACCGATAATAAAAAAATTCACAAGTCCCATCTAAAAAACCAATAATTTTTTTCTTACAGGCTCCTAATCGACTGGACACACGCAACGGTTAACATCTACGAATACAACAATCCACTTGTTACAATTAAACTCGTTCACTTATATATATATACATATATATATATATACATACATTCATATATATATATATATATATATATATATATATATATATATATATATATATATATATGTATATATAAATATACATATATATACATATATACATACACGCATATATAAAGAAAAGTATCAAACGAGTTTCCGATGAACGAAAAGCTATTCAGACGTGCGTGTTTTGCTGCGTGGTAATCGTTGGGACTGAGCCCACCAAGAACATTAAAGCCTATGGCTTTAAGTCCTTGGCGTGAAATACCCCCAACGACTTCCCGTGAAGGTTTTCTACCTCGTATTGTTTTTACATACACATTTTTTTGTTTTGCATGTTCAAAGTTGATAAACAAACAATAAAAAAAAAATCAATGAGTGTTCGAACTCACGGGCGATGTGTTAACACCTTTTTCTTTATTTATTTTATATTAAACCCACAAAAAACAAAGAGAATGCAAAGCAAAAGACAAATGTATATACATACATTGTTATGTTTGTACATAAACTACATACGTTGCTGTCTTGCTCTCATTGTTATATGTATATGTACGTATAACCACGTCACTATGATTTGGCTGCTCAAAATCTCGACAATCATGCTAATGCTGTTGATAATATACAGGAAAACTTATTATTAGCACCCTCATTCAGTCATTCTTCCTCATTGTTAGCTCAACCATTAATAGCTCAAAAAAGTCCTTGTACTATCTCAAACCCCGCTGTACTGATAAACAATGCACCATCAACTATAAGTAATAATTCATCTGCTCCAATTAATTCAAACCCCACAGTTCCTGTTTTCAAACCGCCAAAAAAATCATCTAGTTTATCCCTCTCAATTGAGGCAAATCTACCTTCTCCTGTCTCTAATCCGTCAAACAATGCCTCAAGTTATTTTGCCAAAGAAAACGATATCGCTGCTCGATTTGCATCTTGTACATCTACGGACGACATAAAACGCTATATAATGGATAAGATTGGCTTCGATATTGATATTACTGTAATCAAATTTACATATTTTGAGAAACGAAATAAATCATCGTTTAAAATAATTGTTCTTCAGGGCTTATTGTTAACCGAGATTTTCGGCCGCCTAATGCTCTTATTCGTGAATATGAGTACAAAATTACGTCAACAGCTAACATGGCTCATCTGCCGCAATCATTGTCTTCAAAAAACTAATGCAATTATCGATAGATAATGCCATTAATATTGCTTATCAGTATAAGAGGTCTCAACACCAAATTAGCTAATCTTTTTGCAAGCAGTTTTGAGTTTTCACACCATATTATTGTTTTTACTGAAACATGGCTAAGTTATAAGGAATGTGTTCTCAACAATGAAATTTTATGTTCTAAATATCAAATATTTAGATACGATCGTGTATGGAGACCTGGTGGTGGTGTCCTAATTGTAATCCGTGATGTTTTCCAATGTGAGGTTATAAATATATTATTGCAGTTAAAATTCATGTCGGTAATCGACACTTATTTGTCACATGTTCATATATACTACCTAGCTCATCTTTTGTAGTATATAGTAAACATTTTTCCGCTATTAACTACGTTTTGAATCAATCAGACGTATCTGATATACTGCTTATTCTTGGCGATCTTAATATTCCAAGCGTGAAATGGATTAAACATTTTGATAGTAATTACATGTTACCAACAATTATGTGTGATTTTATACATTCCCTTTATGGATTTATGGGTTTTTAAACTAAAACATATAACAAATGTATCCGGAAATCTTCTTGATCTTGCTTTCGTTAATACTCCTATGGAATTTTATCTACGTAATTCACTACCTGTGACTCATCCCTTGGACCTTCATTACCCTCCTTTTATGAATAAAAAACAGGATTTAAAATTGGGATTCTGCGCTTGCTGATGATAATCTTGATAATTAGCCAGGCCCACTAACTGCTTTCGACTCGTTCGAGTAGTCGTCTCAGTCACTCACTTTTTTCGTCTGTGAGGCCCACTATCTATCTACTTATCGTTCGCTTAGCCTTACGTGTGCAACGTAAGCCATTTAAATATTATTGTTACCATATCAATAAATTCAGAAATTAATCGGCCATTTAAATAAAAAATCGCTAAAACAAGTAAAATGTAGTTTTAAAATTACAACTCTACAGTACTTTACGATGTGCTTAATGACAGAAGAAATATAAACAAAAAAAAATGAACAAAAATATTATAAACAGAAAATTTTAAGCAAAACTGTTTCAAAATTTTTATTTTTTTATAAAGTGCGATAGAAATATACATAAATGTAAACAAAAAACAAAATAAACAAAAATATTTATTATAAACAGAATATTATAAGCAAGTGTTCCAAAAAATTTTTTTTTATAAAGTGCGATGGAAATATCGGTGGCAGTATATTTTTTAAGTGATGATGAAGATTCGGTAGAAATACCTCGAAGACAACTTCGAGATGCTACAAATGTTTTGGACCTGACGACAAACCAGTAAGTAAATAATTAATTATGTATGTATGTACATGTATATAAATACATATACTATAAACTGAAGCAGTGTTCTTTTATATGCATTAACTATAATCATGTATAACCTTGCACTATTTCAGATTTGTTGCAAATTTTCGAGTATCTAAAGATATATTTGTTATGATACTGAAAAAATTGCAGAACAAATGGGTACAAGGAAGCCCTGCCACTTATGTTCGGCCTGATATTAAGTTGGCAATGTTTTTACGTTTCCTAGCAACTGGAGGTTACCAGAGGTCGCTTGGAAATGAAAGTGTTTCGTCAACAGGTAAAGCAACGGTTTATAGAATTATAAACGAATGCCTTAAGCTGTTTGCAAGTTTCATTTGTCCGGAGTGGATTAAAATGGTCGCACCTAATGAGAAACAGGAAGTCATCCAAAAATTCTTTGAACGCTTCGGATTTCCAGGTGTGTTAGGATGTGTTGATGGAACACATATTCGCATAAAAACTCCGGGAGATGAAGTTAAGCATTTGTACTTCAATAGGAAGGGCTATTGCAGTTTAAATGCAATGATGGTAAATATATGGGTAGTCTAATATCGTTATAGTTTTTAATAAACTTTTTTTATTTTTAGACATGTGATTACAAAATGAGGATAATGTTTGTAGATGCTAGGTATCCCGGCTCCAACCACGATTCATTCATATGGGAGTACAGCGTCGTTAGCCACAAATTACAAAATCAATTTGAAACCGGAAGAAAAAATATGTGGATTCTAGGTAATATATACATAAGTATATAGAATATGTTTATATACTCATTTATTTATTATGTTGTTTTAGGGGATAGCGGTTATAAATTAAAGCCCTTTCTGATGACGCCATGTCATGTGCACCCTGTTGTGAGATAAGGCAGTTGTGATCAGCTGTTAGTTTGGAATTTCTGTGGGGTTACCTTTGTTGTGGCGGGAGTTTTTTTTTGTAAACAAAAATAGAAGAGGGAAATAGAAGGTCCTGGAAGAAAGGAATGCTGACGGCGGACAAAATAAAGGCTACTTACGGGAGTTTGTTTTGAAAAAAAAAAGGAATTTAATTACTGTTTGAGTCGAGAGGAAAGAAGACGTTTTCTTTGCCTGGGTGCAGTTATTTTTTTGGTTGTGTTTTTTTTTTAACTAGTTTTATTTTTAAACTTAAACATATAGTGTAAAATTAAAGGCAGTACATACATAAGGACAGTCATAAAATACATAAAGAGAAAAAACATTATAAAAAAAAAGTGCGCACCGTGACATATGTGCATAATTGAATACATAAACTTTAATAAAAAAAAGAACATTAAACAAAACCTCTTTAAAAATATACATAAACACAGTCACGTACATAAGATAAACTTTAGCAACAAAATCACAAACATACATTTAAAACCTGAGCAAAAGAAGTGAGCATAGAGACATAAGTGCAGAAACCAATACATAAAATTCAAAAAAAAAAAACCTTAAACAAAACCTTGTGCACATATATAAAAAAAAACACATCATCCCCATACGCAACAATACACCCAGCCAACGAGGAGGGCCAAGCCATAGGGTCAGTAGAGAGAAGGGGCAGCAGATAACCGGCCAGGAAGTAGCCAGCAGCCAACACCAAACTTTCAGGTATCGTGCCAAACTTTTAGACCAGGACGTTACTGGACGAACGGTGACGTACGGGTTTTATATACATATATATATAGATTTTTGCCGCTATAGCTCCGTAGGGAATCTACCGCGTTTGACGCTTATATACGTTTTGTGTGAGTTAGGTGAGCTCATCTAGGACAACACGAGAGTTTTGTTTTTGTCCGCGGGTTTTCCGAAACCAAAGTAGGGAAAAATATATATATAGATCGGGACGGTCTATTGCTACTGTAGACGACGTACAGAGCAGTAATAGGACACGCCACGGACGGACGGCCGTACCAACCTGCTGTTGGGGTTTTTTTTATTCGTTAGAGTTTTTTATTTAAATTTTGAGAAATTTTTGTTTGATATTTTGGTTTATATACATTTGTTTCGATTAGTTTTTTTAAAATTAATTTTTTTATTTCCATTGATTCAATTTTTAAATTTTGTATTTTCTTTGATTTGTAATTTTTTTAGTAATTTTTAGTTGATCATTTTCATAATTTCTTTGTCGGTTAATTAAATTTCTTTTCTTTAATTTAAAATTGTTTTCATTTCCATACCTTTTGTTTTATAAATAAACATGTTAATATTGATCACAATTTGAGAATTGGTAGTATTTTGGCCATGAAGGCTTAGTTTTTTCAGCATGCGGTAAGTAAGGCGAAGAAAAAGGTATCAAGGGATCGTGTATGGGACATCCAGATCCATACTGGATGTCATGGAGGAGCCGAAAGACTCCTAAGGGGAGGGTTACCTGGCAAAACCATCGCCAGAGGGTTTCTTGTGTCTAGAGTAAGTATGTGCGTGTAACATCAGGGAGTGATGCGTCTGTTTTCGGGCTCCAATTTAAACAAACAAAACTATTATCCAGTGTCGCAACACCAGACACTTGAAGCTGGTATTTTTTTTTTTTTTTTGTGTATGTATATATATAGATGTATAAAATTCCAGCTGGACTACTGGCAAGAACTCCCCCAAGACGGCGAGCTTCAGCCGGAGCAACCGCCATAATACCAGCGCGGCCAGTAGTCTGGTAACCCAACGCACATATGGTTACATCAGCTGCGACCATATGTGCTACAAGGGGATATGTATGCATGCATGTAAATACCAAACATCTACATTATCTATCTATATATGCTATATTACACAAAAAAATGGCGCCCAACGTGGGGCACGAAAGCTGACTAACCATAAGAAGTTGGTTCTTGGTAGCAGTGATTGACTGGTGTTTAACAGCCGCGTATGACCTGGTAGGTTATGTAAGAGTCCCTATCCAGTAGCGACGCGGGTTGTGGAAAACCAGTGAGTAACTGTGTAACACTTTGCTATGTGAGGTGAGCCAAATAAACTTGTATGAGACACATCACCATCACCTATGTAAGTCCCGTTTCGCAAGCCTTAGTAGCTTGGAAACGCGTTGCGACATAGGATGACAGTGATGTGGTCATGGGGGTTTATTGACTTAGCATTCTACTTTTTCTACACAACTTGAGACTTAAAATAAATTAAAAATTTACAATATAATTTTAATTGCACAAGTTGTTGAGAAAAGGGCTGATTTACAAAGGAACGTGTTACGAGGGGAACGAGAACTTTTGAGTAAGTTTAGAAATAAGCTTATTTCTTCACTTATCCCCAATTAGGGACCAGTCCTGGTACAACAAACCTCAGGGGTTGACACCAGTTGCGGTAAATAAATTAGTGGATGGGTGAAGACAACAGTTTATCTTCTTATTAGTTCACTCCTGAAACCATTCAAGTATAAATATGTCTACTGTTAGCACACATACGAGCCGACACAGAAACCTAAAAACGTACCTTGATTACCTTTCTTTTCCCTGAAAATACCGCATAAATACAAATTTAATTTTGATTTTACTTGGGTAATTTTCAGCCTATCGGAAAATTTTAGCATTTCCGCCGAGTTTGAAAGAAATCATTTTGGTAACATTATTCAGTTTGGGATCATTGGCACTATAAATCCAATCGTTGATTATAATTATTGGTTTATATTATTTATTATATTTTCGCTCTTATTATTTCGTTATATTTTACTTTTTATATAGGTATTTATTACATTTGGTTATTCATTATTATTATTTTGAATTTTAAAATTATTGGGTGTACCCATATCTATTCCAGTTTAGACGTTTTGTCTTAATTTCGATATAGATATACTTTGCTATCGTTGGTGCATTTCTTTTAGTAGTTTATATTGGTTCAAAACGATTTACACACGAAAGTGTTAAGTTTCGAGTTTGAATTCCTTTTTTTTGTTGGAAAAGCTATCTACATATTTATTTTTTTTATTTGGTTTTTCGGTTTACTAGTTTCAATTGTGTTAATTTTTCATTTATATTAATTGCATTATACGGCATGATAATTTTGGCCAGTTGAATTATAAAGGCTAAAATTGTTTTGTTATATACATATTTTGAATTTTTTATTTTTTTTTTATCCCAAACAAGTTGGAAAACCATTTGCGTTTAGGTTTGGCTTGTTTGGTTAATAGGTTAATATATTAGTTAATTATAAATTTTTCTTTTAGTTATTTTATTTATATTTTTCATAATTGTATTTCTTATTTTTTTCCGCTTTTGTTTATTTACTTTCATAATAATCCTTAATTTCAGCATAGATTAGGGATTGTAGTGGAATTTTCTTAATTTTTAGTTAGTGGGTTTTAGCTAATCTTTTTTTTGCACATCTGGGGTCGGAACTAAATGGTGTTGACACGCAGCGCCAGCAGGATGATGACCGACACCAATAACGCACCTGCAACCAGCGCGAGTACTACTTGCAGCACAGTCATGACAGCCACTACAACTATGGCGACGATGACCAACCCGTCAGCAAATATGTGTACGGCAACAACGTTTACTGCAGCCAACCAAATACGCGCTACGACCAGTACCCACCATGCCAATGCTGAAGTGCACGAGCAAATAAGAGACTCGTCGTCCTTCAACAGTACCACTGCAGGGAATAGGGCCCAGTACGATGAAGCCGTTTATAGCCCAATAGCCGAATTATCTACAGATCCCAGCGGTCTACAGCAAATGATTGAGGCAACAGTGGGCCTAAATCAAGCTAAATGGTCGAGGGAAATAGATGTTAAAATACAAAAGGCGTTGGATGAAGCGAAACAGGCTTTCATAGCAGCAGCAGCAGATAGGCCAGGGACGTCCCGAGCTACAGCAAATTTGCCAGGGGGATCTGGTCCAGCTCAGTCCACAATACCCCAGCCACCAGTTGGTTTCCGGCCTTCTGTCGTGACTGGGTACGCAAATATGCAACCACAACAACAAGCAAATGCATATATGCCACCGCACAGGCAGAACACTTGCCTACAGCAGCCAGCAGCGATGCCACCACTAATTCCTGCACCACACAATATACGTGTAAATGCCGAGGCTCCCTTCGTAACACAGCCACCAAACGTAGCGGTCCAATATCGCACCGTCTCAGGGGATTCACGACCTGAATACCTGCCAGACCGGTGGCCAATATCAAATTCGCAGCCGCAAGCAAATTATCAGCAACAACAGCAGGCTAATTATCAGCAACCAAATTGGCAACAGCAACACTTCCAGTCCACAAATTACCAGCCGCAGATTTATCAGCCACAAAATTACAATCTGCCAAGGGCTATGCCCACGCAACATGAGCCGCTAAATAAATTTAAGTTGGATAAATGGGGCGTGAAATTCGACGGCACAACAAAAACAATGAATGTGCAAGAATTTATTTTTCGAGTGAGCGCATTAAGACGAGATTACAATTGTCCTGATGGGGAGATATTGCGTTGCTTTCATTTGCTGCTAGAAGGGCCGGCACTGGATTGGTATTGGGACTACCGCAAGATAGTTCAGGTCACAACCTGGGAGGAGCTGGAAAAAGCACTGTTGGCTCAGTATAGGCGCTATGCAAAAGAGTACCAGGTACAAATGAAGATCTTAAGTCGCCGGCAGCTACCTCAAGAGCCATTCGATGATTTCTATAACTCTGTCATCAGATTAAGAAATCAACAGCAAACGCCGTATGATGAAGAGCAGCTGGTGGAAATAATGCGCGGTAATTTAAAGCCTGCATTAGCGCAGATGATGTTCAGCGTACATCTGCGAACATTATCGGAGTTTTGTCGCGAGGTACGAAGGGCCGAAAATTTGCTTGTCACACAGCGACAACTTTACCCACAGCGGTCTAATTTCACCCATAGGGTGAATGAAGTCAGCTGTGAGGAAGATGTTGCTGAGCCGACATATTTGGAAGTGGATGCTATGCGTGATACAAGCCAGTACAAGTGCTGGAATTGCAAGGTTGTCGGTCACGCATTCATGGATTGTCCTGAGCCAGTCACACGCGTATTTTGTTTTAGGTGTGGCCAGGAAGATGTAGTGTCACCCAAATGTCCCAGGTGCAAGGGAAACAGGGCACGGAACACGCCTCGAACTGGGCAGGCGCGTTCGACAGCGGTCTAGACCCAGTCGATAGGCCGCAACAACAACAACAAAGTAATTCAAATTTAGTTAGGATTTTAGAAAATAAGGATAGGATTAAAATAGTGGAAGAACCAAGGTTAAGGGAACTTAAGCCTCTGCATGTTAGGATGCGCGAATATTATGAGGCTAAGTGTAGGTTAGGTCTAGTAACGAATAGGATTAAGAAGGCGCGCGAACGATACAAAGCGCGGAAAAAATTGCGACTCGAGATTTCAGCCGCATCGCTTTATGAGGGTAAGGACTCACGTCTATATACCCGCATAACGCTAAATGGGCATGAAATTGAGGGTTTGCTCGACAGCGGCGCTACGGTAACATGTCTGGGCCGCAACTGTCTTGATTTTGTAGAGAAGGCTGGCCTTAAAATCCATGACTTTTCTACAATAATCAAGACAGCGGACGGTACTCAGCATGATATTGTAGGTCGTGTACGTGCTAGTGTAAAGTTTGGCCAAACAACGCAGGTCATAAATTTCTATTTGGTACCTAGTTTGAGTCGCGAGTTGTTCTTGGGAGTCGACTTTATGAAGGTTTTCAAGTTATTTGCCAACATAGATAGCATAACAACAAATGGCATAAGTCTCAGTGAAGAGACCGAAAATACGCCCGAGGTTTTAGCTCATAACTTGACAGCTGAACAGCGCCAGAATCTAGATTTTGTAATATCCAGATTCCCCTGCTATACAAAAAAAGGTCTAGGGAAAACGCAATTAGAAACTCATTCTATAGACACGGGAGATGCTACCCCAGTGAAAGATAGACATTATCCTGTCTCTCCAGCGGTACAAGCGCTTATGTTTGCAGAGCTAGATAGGATGCTTGATCTCGGTGTCATTGAGCTTAGCGAGAGTCCTTGGAATCACCCTGTCACTTTAGTCCGCAAGGGCGAAAAGAACAGGCTGTGTCTGGACGCTCGAAAACTCAATGCACTGACGGTCAAGGATGCCTAACCTTTGCCACACATTGAGGGCTTGTTAAGTCGGCTGGGAGACACGATATATATATCTAGTGTCGATTTAAAAGACGCTTTCTGGCAGATACCACTAGAGCCATCTAGTAGAGAAAAAACTGCATTCACTGTGCCTGGGCGGCCACTGTATCAATTTACTGTCATGCCTTTTGGGTTGTGTAATGCAGCCCAAAGGTTATGTCGGTTAATGGATAAAGTGATCCCCGCCGCACTACGTGATAGAGTTTTTGTCTACTTAGATGACCTTTTGATAGTATCTCCAGATTTCGAGACACACCTGGAGTTGCTGATCGAAGTATCTAATAGTCTGGGGAAAGCAGGGTTAACAATCAATGTTGCAAAATCTAAATTCTGTTTCAAGGAGTTAAGATATCTAGGCTATATAATAGGAGGAGGCAAAATTAAACCTGATCCTACCAAAGTGGAAACGATTACTCGTTTTGCATATCCGAAAACGGCAAAGCATGTGCGGAGTTTTATGGGCGCAGCAGGCTGGTATAGAAAATTTATACCCGACTATGCGACCATAGCAGCTCCAATCTTTGACACGCTGAAAAAGGGGAAACAATTCAAGTTTACAGATGAAGCTAAGGTAGCGTTTGATCGCCTCAAGAACGCTCTAATTTCAAGCCCGCTACTTATTCACCCAGATTTCAACAGACATTTTTATGTTCAGTGTGACGCGTCAGATATAGGCATTGGTGCAGTGCTTTTTCAGAAAGACGAATCTGATAATGAGCATCCAATTGCATATTTTTCACATAAATTGACATCTGCGCAGAAGAATTATTCAGTTACTGAACGTGAATGTCTGGCAGTGGTCTTGGCGATTAAGAAGTTTAGGCCCTATATAGAACTTATGCCCTTCTCTGTGATAACTGATCACAGCAGTCTAAAGTGGCTTATGTCACATAAGGACCTAAGTGGCCGGTTAGCCCGGTGGAGTCTACACTTGCAGGCGTATAATTTCACCATAGAACATAGACAGGGGAAACAAAATGTGGTACCCGATACCCTATCACGCTACGAAATGGATGAAGTTTCAGCAAATGTAGAAGGTCTGATCGATCTCGATTCAGTTGCTTTCAAGTCGAGTGATTATTCTGAACTTGTCTCAACAATTGAAGCAAATTCTGAGCAATTACCAGATTTGAAAGTAATTGAAGGCGTTGCCTATAAGCGAGTTCGACCCTATGATGGCGTGGTCGTGAATGAGGATTTCTCATGGAAGCTATGGGTGCCTCAGGAATTGACGAAACACATCATAGACAAGGCACATAACTCCCCGCAAGCATCTCACGGAGGCGTTGGTAAGACTCTCCGACGCATAAAGGAGTACTTTTACTGGCCAAACCAAAACGCTCAAGTCCGCGATTTCGTCTTGAACTGCCAAATATGTAAGGAGTCAAAACCAACAAATAAGACTCTGCGACCACCGATGGGCGCTGAAACAATTTCTGAGCGTCCGTTTCAGCGCATATATATGGACTTTTTAGGTCCGTACCCCCGATCGAAAAACGGCAATTGTTATATTTTTATCGTGTTAGACCATCTGACAAAATTCGTTTTGCTTAAAGCCCCGCCAAAAGCGAATAATAAAAATATTATTAAGTTTTTAATTGCTGAAGTGTTTCATAAATTTGGTACACCAGAAACCATAGTGTCAGACAATGGCAAGCAATTTATAAGCAAAGAATTTTCAGAGATGGTTAACAATTTTGGGGTTAAACATATACGCACGGCAATTCACGCACCGCAAGCTAATGCGTCCGAACGGGTGAACCAATCGATATTAGCTGCGATACGGTCTTATTTACAAGACGATCAGTCTGAGTGGGACAAACATTTGTCCGAGATTGAGTTTTCGCTCAGATCGTCGGTGCAGCAATCGATTGGAGTTACCCCATATTTTGCCCTGTTTGGCATGAATATGGTAGGACATGGCAGTGTGTATAAAATAGCGAGGAAGTTGAGAAGTCTAGAGGATCCGGATTTAAATTTGGTTACTAAACCAGAGCAAATGTCCCTTACTAGGGCGAAGATGCGCGATACTTTGCATAAGGCTTACCTTAGGAATGAAAAGACCTATAATACCCGCTGTAATATGGTCAAATTCATTCCGGGACAGGAAGTATATCGTAGGAATTTTCAGCAGAGCGATTTTAAAAACAATTATAATGCTAAATTAGCACGAAAGTTTTTAAAATGCCGCATCGTCCGACCCATAGGGAATAGCCTTTATGAGGTAGAAAATTTGCAAGGTAAATCGCTGGGGGTATTTCACGCCAAGGACTTAAAGCCATAGGCTTTAAGGCTCTTGGTGGGCTTAGTCTCAGCGATTCCTAAGCCCATAAGACGCACGTAGCTTTATATTGTTATTGAATCAGTTTCGCGCGGAAGAGAGTTCGAAGGACGCGTTTGTTTTATTTTTGTATTATTACCGCGTTTATTATTTATTATGATTTTTATATTAATTTTTTTTATATTAATTTTTTTTAGTCAGAAAAGGTAAATAGAGCAAATATTTTCAAATTTCAGAGGTGAGGACGGAGGCCACAGCAGTATTGGTCTTTATTTTTTTTCTGTAGTACAGAAACAAGAACTAGGCTAATGATTGATCAGCAGTGTTTCATCCTTATGATGCTGATCATTTCTGGGTTTGTTCCATTGTCACCAGAACGAGTCATTAATCATTTTGCCAAAAACATAAGCTTACGTTTCTAAGCTGATTACATGTGTAATCATCATAGCCCTATTGGTGGAACCTCATGGTCATCCTGGGGAACTATGCCATTAAGGACTAAAGGTTCTTAGTCACCTAGAGCTATAATGTGATCTGAGTCCGATCTTATAGCGAGTTCAGGCAAAAATTATGATTAACATTACACCAACATCTGCATGCAAATGGTTAGTGTCTCGTAGAGGTGAATTGGAGGGAACCCGGACATGGTAAGCATGTAAGGGAGAAAAGCTGAGGTGATAGGTACATTGAATACCTGTCGAGGTCAATCAGTTATGAGAGATCAAGTACTGAGGGGCGAAAAAAAAAAACGAAGAAAAAAAGGCCGACCTATACACCAAAGATGAGTTTGTGGCAAAGTTTTGTATATATATGTATATACATATATATATGTATATATATGTATATGTATATATATATGTATATATGCGTGTATGTATGTGTATGTATATATATATATATAAATAATTAGATGTAGGATAATAGTTAGTAGGTTATTTATTAATACATATAGGAATAAATTTAGCTTAGTATAGGTATAATTAGTAATTAAATGTTAGATTAAATTCTAGGCTACTTAGATTAGAACTCACAAATAGGGTTTTGTTGTTGTTGTTGAGGCAGAGTAGGATAGTGTGTAGGTTATAGTTGAATGAATGGTGGTATGATTGAAGCAGTATGAAAGTATGAATGATTTCATAAGGATGATTGTGGGTTTGTTTTCCTCAGAAGGATTGTGTGAATGTTGCGTGTATTCCAATGGTGTGGTATAGTTTGATTGGTAATTGATGAAGTAGAGATGGTGTGCCTGAAATAGATAGTAAGACTTTAGTTGTATGTTTAGATTTAAATTAGGGATAAATATATATGGTTCAGTTGACCACTCACTCAGGAGACCAGCAGGTGGACCTGATGCGATGTCCCTTCCAGGTCCAAAGGGGGTTTTTTAGGATCTGTGAAGGAGTAGGATAATTAGAATAATGGTATATAAGTAGATTTAGTGGTGTAATTAATAAAATAGCTAATTGGTACATACGGCCAAACGCCGCCGTCAACTTGCCGGCGTCGGGGTTAACATAACCTCTTATTGGTACCAAATGTTTATGGCGTTCTTTCGTTTGTTTTTTTGTATACTCATAATTTTAAATGCGCACTGGAACTTACGTGCAATCCAGCATTGTTTCACGCAGTCCCTGCCAAGGTCATTAAGTTCCTCCAGTCAGTTTACTCTCTGTTGTTTTTTTTTGTGGTTTTTTTTAATGTTCCGCTACATTTGGTCATGGGCATCTGCTAAATAAAAAAAGGAATGAGGGAATATATTATCCGCCATATAAAATATATATATAAAAGATTAGCAAAGCTATTTGTACCTACCTGTTATGTTAAACAACCGCCATCAATGAAAAAAAAAAAATCCAGCATGAGTGCCAACAGACAGAAGTCGTAAAATGGTAGTAAATGAATTCGCCGTAAATTTCATTCATGACATGGCCATTCATTTACGGCGATGCCAGATCAACAGAGCTACAATATGAGTAATGCTACTCTAGCGTTTTTTTGTTTAGCTAGGTTGACATTTGCTAACATCTCAGCAATAGGGAATACATTTGCCCTCCCATTCTGGATCCTCTGGAGGATTCCAGACATGGTTGGGTTTGTCATGTGCACCCTGTTGTGAGATAAGGCAGTTGTGATCAGCTGTTAGTTTGGAATTTCTGTGGGGTTACCTTTGTTGTGGCGGGAGTTTTTTTTTGTAAACAAAAATAGAAGAGGGAAATAGAAGGTCCTGGAAGAAAGGAATGCTGACGGCGGACAAAATAAAGGCTACTTACGGGAGTTTGTTTTGAAAAAAAAAGGAATTTAATTACTGTTTGAGTCGAGAGGAAAGAAGACGTTTTCTTTGCCTGGGTGCAGTTATTTTTTTGGTTGTGTTTTTTTTTAACTAGTTTTATTTTTAAACTTAAACATATAGTGTAAAATTAAAGGCAGTACATACATAAGGACAGTCATAAAATACATAAAGAGAAAAAACATTATAAAAAAAAAGTGCGCACCGTGACATATGTGCATAATTGAATACATAAACTTTAATAAAAAAAAGAACATTAAACAAAACCTCTTTAAAAATATACATAAACACCGTCACGTACATAAGATAAACTTTAGCAACAAAATCACAAACATACATTTAAAACCTGAGCAAAAGAAGTGAGCATAGAGACATAAGTGCAGAAACCAATACATAAAATTCAAAAAAAAAAAACCTTAAACAAAACCTTGTGCACATATATAAAAAAAAACACATCATCCCCATACGCAACAATACACCCAGCCAACGAGGAGGGCCAAGCCATAGGGTCAGTAGAGAGAAGGGGCAGCAGATAACCGGCCAGGAAGTAGCCAGCAGCCAACACCAAACTTTCAGGTATCGTGCCAAACTTTTAGACCAGGACGTTACTGGACGAACGGTGACGTACGGGTTTTATATACATATATATATAGATTTTTGCCGCTATAGCTCCGTAGGGAATCTACCGCGTTTGACGCTTATATACGTTTTGTGTGAGTTAGGTGAGCTCATCTAGGACAACACGAGAGTTTTGTTTTTGTCCGCGGGTTTTCCGAAACCAAAGTAGGGAAAAATATATATATAGATCGGGACGGTCTATTGCTACTGTAGACGACGTACAGAGCAGTAATAGGACACGCCACGGACGGACGGCCGTACCAACCTGCTGTTGGGGTTTTTTTTATTCGTTAGAGTTTTTTATTTAAATTTTGAGAAATTTTTGTTTGATATTTTGGTTTATATACATTTGTTTCGATTAGTTTTTTTAAAATTAATTTTTTTATTTCCATTGATTCAATTTTTAAATTTTGTATTTTCTTTGATTTGTAATTTTTTTAGTAATTTTTAGTTGATCATTTTCATAATTTCTTTGTCGGTTAATTAAATTTCTTTTCTTTAATTTAAAATTGTTTTCATTTCCATACCTTTTGTTTTATAAATAAACATGTTAATATTGATCACAATTTGAGAATTGGTAGTATTTTGGCCATGAAGGCTTAGTTTTTTCAGCATGCGGTAAGTAAGGCGAAGAAAAAGGTATCAAGGGATCGTGTATGGGACATCCAGATCCATACTGGATGTCATGGAGGAGCCGAAAGACTCCTAAGGGGAGGGTTACCTGGCAAAACCATCGCCAGAGGGTTTCTTGTGTCTAGAGTAAGTATGTGCGTGTAACATCAGGGAGTGATGCGTCTGTTTTCGGGCTCCAATTTAAACAAACAAAACTATTATCCAGTGTCGCAACACCAGACACTTGAAGCTGGTATTTTTTTTTTTTTTTGTGTATGTATATATATAGATGTATAAAATTCCAGCTGGACTACTGGCAAGAACTCCCCCAAGACGGCGAGCTTCAGCCGGAGCAACCGCCATAATACCAGCGCGGCCAGTAGTCTGGTAACCCAACGCACATATGGTTACATCAGCTGCGACCATATGTGCTACAAGGGGATATGTATGCATGCATGTAAATACCAAACATCTACATTATCTATCTATATATGCTATATTACAGCCATTTAGAAACCCAACAGATGTGTATGAAAGGTTGTACAACCAAAAACATACAAGCACACGAAATGTAGTTGAACGTTGTTTTGGTGTGCTCAAAAATCGGTTTCGGTGTATTCTTGGCTCACGAGGGCTTCACTACACCCCCGAAAAAGCAACACAAATCATAAATTCTTGTTGCGCTGTCCACAATATGTGCATAACATATAAATGCTTTGATTAAGCTCTTCAACATTTGGAAGCTAACATAGATTCCGAAGATGATGGATACAACGCTAATGACCCAGTAGAAACGGCTGCTGTTGCAATTCGACGTAACATTTCAATTAATTTGTAAATTTATTTAATTATTATTATCATTATTATTATTCTTACCTCTTATTATTTCAAACACCATACAAAAAGATCATATTTTCTTATCAGTTTTGTCATTTTAGTTAATTTTTATATTTTTGTTTCCATAAATTCATTTCTTAAATAATATTGCATAAAATAAAAAAAAATTTATCATAAAATAATTTGTTAATTCAAAAAAAAGTAAATAAATTTAAATTATTATATATATATATAAAAAACAAATAAAAATACTTAAACATTAATTCATATACATATCTAAAAGGGCTATTAGACACGCATACTTGTCTGCAGACATGTGTGATGGCATACCAAATCTCACTGTCTAATAGCATGTATGTCGAGTACGTCCGACATGTATGTTGGTTTTCAAAAATTTTTGATTTTCTGATGTCTGTCGCATACCAACATACTCGTCTAATAGCGTGTCTGTCGTACTTCATATAAAAATTCAGTTCGCTTGTTGACGCTGATGTGTGCTAATCGGAAAGTTGTAAAAAAAATTCATTAAACAATATAAAAGCCTGCCGTAATTGTGGCAAATAAAATCATATTATAACACAATAAGCAATGAAAAATTATGGGATACAATAAATTAAAAGAAAAATTAATAAAAATAGATTGTAATAGTATTTCATTGATAACCATAGCCGCTACACTTTCCGATTCATTGTCATGCTTTTGCTTCAAAAATTTCTTTGTACTGAAGTATGCCGTCAGTGTGCGATAGTGTAATAGCAAAACACAAAGTATGCCATCACACATGTCTGCAGACAAGTATGCGTGTCTAATAGCCCTTTAAGTAAAGCTTTGGCAAATATTTGAGATTAAAAGTACTCGTATATAAAAAATTTAATTATTATTTAGGCTGTTTTAGGCACTTACTTTAAATTATTTGCTAAAATTTCAATTGCCTGCAGCATTTTTAGTTGGATTTCTGATTGTTTTCCCACTGCTTCTGCCACTCGATTTACGGCAACAACCAAGTTTTTCGTACCTTCAACCTGCTCTTGCGACGTTCAAGCTAACTTTTCACTGGCTGCCAACTGTTGGGAAATTAGGGCATGTTGATTTCCAGCTACCAGCACTTTCTTCTTTTTTGAAGATGATGGTAAAAAAACATTTTCTCCATTGCCCTCAAAACTCTTCTGTTGTTGTGTTTGCTGTTGTGGCTGGTTTTTTTCAGTGCCTTTATTTTGATGTTGCCTGGTGGGAGTAATTACTGCAACTGACTTGCTAGTCGTTGGTGGTGAATCCGTAAGCGCTATGAAGCAGTCATCTATTGAGTCAATAGTCTGCGAGCAGTGTGCTTCTGAGTACTCAAACACATCCCCACTTGGTGCTGCAGATTTGGAAAGCGACAGAGTTCGGTCAACTATTTCCTCAATTGAAGACAACTGGTTCATACGATACGGGCCACCACCAGTTGCATTCACATTTTTTTTCATTTTCCGCTACCTTTTTTTTTGTTCGGGATTTCAAGTCAGCCCAGGTCTATAAAAATATTCGTTAATGTACTCGTATGTACACACTTACATAAGTATTAAAACATGCAATTTTACTTACCTTCTTCCACTCAACAACAGAACGTAGAGGCGGACCCATAGCATTTAATTTGGTTGTTAGTAGTTTCCACTGCTCTTCAAGGGACATCCTACTATTTCCAAATACAAAAAGGCCTCTAGTGAACTCCGAATTTTGCTCCATATGTTCACCTAGAGCTTGTAATTGTCCTGGTGTAGACTTCTTAATGCTGCAATATAAAATATTTATAAGTACCACTTTTTTAACCACATATACATATATATTTATACATTTATATGCATATATGTATGTAAATGTAAAAAATATATTACTTACCATTTAGATTGTTCCATATTTTTTAAATTAATTTTTTTTTCAAATTGCACTTCACTGGTCGCTAATAAAAAATAAGTGACTTTTTTGACATTTGTTTTCTCTTAGATACCATATGTTTTTACTTAGCGGGCCGCAAATTTGTATGTAGAGTTTTACGTTATCGTTTTCTTGTCGACTTGTCGAGATAAATGTTGTTAGTGGGTAGGGCTTCCAGCCGTCCCGATTTCGGCGGGATTGTCCCGCCATACAATTTTTGTCCCGACTTCCCGCTTTAGCACAAAAAATCCCCACACCAATCTACCAACATTTATAAAAAAATCCTGCTGTGTATTATTTTCTGATGGTTGTGTTTTTTAGATAAGATAAAATACAAACTACATTTTTATATGAAAAATCTATCTGATCTATTTCATCATCATTACATTCAATAGCATCCCCATTCAATTGTTTCAAGTTCAAAGCTGCATTTTTGATTGACAGTTAAGGTGTTATGACACTATTTTTTGTATTTTTTCTGTTTTGGAGAACAGTGCAAATATATTTTCATAGGAAAACTGACCAATTTTATTTGTGTTTGCTCTAATGTAGCGGTTTTAAACTTTTGTTTGGCGATTTTTAGCTTTTTTTGGCGAGTTTTTGTAGAAAAAAAGTGGGGAATAGTGTTTGTTTTGTTTACATTTTATTTTGCAAGAACAAAAAAGTAATTCTTTTTCTTTCTTGCATTTGTTGTTTCATTCGATCAATCCTAAAAAAATCCAATACAAAAAACAGCAAGTGTCATAACACCTTTAACGACATTTTAAATGTGCAATAAATGCAAATAACTCGGATGTTCTCCAAATTACAATACATGCTATGCGGTTGTAATTCTTCGTCATTTTTCAAAAGATCTTGTTCATATTTTAAAGCGCTTGTACAAAGTTCAAAGTTATTTTAATCGTATTATTTAGTGTTTAGTCTAGTTATATTATTAATTAATTTTAATTGAATTGAATTTAACTGGAAATTAAAAAAAACGAGGTAAGCCTTACATTTTACTAAATTACGAGCATGTAATGAGTTTTTTTGTATTAATCTATGGGTTAGAAAATGGACATCAGAAATTTTTTTACTAATAAGAGTACTAACCGAAACCGAGCAAGAAATCAACAGTTGGAGGATTTGGAAATTGAAGAAGATGTAGTGGCAGAGAATGATGATAATGAAAATTGTCAAGAAGATAATGTAGTTGGTGAAGGTGATGCTGTTGGTGTATCCGAATCAGATATTGATAAAGAAAGTGCTTCACCTTCAACAGCTAAGAAGCAAAAACTATCAAAGCGGCTTGTAAAATTTAATAAAAATTGGTGCAAAAACTTTGATTGGCTAATAACTGGCCTAACTGAAAATGATTCTAAATGTATTATTTGTGCAGTAAATTTTAAAATTGGTCATGGCGGAGAAAATGATATACGTAAACATGCTAAGTCTCAACAGCATATTAGAAATTTGATAGCAAGTTTATCTAAAAAAATAACATCATTCATACCAGCAAATAGTTCCATTGGCCAAATAAATGTCATTGCAGCTGAGACGGGATTTGCATATCATGCTGTGATGCATTCCCAGTCTTATGTGGCTACCGATTGTGCAGGAAAATTATTTTCATCATTATTTAAAGATTCAACCATTGCTAGCCAATACAGCTGCGGTAAGGAAAAATTAAGAAAAATTATTTCTAAAGTTTTAGGTCCAGAGTCTAAAAAACTTCTATTGGATAATATTAACAAATCTTTATATTTTTCTATAAGCACTGACGCGTCTAATAAAGGGAACGTAAAAACATTTCCCATAATTACTACGTATTTCGATAAAAATTTTGGTACAACAAGCGGTTTGTTGGCATTTTATAGTTTGGACAACGAAAAATCAGTTAATATAGCTAACTCGCTTATTTCAAAAATAAATTTTAACAATCTTTCTATGGATAACGTAACATCATTCTGCGCAGACAATGTTAATGTTAATTTTGGTAAAAACCAAAGTGTAATGACAGATTTAAAAAAAGTCAATAAAAGTATTATTCCAATTGGTTGTAACTGCCACATACTTTCTAATGCAGTAAAAAAGGGTATTTCAGCTTTAAAAAAATTTGAAATTGATGTAATTGTTATCAAAATTTTTAATGAATTCAGTTCTTCCACTAAATGTACCACACAACTTAAAGAAATGTTTGAATGGATCGGTGCCGAATGGTCAGAAATGCTTCGCCATGTGTCAACAAGATGGCTTAGTCTATGTCCTGATATAGAAAGACTAATTAAAAATTTTAAGCCTTTAAGAAGTTACTTTCTGACCAAAAAAAATGTGTCAAATACAATTAAAATATTTTTTGAATACGAAATGTCAATGGCGTACCTCGGATTTGCAATGCATTTTTGTTCAATTATTCAGCCAGCTATAAAAATATTAGAAAGAACTGATGGAACTTATGAGTTGATGGTTAAAGTAAAAAAATCTTTACAAGATAGGCTTGACAAAGAATATTTTGGATCAATAGCAAAGACTACGATACTGAAATGTGTCAATGAGAATGAAATATGTCGTTTTAATATTGAAGCGAAAAATGCTTTAACTACTGCTATTAAATATTTAGAAAAATGGTTCAATTTTGAGGACAGTGTTTTTAAATTTTTAAAACCAATGAATTTAAAGTTAAGAATTCCTTGCTTTAATGATTTGTATAATATTGTACAGAAATTTAATATAAATAGTATTGATGAAGACAAGTTGTTTGAAGAAAGTATTAAACTTCAAAATTTTGAAGAGGAAAACATAATTATACGAGAAAATAGTTCGAGTAGTGATAAGATTTGGGTCAAATTTTTTCAAGAATTTTCGGAATGTAACAATTTGCTTAAAATTGTTTGTTACATTTTTTCTATTCCACATGGAAATTCAACATCCGAAAGAATTTTTAGCTTAATGAATATTGCTTGGCGAAAAGAACGGAATAGCTTGTTAATCGAAAATCTCGAAGCCGAACTAATGATTAAAGAAAATTTTAAAATGACGTGTCTCGAATTTCGAAAATTCCTTCAAACAGAAGCAGGAAACTCTATTTTACAAAAAGCTAAGTGCAATGAAAAATACTTGTAGTATATAAAACGTTATTTAATTTGTATGTATTTTATTTAAATTGAAGGATAACTTAAATGTTTAATGAATTTAACCTTCACGAATATTTTTTTATTGTATTTTTAATTATTTTTAATAATAATGGGTAATGTTAACTACTTATGTTGTTTTATTATTTTTTTTGTTTTAGTAGTTTTGCAATATATAATTGAATATTTGCAACGTAATTGAATTTGGAAAAAAATGTGAATTTATATAATAAATAAGTTGATTAAATAATATTTTACTTCTCATTAGGTATGCCTTCATATTATTTTTAATTGTATTTTCATGCCAAAAAACGCATTAAATTTAATGTTCATATCGCTTAACCATGCTTTTATGGGATAATTACAATTATAATTATTAAAAAAAGTAAAATTTAAATAAAATGGCTCTTTTCAGACGATTTTTCATATATGTGTGGGTACCTAATATTTTTCTTTATTTTGTCCCGACGAACAACTTTTGAAAACTGGAAGCCCTATTAGTGGGCCGCAAATCAGCTGTTTTTCGTTAGGTATGCGACAACTCGAAAACGAAAATCATCGTGGGCCTGGCTGAATATGTCATCATGCTTTTACACAATATTGCATAATGCTATTAATATAATTGTTCCAAAAAATATATATATCGCAGCAATGGTCCACCTTGAGAAGTTCTGGGTGGTTCTCAGGAATCACCACTTCGTCTTGAGAAAAGTATAGTCCTCTGGGCATCGTAATGGGCCTTTTCATGGCCTCCGAGTGCTTTTCTCGCTTACTGCGGGCAGCCCTTTTAACCTAACCTAACCTAATGGTCCACCTTAGAATAATAAAAACTTACGATATGCTAAAAATAAGAAAAATAAATATTTCATTAAATATAAGAGAAGTGGTGCTACTGATGATTTTCGTAAATATGCTGTAGCAAGATCTGAATACTACACTGCTAACAAATTTGCATACAATAACTATATAAGTCGTATTAAATGCAATATAAAAACAAACCCTAAATCTTTCCATAATGTTGTTAGCTCCTAGCGGCGCTCTTCAGATTATCCAAAGCACTTGAAGTATGGTTCTTTGACTGCTAACGACGATGTCTCAATAAGCAATATATTTGCTGACTTCTTTTCAACAACTTATTCTACCAAGTGCTATGATAGCACTACAACTTATCCTTATGCTACAACTCATTCATTTGGAATTTAATTACCGTTTATAAATAGCGAGACTGTACTCTCAAACTTAAAGTCGCTCAAAAACTTGTCTACCCCAGGTCCTGATGGTATACCTAGCTGTATCCTTAAAAACTGCGCTACATCACTGTCTGCACCTCTTACTGCTTTATTTAACAAATCTATTAAATCATGTTATGTGCCATCAGTGTGAAAGTTATCGTATATAATTCCTTTATTCAAAAATGGCAGCAAAACAGATGTATCTAATTACAGAGGTATCGCCAAAATTAATACTATTCCGAAACTTCTAGAAAATATTCCTACTGATTACTTATATCATCAGATATCTTCCATTTTAATACCCTGTCAACATCGATTTCGTAGATCCCGATCAACAACAACAAATGTCTTGGAACTCACAACTATTGTCAATGAAGGCTTTACAAATAAAATGCAAACTGAAGTGATATACACTGATTTTAGTAAAGCGTTTGATAAAGTTAACCACAATCTTTTATTGCACAAATTATCGCTTATGGGATTCAAGTTCTTTGCTTTAAAATGGCTATTATCTTTCACAAAGAACTCAACAAGTCAAGTTTGGAAATTCTTTATCAAAAATCATTCAAGTCCATTCTGGCCCTTTGTTATTCTATTCATATTAATAGTATTGAATCGGTACAAAAACAATTTTTAATTGTCTGTCTCCGTGGTCTTGGATGGAATTCCTAGGTCCTGCCACCATATCATAGTAGACTTGCTTTAAGACCTACCCGCAATTCTGAACTCTTGTCATTAAAATATTATCGTTCTGTATATGCTAATAATGATTTTTTTCGTCGTGCATTTGTCAACTTTAATAAATGTTATCACATTATTAACTTATCTGAGAGTAATAACGTACTAAAAAGAAATCTTACTTAATTAGATATAAATTGTTAATCCAATTATTTTTATATATATAATATTGTTCAGTTATTCATATTTTAGTCAGTAAAGGTGTAAATATCTATGGACCTAATAATAATAAATAAAAAATATAGGACTTCTTCCCACGTAGGTATGCCCTATGCATACTCTCCTTAATGTTCTGCCTGATGAGGTCCATCTTGTTCGCCTTGGGTAAAATGTTCAGCTCAAGATCGACTGTTTAACACGTTCCGAAGCATTTGCCTGCGGTGCGTGTATGGCGTGTATGGTCCGTACATGCCTCACGCCGAAATTTCTCAGTAAATCCTGAAACTCCCTACTGATAAATTGTTTACCATTATCGGACACTATAGATTCGGGTGTACCAAATTTATGGAAAGCCTCCTCTACTAAAAACCTCACCACGTGTTTAGTACTGGCTTTTGCCATGGCCTTCAGCAAAACAAATTTCGTCAAATGGAGCGTGGATAAGGCCCCAAAAAATCAACAAATATTCTCTGGAATTGACGTTCAGATACGATTTCTACCCCCATAAGTGGTCTCAAAGTTTGGTTCGCAGGCTTGGCAACTGGCTACAAACTACCTTACCGTGGGTGCTGTTGGCTGAAGTAGTAGAACACGAGACTATGAAGCGGAGGATCGTGAGTTCGAGCCCGCGCTGAGTCATGAAATATTGTGCTGAATTCTTCTGAACAGCATTAGTGCGTGGTTGTGTTAGTTGTTGCCAGCCTGTTTCAATGATGAAGACATAGTCACTGCCATCTGAACATAATTGGCAGCGACTGACACTATCATGTACTAAAAAGCAGAGCAAAAGCGTCCACCTTCGTTGGCCCTGTCTATCTTCTCATCTTTCCTAATCTGTCCCTCAATACTATCCCCTCGTTTTCAGTTCCGGCGCAATGCATTGCATATATAGGGCTCATCCCCTGAGTGCTGGTCCAAGATAAAAATAAATATATATATAAGTTGGGCCAATAAAAGTATTCCTTTATGCGGGCTATTGTTTTACCCACTCGCCCATGAAAAAATTGTGCCCGGTTGTGACATCTCTCTATGACGCTTGTGGTCAACTCGGGTCGAATCCATAGCTTCCACGAAAAATCCTCACAAGTAGTCATACCGTTGAATGGCACTGCTGCCCAATACCTTTATATCAAGTAGCCGTTCTGCGTCTTCTCGGACCTTCTCCACAAATTGTAAGTACTCTGTGCTCTTGAAATATTTAAATTCAGTCAACTATTTGTGTTATTTCTTCTGCGATTTCATCCGTATTATACCTGGAAAGGGTACCAGGTACAATATATCTTTCACCTGGTCTGTGTTCGATAGCAAAGCAGAATGATTGCAAGTACAGACTCCACCGCGCTAGTCTACAACTCAGGTCTTTATGTCCCATCAAGCATTTCAAACTACTCTGATCAGTAATTACAGTAAAGGCCATCAATTCAACATAAGGCCTAAGCTTTCGCATGGCTAGTACGACGACCAAACACTCCTTCTCAGTGACCGAATAATTTCGCTGAGCGGACGTCAAGCGGTGCGAGAAAAATGCAATCGGATGTTCACCATTTGAGTCATCTCTCTGAAAAAGTACTGCTCCCACCTTCACATCCGACGCATCGCACTGTATGTAAACTGTATGCCTACTGAAATCAGGATGCGTTAATACCGGACAGGTGGTGAGAGCGGTCTTCAACAAATCATCCGGAAAACTGAAGGACCTGGACTTCTTCAGGGTATTGAAGAGAGGTGCTGAAATAGTAGCAAAATCAGGGATGAAGCGTCTGTAACAACCGGCGGCCCCCATAAAGCTTCTGACCTGACGTATAGTCATCGGGTAGTCGAAGTTCATTATGGTGATTATTTTCTCCGGATCAGCTCTCACTTTGCCACCACCTAAAATATAACCTAGATAGCGGAGCTCCCTAAAACAGAAACTTGATTTTGACACATTGATCGTCAATCCAGCCCGCTCTAAGCCAATAAATCATCGAAATAGACAAAAAATAGATCACACAACGCCTCGGGAATCACCTTATCCATTAGACGGCGCAACCTGTGGGCAGAACTACACTGCCCAAAGGGCATTACCGTAAAGTGGTGGCCCAGGTACCGTAAAAGCAGTATTTTCCTTACTTGAATATTCTGGAGGAATCTGCCAGAAGGCATCTTTCAAATCGACACTTGGGATGAAATATGTATCCCCTAGACGAGTGAGCAGACCCTCGATTTGCGGGAGCGGATAGGCGTCCTTGATAGTAAGAGCATTTAGCTTACGAGCGTCCAACCACAGTCGATTCTTCTCACCCTTACGGACGAGAGTAACCGGGTGACTCCAAGAACTCTCGCTCGGCTCCATGACTCCCATATCAAGCATCCTATCCAGCTCGGCATACATCAACTTCTGCACAGTTGGCGAGACAGGATAATGCTTGCCCTTCACTGGAATTGCCTCACCAGTATCAGTTGTGCGTAGCTCTAGACTAGTTCGACCGAGACCACTTTTAGTGTATCAAGGAAATCGCTGCCCTGACTCGGCCCACAATTCTATGTGGACTACCATCAACCGTCTTCATGAATGATCTGAAATCCCGAATAACTAGGCCTGCTCTTTGGATCAGGTCCAGGCAGTCTTTACCCAAACAAGTGACCGTTGCGCCACTATCCAGTAACCCTTCTACCTCTAATCTATTTATATTTCTTTTTTAATAAAACCTAGTATCTGTACCCTCATACAAACTTGCCTCCATAATTTCTTTGCTATTCTGTTTCCTAATTCTGTATCTGATCCTTGCCTTCCTGATCCTCCTCGATACCTCACCAAAAATACGCGATCTCGCTGCGTTATACTCAGCAAGTCGTTTATGCAGCGGTCTAATGACACGAATCCTATCAACTTATCGCTCTCCCGTCCTTCGGACTGTACTAAAATCTTCATATTGATTACGGGTTCGCTTAATCTTACCTTCTGACTGGACGGACTTATGTCAGGGTCGAACAAGTCTCCTCCGTCTGAGACTTGTTCCGCTGCTGGTTTCCCTGACATCTGGAACATCTTGGTGTCACAGCATCCGCGCGGCCGCATCTAAAACAAAAAATTCTACCATTCGGTGACGAGCAATCCATGAAACTGTGCCCCATTTCCCTACAGTTCCAACAAATGTAACGACTTTTAGCTGACAATGCTTCGACCTCCATTGTCACTGGATCTGCTGGTTCTGAAAACTCAATCTCGTAAACTCCCTGTGTCATCGCGGGCCGCTGAGAAAACTGCTGTCTCTGGTTGAAAAGTACTCTCCGCCCTCTTTGCATGCTGGCAAAACTCACCCAAACTGATTATACTGACCGAAAAAAGCATCTGAGCCAATGATGGCTTCAGATTAGACCTCATAATTTCTATTAAGTCCCATTTTGAATATGGGGTTTGCTGCTGATTCCTTAAACTTAATATAGCGGTAAAGAAATCCTCAAAGAATTCCAGTGGGCCCTGAAGCTGAAAGTCGCTGTCATAGCGCCTGTACTGAGCCAAAAATGCTCCTGGTTGGTTGGTTGGTTGGTTGGTATACGTGGCTGCCCGCTACACGCAAGCATTCAAGTAGGATCTCTGAGATCCCGTTTTGAAAAACCACTCCACTCGTCAGTGACTACCTATGGAAGCCGTATCCTGATCTCGGGTACGGATGGTTACTAGATCCACCCCGTCGCATTGAGGTATCTAATAAGGTCCCCCAGACCTATACCTGATAACTCCGCGAGGTCGCCTATGATACTATTGCCTAAGAATTTGTGTCTCGTGTTGTGCAAGGCCGGGCATTCGCAAAGGAAGTGATAAACTGTCTCCTCCTTGCTCTGATCCCGGCAGCTCCTACAGAATGCATTGTGGTTGAGACCTAACCTGCCTGCATGTCTGCCTATTACCCAGTGCCCCGTCACAACCGCTACGAGCCTTGAGATGTCCCTGCGATTCCTGTTAATCAATTGTGCCGTTCTATTGTCGTTATAACATGGCCACATGCTTCTAGCCACCCTGCACGTGTTCAGCTTACGCCACCTGTCCGCCGCTTTCTGCCGGAAATGGCTCTGAATGGTGCTCCTTAGGGTGCCAAACGGCATGTCCACCGATACGGCAGTGGAGACGTCCTTAGCAGATCCAGCCTTTGCTAGCTCATCTGCCTGTTCGTTTCCAAAGAAACTGCTGTGAGCGGGTACCCAGATGAGGGTAGCGTCTATCTGACCCCCCAGTCTGGATAGCAGCTCTTTGCATTGGGCTACCAGAGTAGACGACGTAGTGAACGACCTGAGAGATAGGAGTGCCGCCTGGCTATCGACAAAGATACCGACTCTACCCTGAACACCCCTATCAATATAAAAAAAAAAATATACTTTAATATAAATACCAACATATATATACTAAGAATATTTCTTCAACAAAAATTACACAAAACCAACAAAAAACAAATTCAAAAACAAAAATGCTCCTACTAAACCCTCCCCCTACGATTTAATTTATGGATATTCCAGTACCAATTCAAAGCCTGTCCCCCCAGTAATAGGTTAAAATTCCTGCGCAAATCCTCCACAGACAAGTAATGGTCCTGGCGTATTACCTCTATGCGAAAAATAAAATCCTCAGCGCTCATACCCCTAGGTATGGTAGCCCCTACAGGTATATTTTTTTTTTTATCTTGGACTAGCACTCAGAGGATGACCCCTATATATGAAATGCATTGCTCCGGAACTGAAAACGAGGGGATAGTATTGAGGGGACAGATTAGGAAAGATGAGAAGATAGACAATTGTTTTTGTAGCTATTTCAACCTTTTACTTCGCCGGCTAATTTTTGCTACAGGGCCGACGAAGGTGGGTGCTGTTACTCTGCTTTTAGTATATAATAGTGTCAGTCGCTGCCAATTATGTTCAGTGATCAGTGACTATGCCTTCATCATTGAAACAGACTGGCAACAACTAACACAACCACGTACCAATGCTGATCAGAAGAAATCAACACAATATTTCATGACTCAGCGCGGGCTCGAACTCACGACCCTCCGCTTCATAGTCTCGTGTTCTACTACTTCAGCCAACAGCACCCACAATTGGCTCACATCCTGAGGTTGTACCGGCCCCTGCCCATGTGTTTGCCCATAATAGCTACCCGCTGGAGGTAATCCATTCGAATTCGCTGCCGAAACATTCATTGGCCGAATATCTTGTCCAGGCCGAATATCCATCCAGCACCTGTTGCCAATCGTTATTTATAATATTTACAGAAGGCTGAACCACGCAAACCCTCTAACCGTTGGCAGGTTGAGTGAGTACCGAAGAATATGTACCAGCCCCTATGGTCGTGCCGAGTTGTTCACCCACCTCATAACGTACCGCCTGAGCCAGCTCCTGTCGCAAGGTACCTTGCATCTGGCGGACCAATTCGTCCCGAATAAAATCAGTGACGCTACCACCCGCGTTCCTGTTATCCGTTGGTGGCACCTGAGACAATTCTCCAGCAGCGCGTACCTCCTGCAGTACGTTCCGCGCCGTTATACTGCTAAATTTCGGCGATGGTATGGAACCGTCGGAGCTATTTAACTGCCCCGAAAAACTAGCATTACCTTGAGCCCTTACTAAAAATTGTTGCATTGGACTCCTATTCGGTGCTGTAGTAAAGATAGGCAGCTGCAACGCTGAAGCAGTCGGTGGGGTTACCACTGTCATAGTTATGGTTGGCTGACTGTTCATTTCTACCACTGTGTCTAAATCTATACCTTCGGAAAACAATTGATTTCAAGCAGAACGGATTAAACCACTCCCGGCCCGTAGCTAACCAAGACTAAAATATTAACTAATACCACCCTGATTGTATATCCAATCCCCTACCAAAAAGGTATGTATATTACGCCAAGTGTTGCGAAAACTAAAGTTTGTTATTAAAATTCTCTTTTCCTATATGAAGGAGGTGTTCCTTCAACTGAAGATGACCGAAAGAGGATAAGAATCTACCCACAAAAAGGAATAAATAACTAACAAAAATTAACTAGCTAAACTAATAACCAAATAAAAATAAATTTATAACTGTGTTCCAACCCACACAAAATCACTTAAAGGTTTGATAACTCTCAGTTTGACAATTAACAAATAAAATCAAAAATTAATATATAAAAAAAAAATCAATTCAAGACTGTAATAACACAGAGCAGCACTAAAATATTGAACCAATTGAGACCCCCAATATCTGAAATCTTATGATAGTAGAAAAAAAACCCTAGCCGAGTTTTTACTTTATAGCTAAAGTTTTTTCTAAATTCATTTTTGATGTTTCCTACTGGGGTTAGATTTTGGTACAATTTAAAAAAAAACATGTACTGATTCTTAAGCTTATATCTCGTGAACTATTCGAAATATTGCTTTTCTCTCTTCCTAATTAGATCTATACATTTTGCCTAGAGATAAAATAAAAAAAAAACAAGAACATCTTACTCAAAACAGCAAAACTGTAAAAAAAACGTAAAATTTCTTTATAGATTTTTATTGTTGATGATGGAATATAAGAGTATAAGGACATATTATAAAATAGATACTTAGAAAAATTTATGAGTTTGAACATAAGGAACAAAAAATAAGGACATTTCAAATCTTTTTAAATACATATTGAGCTTCACTCGTCGCTTTCGGAGTTAGACTCATCACCTGAAAACGGTCCGAAACGTTTCGCTAACTTTATTTTCGTATGAAAATACTATATGACTAAACCATCATAATTCCCCAAGCATCGCATCTACTTTTTTCCCCTTTGAACCACTTTTTCATCGGGATGGTTACTTGCTGGAAATGCTCACCTTGCTCATCGGATTCTGTTGACAATTGTTTTTTGAACTCTGCCAAATGATTATTTGAAACGTTCAATATATATTTCACAAAAAAGTGAAAGGGTATATACAGGTTTGTCATTCCGTGTGTAATTTCTTCGATATGCACATGGGGCCCCATAAAGTATATATATTCTGGATCCTTATGAATAGCGATGACGATTGAGCGATATCCATCTGTCCGTCTGTCTGTACGTGAAATCGGTTTTCCCAAGCCCACAGAAGAGCTAGATACTTCGTTCTTGAACCGTTGGATTGGAAATGAACTTAAATAGAGTGCTATTGAAATTCTCAACGCAAAATTTATACCAAAAATCAATTATTTTTTTAATGCTTGTAAATTAAACCTATTTCTTGCTTTGGGAACCCTCAATGGTCTATTAAAAATTATAAAAGTAAAAAAATTTTTCCAAGGATGGAAAATTAAAAAAAAAATTTCGGCCCATGTAGTAACTAAAATTGTTAAAAATTATAAGTTTTTCTTTTACAAAACCTCTTTATATGTCATTGGCCAAAAAAAAAATTGTTTAATTCAAATTTTGCTTCCAGGGGTGGGAAATTGCATATTTTTATACATGAAAGTAATCAAACAGGCAACTGATGTTATTTTTTGTTTTTTCCTAACTAAGCCTTTCTTATAAGGTAGGAAGAACAGAATTGGTAACAAAAATTCAAAAATAAAATTTCGAATCCAGGGATGGACAAGTGCAATATTTAATAGTACATGCAAATGACCAAAATGGTTAAAAATTTTAAATTTTTCCAAAAAAAAATTACTTTATACCTCATGAAGCGTTGCACTGATAAAAAAATAACTAAAACTTGAAATTTCGCTTCCAGGGTTGGGAAAATTAAAGTTTTTTTGGTACATGCAATATTTTGTAGTACATGTAATAACCAAACTGGTTACAAAATTTCAGTTTTTCTTAAACAAAACTACCTTATACCTCATGAAGATTTGAATTGATAAAAATAAATTTTTTTAAATTAAAATTTCGCTTCCAAGGTTGGGATATTGAAATTTTTTTTATACATAAAAGTAACCAAAAATGCAATTGACGTTGTGTTTTTTTTGCTGTCTAAAACTATTTTATATTTTAGGAAGAACAAAATTAGTATCAAAAATTTCCAAAAAAAATCAAAATTTCGAATCCAGGGATGGACAAGTGCAATATATTATAGTTCATGAAGGTGACCAAAATGGTTCAAAATTGTAAATTTTTCTTAAATAATATTACTTTATTCCTCATGAAGAGTTGCATTGGTTAAAAATAAAACAAAAATATTAAAATTTCACTTCCACGGTTGGGAAGTTTAAAGTGTTTTGGTATATGCAATATATTGTAGTACATGAAAGTGACCAAAATGGTTGCAAATTTAAAGTTTTTCTTAATACCTAATGAAGACTAGGATTGGTAAAAAAATTTTAATTTCGCTTCCAAGGATGGGAAATTTAAATTTTTTTATACATAAAAGTAACCAAAAAGGCAACTAAAGTCGGTTTTTTACTAATTAAAACTATTTTTTAGTTCACTAAAAACATAATTGGTATCAAAAATTAAAAAAAAATCAAAATTTAGATTCCAGAGTTGGATAACTGTAATATTTTGTGGTACATGAAAGTGACCAAAAAGTTTAAAATTTTAAATTTTTTTGTCAAGTAAAACTATGTTACATCTCTTAATTAAACTTACTTCCTGTTTTAGCAAGAAAGAAAGAAGAGTTACATCTGTGAAGGGTATTTAAGATTCGGCAGAGCCGAATATAGCACTTTTACTTGTTTTTAGTTTAGCTCAATGCAAAATTTTTAGATCTAATTAAGAGGTAAAAATTTGCTGAAGAGAGAAAAACAATATTTGGAATAGTTCACGAGATATAGACTTAAGAATCAGTATATGTTTTTTGAAAATTGTACTAAAGTCCACCCCCCAGTAGGAAACTTCAGAAATGAATTTAGAAGAAGCCTTAGCTAATAATTCAAAACCCAGCTAAGGCTTTTCTTCTACCACCATAAGATTTCTTAATTGGTTCAAGATTTTATAGTTGAAAAATGTGCTACTGTGTAATTGAAATGTGATATAAAAATTAAAAATAAAAATTGGAAATAATATATAATGGAAAAGAAAGTGCATTGGTAAAGTAATACACATATATACAAAGATTTACCTTATATATATATATATATATATATATATATATATATATATATAATTATTATTATTATTATTATATATATATATATATATATATATATATATATATATATGTATGTATATATATATATATATATATATATATATATATATATATATGTATATCACTTACCACATATATAAAAAACCAATTATGAATATAATAAAAACTATAGTGCTATAAACCAAATATAAAACAATATCACTAATGCAATGCAACTTAAAGAACAAATGGCAGCCATTAAATTGGAAGAAAATGTGATATTGGTTTCTTTTGATGTTGTTTCTCTTTTTACTAACATCCATACACATATGGCAATTAGAAACATTATGGGAAAATTGGACGAAATCAAACAAATTACAAAAATAACACGGAAGAATTTTTTGGATATACTTAAATTTTGTTTAAACGAAAATAATGATTTTACATATGGCGAAAGAACGTACAACCAAATTTTTGGAATGCCCATGGGGAATCCTCTTTCCCCAACAATAGCAGATATAGTTCTTGATAACTTATTGGACAGTACATTGGATATATTAAGAAAGAATAACATTAATATTAAATATATCGTTAAATATGTAGATGACTTTCTAGCAGTCACAAAACGTGAAGATAAGCATGCCATTCTGACAGCACTTAATAATTACCAACAAAAGATTCAATTTACCATGAAAATTGAAAATAACAGAAAAATTCCCTACTTAGACACAATACTACGTAGAGTACAAAATAAAATCGTTTTCGACTGGTTTGCTAAAGATACGTCTTCTGGAAGAATAATGAATTTCCACACTAACCAGCCCAAAAGCCAAATAATACCGAAACAAGTAAAAACGTTATATTCGACCGGGTCGAATCTTAAATACCCTCCAAATATTTAGTAAGTGAATTTAAAATGTTTAACTTGGTGGGACAGAGTTACTTTATATAATATCGTACGTCAACGCCCACTAAAGGGGGCGGGGTTCAAAAATATACAATATCATGTTTTCCACAGGCGAACGTATGGGCATTGCTAGACCGTCTTAGACTTCATCACTGATCAAGAATATATTTACTTCATGGGGTCCAATTCTCTTTGGAGGGTATAAAAACTGTATTTTGGCGGGGTCGCTCTGGCAAGGGCTGTGGGGGAAACATTTCACCTTTGTCATAAAACTCTAAAAATAAATAATTATATATTATAAATATATAATAAATATATAAATAATTATATATATTATATATATAATTATGGGATAATTATATACAAAATTAAAAATTTTTTCATTATTCTCAAAAATACTTCGATTTTGTCTCTGCGAGAATAATTATTTTGTATACGGAAAAGAAATATTTAAACAGACTTTTGGTATGCCAATGGGAAACCCGCTATCACCAACCATTGCGGACATTGTGTTAGATGATTTATTAGACGAAACCTTAAAAAAGCTTAACTTAGTTAACATAAAATTAAAATACATAGTAAAGTATGTAGACGATCTCTTTGCCATAATCAAAATTCAAGATAAAGATAAAATATTAAATATGTTCAACAATTATCACCCCAGAATCAAATTTACCATGGAAATAGAAACAGAACAATCGATCACTTATTTGGACACAAAAGTACACAAAGAAAACAATAAATTAACACTAGATTGGTACAAAAAAGAAACAGCATCCGGAAGAATTATAAATTTCAATTCCACACAACCAAGAAACCAAATAATCAACACTGCCAAGAACATTATATACAGAATCCTTCACCTCAGCGACACCCAATTTCACAAAAAGAACATCAAATACATAACACAAACACTAACTGAAAATAGTTTCCCTAAAAAAGTAATAACACAATTAATTAATGAAACTTACACAAAATTATTTAACAACACAACACTTGAAAATACTAACAACAAGGAAGAAAATAAGTATTATAGTGTAAGTTACATACCTGGCCTAACTGATAACACAAACATCAGAAGCACAATAAAGCAAATAAACACAAAGTTCGCATATAAACCAAATAAAACAATAAACACAATATTTTCAAAAATTAAAGCGCCAATAAATAAGGAACAACAAAATAATGTAGTCTACGAAATAAAATGCAATGGCAATAACAATAACAGCTGTGATATGTTATACATAGGTACGACGAAACGAAACTTAGAAATGAGACTAAGAGAGCATAGGACAGACATAGAAAAGAAGAAACACTCAACAGCATTATCACAACACATACTGGACAACAATCACACTGCTGATTTTAAAAATGTAAAGATACTAGACAAAGAAAACATTGAAAAGAAAAGATACACTATAGAAAGCCTAAGAATTCAACAAAAAAGGAAAAGGACGATGAATTTAAAAGAAGATACGGACAACATAAGCACTAATTATAAGTTAGCTATTGAGTAAAGCTGTGAAAAAGCTTTAAGCTGTAATTTGTGTTTATATAAAATGGAAAACCATAGCATTGTTAATTAAATTTTAAAAAATTAATATGTAAATTATAACAAGCAAATTATTGTAAGTTACCATTATAATAAGCGAAAATGTGCAATATAATTATTTTATGTTTTTAATTATTAAATAGATTTTCCAAAAACCCTAGAAAAAGTCAACAAGTAATTGACGAAACGTCGGGAAAATGAAATAAAATAAATTGTTTTATTCATATAAGAACGTAGCCTCACTAGCTCATAACATTAATATATATAAAAATATATTATTTGCTTAACAAAATAACCAAAAAACTTTAAAAAAACTTTCTTCTTAGGGGAACTTTTTTCCCTCTTGCCCGAATTAGCCCATCTTCGAACTTAACCTGCTCTAAGCTTTAAAATATATTTATGCCAAATTTCAAGAGTCTAGCTCTTTTCGTTTGGACTGAATCGTGATTTCCACAGACGGACGGACGGACATGCTCAGCTCGTCTTAGATTTCATCACTGATCAAGAATATATATACTTTATGGGGTCTGAGATGGATATTTCGATGCGTTACAAACGGAATGACAAAGTGAATATACCCTCCAAATTCTTTTTTGGAGGGTATAAAAAGCTTTATCAGAAGAGTATTTCAAATCAGTGATAAACAATTTCACAACAAAAATAAAAGCATAATATTCGAAACATTAAAGAAAAATAGTTTTCCCAAAGATATCAGTAAGTTACTAATCGAAAATTCACAAAACCAACCAACATATACAAGCCTACACAACGACAACACAACGTCTACGACACAAAATAGAAAATACTACAGCGTACCGTATATCCCTAATCTTATTGACAATACAACAATAAGAAAAACAATAAAATCACCCACCATATGTTTTGCATATGAACCAAATCAAACAATAAACCAGTGATGTCAGCCTCATACACATTTGTGGAAGCAAAACTCACATGTACGCTTACGCTCTTTTATTTTGAGAGCGTAAAATATAATTGTTTACTGAAAAACACTCTCATTCAGCGGGAAGTATCGCAAGTCCTGTTTTGAGGCGTCTAAACAGAAATAATATATTTATATAAATAAATATATATATATATATATATATATATATATATATATATATATATATATATACAATATATATAAGAGGTTTGAAATAAGTTGGAGCCACTGTATGTAGGTACATCTCTTCGTAAAATTTCTTAAAGTAGCTTTTAAATTAATTCATAAGTAAGACTTTTTGTAAAAATAGTTTCTCTTGTATATAAACTAACTAAATGTTCATCTTAAAAATGGAGAAATATTTTAAAATTAAATATCTGAGTACTTGGCAATTTTCGAAACCCTTTTTTACAACTTATAAAATTAGAAGATATTATTTGTAAATAAAATGATACTCGTAGAAAAGGCCACTAGTTAGGCCTCGCAACCGCACATTTCTCCCGCTGGGAATGTAAGACATAAGAGTGATCTCACCAACACAATCACATTTGACATCACTGCAATAAACACAATATTCTCAAAAACAAAAACACCAATAGCAAAAGAACAAAAAAGTAATGTTGTGTACGAAATACAATGTAAGGGTGGAAATAATGATAATTGTGATCTTATTTACATTGGCACAACAAACATAAGTTTGGAAACGAGAATGGGAGAACATAAGCTGGATATCACAACGAAAAAAGAGACAACGGCACTCGCACAACATATGATGCAAACTGGACACACAGCTGACATTGATAATGTTAAAATATTGGACACAGAGAACATTGCGAAAAAGAGATATACAATTGAAAGCTTACGGATACAGCAGAAAATAAACAAAACGATGAATTTAAAAGAAGACACTGATAATATTAACGCGAATTACAGGGTAGTTAAATTTCATTCAAGATGTGTTATGTGGTTGTTTTATATATACATATATTTGAACAAATTTTAAATTATGTTAAATTATGTATAATTAACACACATTTTTTAAAATATTAGATAATTTCTTATAACTTTACGTAATTTATTAAAATATCCATAAATATTGTATGTTTATAAAAGTTTTTATTAATTTAAATAGACGTTCCCCTTGAAAAAGTAGACAAAGAATCTACGAAACGTCGGGAAAAAAACTGTAATTAAAAGGAATTTTACTTACATTAAAAAGAATTTGGTCAATTAGCTAAAAGTAACTACTCAAACAAATATAAAACAATTTTTAGTTGACCAATATGAGTTTGGTTTAATACCTAACCCAATATCAACGCCAACAAAGAATTAATAAAATAATTAGTATCGTAAACAAAATTAAACTAATAATAACACTATGGAACATATTTGGGATTATTGTCTGGGGGGTGAGAAATTCCAAGTCAGGGTGATGGTACTAGGTCAGTATAGTAAAACCCTCAAAGGGTTTGGCGTTCGTATGTGTCAGTTTTTTTATGACCTTTTAAATTTTTTCCTTATCTTGATGTTTTTTCGCTTAGTTGTAACATTTTGGCAAAAACGTAGATTAACATAACTCGAGAACCACTTGTCCGATTTTGCTAAAACAAACTCAAAAAAATTTAGAATTACAATTTCTTTAATCCGTTTATATAACGTTTTTCTTTATAATCAACAGTTTTGCCGGTAAAAATAAATTTGTGGAGGCAAAAAAATATTTTTTTGCCTAAAAATTAAATTTTTTTTTTAAATTCATAAAAAATGCAAAACGGAAAAAAGGATCAAGTGTTATTCATTTCGTGTAAAGTCACATAACCTGTAAACAAAATGCGACATACATCATAGAAATCGATTAACGCGTTCTGCTTTTATTTACAATTAAGTGAAGGTATCCCATTTTGACAAGAATATTGATATTTGTTTTTATTCAAAAAAGTGTCATTTATCGCCTTTTTTATAAATTTTCCCCAATAACTCCAGACTTCTGGCCATAAACTACTAAAAAAATTCAGTAAACATTTTTATAATGTTTTATTTTTATTTTATTTATTTATTTTTATTTATTTTAATAAATATTGCCTAGCCTTTCTCGATGGTGGTTGTTCGGGACTAGTGACATCGCATTCATCGCTATCATCAGTTTCTGAACCACACATAATGTCAATGTGTGACTCCACTGTTGGCCCTTCTGCATCTCCTGAAAATTCTTTATCATCAAGATCATCCTTGTCTTGCCACACAAGCTTACTCCACCAGCAAATTTCCGCAATTATTGCACTCGGCGACTTTTTGCCTCTATATCTGTAAGTTTTTGTTTTATTAAAATGACTTTGAAAAAATAAAAAATCAGTATTACCTCATTTCAAATGGCATAGCAACTTGATGATAGCGTTCACCTTGTTCATCAGATTCGGTAGCCAATTGTTTGCTGAAGTAGTCCAGATGATGATGATGTAAATAATGGATTTTAGAGGACATGTGGACACCAATTTCTTAACATCCTTGCGACAGAAACATCGTAGTTGTTAGAACGATGCTTTCCCAACAAGCCTTCTATTACTTCTTTGATTGCCTGCCATGCATTCAATTCAGCGTCAATCAAAATATTGTTGAATGCGTCACTTTTAATCAGCTTTCGTATATCTGAACCTTATAGTACACCTGATTGGAAAAAATTAATTTGTTAAGATGGAAAATCATGGGAAATGAATGTGATATTATAACTTACCTTCTTTAATTTTACTTTCGCTGAGTCTCGGGTAAATTAGTTTCAAACACAAGAAAACTTTTTCTCTTTTGGCGACAGTTTTGATAAAATTCTTAACAATTCCAAGTTTAATATGCAGTGGAGGCAGCAATATCTTCTCCTTCGGCACTAGAGGCTCACGAATAATATTGGCCGTTTGTAACCTGCTGTGCTCTCTGAGTTTCCATCCGTGGCATACATATTGGTCACCGGAAAATCGTGTGTCCCAATCGCACAAAAAGCAAATATATTTTATATAGCCGCTTTGAAGACCGCAAAGCATTGCTTCAACTTTTAAATCGCAGCATATGTGCCACATATGTTTGGCGTAGTTAACCATTTTTAAAATATTTTCCAGTGCATCATATGTTTCTTTCGTTTCTGTACTATAGGCGAATGGAACTGAAGGTTTTTTATTGGTCTTATGCAGTAAAACCGCCTTCAAGCTGAGTTTTGAACTGTCAATAAATAATCTCCAGTCATCTGCTTCATATTTTATTTCCATTGCGTCCATCAATTTTCCTACATCCGGGCAATATGCAGAAGTTTTTTCATCATTCACAAGGAATAAATTTTGGAGTGTTGCCTGACGACTTCGATAAGCTGTGACTTTCACACCGGGTGCCAACAAATTGTTTGATTTCAAAATGGAAGCCAGCTCTTCCGATTTATGCTGTGTTAATTCCAACTTGGCAACAATTGAATCAAGCTTATTTTGATTTATTAAAATTGGCACATTGGATACTGATGGCTCATATGGGGGATCATCATGTGCATGATATGTCGGAGCAGTCGTACAAGAGAAAATATCTGGGGCTAGAAGCTTTTGGCACAGGAATGTGGTCCGAATGAGGCAATGGTGTTGCGGCACTTGCAACACCAACGTAATTATACGATTTGCTTATCCTTTTTGCGGCTCCTTTATTCGCACATGCATAGCAATTCAATGGATTGTGACCTTCGCCAGGATTAGTCCAAGTCATTGGGATACCGAATGGCATACTTTCACGTCTTCCATTTTTCCAATCCATTAGACGGTTGTAGCAGCTTTTACACACTATATTTGGTACCCAATTTTCGTTCACTATAACATTTTGGTTGAAGTACATCTCGTATGTTTGAACAAAATCAGTACTGAAATTTCCACTTTTTTTATGTGTTGAGACATATTGACCACAGCAGTAGCAAAAGCTATTTATATCTGGCTTGCACAGTTCCATATTCTGTTCTCTTTTGTTCACTTTAAAAAAACTGGAGAAAAATCACTTTTACTGTTTGCGTTCGTCGGCACTTGTTGAATGACAAAAATCACACAACCAGTGTGAGAAAGAGAAAATGTATAATGACAATGCATGTTTTATGTGAACATTACAGAACCAGTGTTGCCACATCAATATTTCTCTTTTAGTACAGTAGAAAAATATGATAGAGTTCGGCTTGTAAGTGTGAATGTTTTCTCCAAATAATTCATACATTTACCTAATTGTGAATAAATGAGAAACGCGTGCATCGATTTTCATGATCTATCCCTTGTTTTTGCTCATGAGTTATGTGACTGTACGCGAAAGTAATTAGTTTTGGCACTTTTTTCCATTTTGGATTTTTTATGAATTTTAAAAAAAAAATATTTAAATTTTTAGGCAAAAAATACTTCTTTCCCTTCATACATTCATTTTTAACTTCGAAAGTGTTGCACATATAGGAAAACGGTATAGAAACAGATTAGAGAAATTGCAATTCTTAATTTTTCTAAATTTGTTTCATCAAAATCGGACAAGTGGTTCTCGAGTTATGTCAAACTACGTTTTTGCCAAAATGTTACAACTAAGCGAAAAAACATCAAGATAAGGAAAAAATTTAAAAGGTCATAAAAAAAACTGACACATACGAACGCCAAACCCTTTGAGGGGTTTACTATACTGAGCTAGTACCATCACCCTGACTTGGAATTTCTCACCCCCCAGATTGGCTGTTGTACTGTGTAATAAATCGCTACCAAAATAACCAAAATCTATATAAAAAAAATTTTCAATTATATAAATAATAACGTAATTACTGAAACCTGGATGTGCAGTATCAACCAATGTGTGTCGCGAGTATTTCCGGCATCAGTAGGATTTTCAAGCGGAGAAAATCACAGCGGACGGTTAGCTGATTAGATTGGGATGCCACCTCGCGCACTGCATTATCTATTTACATGGTGCATACCACAGCATCTAGGCTTTGATTTTTCGTTTGCACTTCTATATGTTCACTTTGTACTTTAGTTCTTTATTTTTTTACAACAGGATTCCTCTTGTATTTATAAAAGAACTTTTAGTTTTATTAATTTTTTTTAATTGTTATCTGAAGATTATCCTTCAGGTTTTTTGCCCCAAGTTTTTACCAATATGGTCAGAAAATAATAAAGTTATTTCCTATAATCCTTTAAAGGATTTGATTTTTCACTTTTTACTGTTACCGATCAAGGATGAAAAAAAAATTTGCTAATTAGTCCTTCGATCTTTCAAAGGGAGTGTTTTTCTCTTTGGTACCGCGATACTTTATAGAAAATAAAAAATGGGTTTTTATTCGTTTGATCTTTCAAAAGGATATCACTTCGCGGAACCTTACCGACTGGGCAAAAAAAGGGTTCGAGTTGAGTAACAAACTGACTTTAAAATTGAAAATCAATAATTAATAGTTACAATTAGTTTTCAGAAATAGCTTACATTATGGAATTTTATTATTAGGAAAATATAATAAAATGTTGCTTATTAATTGTAGTTCATCCCTCTTGCTTGAATTGTAAACATTGATTCGAGCAAAAGTTTATTATTCTACATAAATTCTTAGAATTATTATATTATATACTTGAAATGTTCGATTTATTAATACCACTGCTCAGCAGCAAAATCCTCCTTTAAATAAATCTATGTGGACTACATGGATTTTGATGCGCTGAACTCAAATCCATTTTCGGTTTTTTTTCCATCAGGTTGGATTTTTTTTATAGGCCTGGGAAATTTCCCCCCTAAGTTGGTCAGGTACGGAAACATATTTCAACTTAACTTGAAAACGAGACATTCAATTTATATGGTAAAACACCAGATGCGTAAAAAAATTGCATTTATTTTAGTTGAATATAATTTTTCTCCATCTCTTCGTAATTTTTTCAGTTTAGAAATGGAATTAAAAAAAAAATAAAGCAAATATTCAACATTTTGCACATTTTTCAGTGTTTTTTTTTTTGTGTTATAAAAAAAAAGTTTTTTGGACTGTAAATATTTTAAATTTTTATTGTAATTTTAAGTTATCTACGGGTGACGGCAGAGTGGGCGCTTTATGCGGGCGTTGCTGCAAGATTACAGTCTACCAACCCTTTTTTTCTTGTATTTGTTTTTGTAGTACGAAAATAGATACAAGTAAAGAGTTGCCACTCTGACGTCAGCCTCATTGATGTTTTGTTTGCTGCATTACACGTATTGGATCAATATAGGATACCTGCGGTAAATTGACAATAAAATCCAAATTTTTTAACCGATTTTTATGGTTTGTAGCTTATTTTAGTAGAATCGAACCCATATAGTCGCGACCTTGCCCTTTTTGCAATGTTGCACAGTGCCATTAAAGTTTGTCACTCTTGCTGAAATTGTAAGTATTGACTTAAGCAAGAATTTATTGTTCCACATGCATTTTTAGAATTATTATTTTACATACTTAAAATATTCTGTTTATTGCTATTTGACCATTCGGCAACAAAAAGAAAGAAATTAAAATATGTATGTTGTGAGTATTTGTGCACTCTAAACAAAATAAGAAAATATGAATGTTTGTGTGTTTGTACATAATGTTTAAGGATAAACACTCAAAAAATAATAGAAGAATAAATAAATCAAGCCACTTATATAATGAATGTTCTAGATGGTATAACTGATAGACCGTATCAGCGCTTTATTTATCAACTAGATAGCAACTGCCCATATTAAGACTATCAACTCAAAACAGTAACATTTGGCCGCTGAAATTTTGCATAAATAAACGTTTGTTGAAGATATATTATCAGGGGTCATACAATAGAAGATGCAAAGGAATCTCAAAGGCAAATAGTAGAAATTCTAAAAGCTGCAGGGTTCATGATTAAGAAGATAACCGCTAATAATAGTCAGCAGCTATCATATGTATATCCCAAGTGAACATCTACATATATGACTCATACCTTCTGAAATATACTGAAAGCAGTAGCACTAAGACATTAGGAATAACATGGAACGCTCTCAATGATGCCTTGACCTACCCACACACCTCTCCGATTCAAACTGAAAGCATCACTAAACGAAAAATTCTTGCCAAGGTTGCCACAATTTTTGACCCAGAGGTTGGATCGCCCCTTTTGCCATCAAAGCCAAAATGCTAATGCAACAGCTATGGCTAGAAGTACTACAGTGCTATGATATGGTTAAAACCGAAATTCTCCATAAATGGAACGAAATACTACAAAACTTCGCAGACATTGGGCTTATAAACATTCCTAGATGGTGACAGTACGAACAAACGAACATGGTTCAAATTCACGGTTTCTCAGACGCTTCCAATGGCGCGGCATTGTATCCACGATGCCAAAGCCCGTCCCAAGTGACATCAGTCAGCTGAAAGTAAAGTGGCATCACTGAAACCAATCTGCTTACTTAGGCTGGAACTGCGTGGTGCAGTATTGTAAGCACAATTGGTAAATTATGCCAGAAAATATCTAAATCTGTCAAATAGTGAAACTTTCCTTTGGACTTGTTCCCTCATTTTCTCCCATGGACTTGCAAAACGTATATTGCCTATAGAACCTTACAAATCCACACCGAAGTACCTAAAGCCACATGGCAACATGTTCGATATCACGATAACCCCGCAGATCTGGGCACAAGTGGTTGCAAACCACAAGAACAAACAAATAATATCCTTTGGTGGCAAGGACTGCCCCTGACTAACAAAGCCACAGTCTGAATGGCCTAACCGATTCCGTTACACACAAAAAATAATAAAAATTAAGTACGATGCCTAAAATCCTCTGTTGAAAACACAGACATCTGAAACATATTCTCATCCTACAACAAAAGCCCTCAGAGTTCTAGCTTATGCGTTTCGAATATATCATAATGGTGTCAAAAAATTCAGAAAATTTTTGAAAGTTTTTACTTTTTTAATCGCGGTCATGGACGTAAATTTATTTTCTATTCTTCGTCATCAGAGTCTGAGAGTGAGTGTGATATAATTAGAAGGAAAATCCGAGTAACAAGTGATTCATTGGGCTTGCCAAACATCCCCTTGATTTGTAAAAATTACGTGTAAAAATTTATTTTTATAGTTTTAAGAAAGGTTTTAGAGTTTCCAAGGAAGCTTTTAACTATATTCTTGAGGAGTTAGAATTTGCTGGACATTTCACAACTGCCGTACCACCAAAAATACAATTGGCCACCACTTTATTGCTTTTGACTTCCGGAGGCTTTCAAAATACTGTCGGCAACGATTTTATTATTGCTATAAGTCAAAGCGCACTTTCGAAAATAGTTTCAAGAGTTCTGGATGAAATGGAAATGAAACTGTGTCCAAAATTTATAAATTTCAGTACCGACAGTTGGGAGGAAACACAAGAATTTTTTATGAAGAAGCACAAGAATCCAGGAGGTAAGTGTCATGTACAACTAATGTACATACATATACACACCTATGATAATGACTAACTACTTCTTTTTTTTTAGTCATTGGCTGCGTAGATGGAACTCATTTTGGCTTACAAAAACCACCAAATGAGCATATGTTTTTCAATAGGAAAGGGTTTCATAGCCTTAATTCAATTGTTGTAAGTATATTTAATAATAACTATCGTAAATAAACCAATAATGATTTATTTGCAGATATGTGATCACAAGTATGTAATTTTAGCAATAAATAGTAAATATGGTGGTGCAGCTCATGACTCTTTTGTCTGGAAGGAGTCTGACGAAAGAATTCTCTTAGAAGAAAAATACAAAACCAATTTACGAAATTTTTGGCTTTTAGGTAAGTTTCCTTAATTAACAAACAGAAAATATAATTAATATGAATAATTTCACATTTCAAGGTGATTCTGGTTATCCGCTCGAAGCATGGCTAATTACACCTTACCGAAGTCCACAAGAAGGCTCGAGGGAATCACAATTTAATGACACTCATGCAAAAGCCAGATGTATAGTTGAAAGAACTATAGGCATATTGAAAGCTAGATGGAAAATTTTGTGTCACGACAAAAGGAGCAGATACACTCCTCAAAAAGTTGCAAAATATTCCAATGTTTGCAGCGCACTACATAATTTATGTATAAAATTTAAAGTTCTCAATTATGAGGATGTCCAGCAAACAAATATTGATGAAGCGGCTGTAAACTTTGACACTGAAACGGACACACAAATAACTAAAATAGGAAAGCAAAGAAGAAATAATATAAAAATTCTTTGTTTCCAAACTAAATGTTGTACTCTCATTTTATATAAGTTCCTATTTATAGAAAATAAAACAAAAAAATTTAAGTAATAATTTAAAACTAATTCATTTATAATTATTGTAAATTTTATTTACGAACAAAAAACAGGAAGGTAAACTTCAATACGAAAAAAACAAAAATAAAAGCAATTCTTAATAAATTAATACTTAAAAGAAATATGCTAAACTCCAATGTCAGTAATTCATACTAATTTTTGTTTAGCAGCACCAATTCTTTTGTTCGTATATTTAACTCTATCCTCTTAATGTCCATATTAATTTGGTGAAACTCCGTAGCCACTTCCATTTTCTTTTCTTTAATTTTTATTATTTTATCCATTCTTTTTAACACTTCATCGTGGTAAGTTTCCTTTGCACACATATATTTCTTTTAACAAAATTGTTTTTGTTTCCCTCGGCTCTTTTTTTGAAGATGAGGAATCGCAGTGCATTGCTACAGTCTTTTTTGGCGTATCATCTTGCTCAAATGTATCCATTAGCTTTTCGATTAAATCATCACTTTCTTCACATGAAACTGTGGTGGTGTCATCTATTTCTTTGTGTTGCTGATTTTGGGATCCGAATGTCCGGACCTCCTGTAAACCAGCAACAGCAACATCAAGGCCTGCTGCCTCCAAAATTTGTTCCTCAGCAACACTTAGCGGTTTTTCGTCAAAAGGACCTCCTCCAGTTTTCTTGATTGAAGATTTATTGTAAGAAGGCTTTTTCTTAACCATTTGCTTTTGATCAGAATACACCTACCGAAAATTACAAAAGTGTTTATCTGCAGCATGTTAATATGGAAAACAATTAATAATTTACCTTGCGCCAAGTTTTTACATCTTTTAGCGGTGGACCGAATGCATTTAATTTATTAGTTAAAGTTTCCCAAAGTCTGTTAGCAGTAGCTTTTCCTTGGCATGGATTTGGTAAAACGCCTTTGGCCAAATTGCTGTGCTCAGACATAAACTCGGCAAGAATTTGTTTTTGTCTGAAATTTATTTATGTTATATTCGACCTAATAATTAATATTGATTACTTAATTTGCATAAAACTTATTAAAGATATAACTTAAATTTTCTTGTTGCTTGCGTGTACCGAAATAAATAAAATGTGGTTAATTTTAAAAAAACTGTTGTGGCACTTGTAAAGCATTCAAACAAGAATAATTATTTTTAACTTTTTATCAAAAACATTAAACCGTTAAGTTACTCGTTAGAGTTTGTGTAAAAACTCCTTTACAAAGGTGCAAAAGAAGGGAGTAATACAAAAAAGTACGAAAATCTATACGAATAATTAATTAATATAACAATTAAAATCTTAAATAAACACTTGTTATCCAACGAACTATTTAAAAATAAAATTTCGGCACCAAATTTGGTATCGAATAAAACTCGCACGGTTACATTCGATTGTACACTAGCTATCGAGTGCCATTATAAGAAATTTCGATACAACTTACTCGATAGCGAGTGCGAGAATCCCAAAATTAAAAAAAATCGCAACTTCGAGTAAATTTCGCACGGTATCGACTGCGAGAATTAGCCCCCAGAATATCATTACAATGAACTATTTCTTACTTAAAAGGAAGTTGATTTCGTCAAATACCGCTTAATTAATTTAGCTCAAAAGTCTTATTATACGGCAGAGATTAAAGACATCTCCAATTCTCTGCCGATCACTAGTAAAAGCACTTTATCTCCGCTCAACCCAACTCTCGATTCGAAAAATATTTTAAGTGTAAATGGTCGCCTGATGAACGCATCACTCATATATAACGAAAGATATCCAATAATACTGCCAGGAAAGTTACAGTTTTGCCAGTTGTACTTAAACCATTCATACATGTTCCTCGCTCATGCAGAATACAATGAAATGTGCAGGATGGTAAAAACCGAGTTCTCAATTCAGGTCTCGTTACCTCCAGACAGATGTAGTCTCACAGTGCCTTTTCACATCTCTGGAATAGACTTTACTGGCTCATTCGAGCTCCAAAGCTCTGCACTGAGGAATTCTCCAATAATAAAAGACATATGTATATATATTTGTATGATTCAGCACCAAAGACATCCACATAGAAGCGTGCTTAGAATTAATTAACAGAGAGCTTTAGGGCAGCTTTTCTCGTTTCATTGGTCGGCGGCGACTTCCTTTCAGGTTGACTCAGACAATGAGATCAATTTTGTTGGAGCCAGTAAACAGCTGCAACAAGAATTTTAGGCATCTATAAAAATGTTTTCATCCGGAATAGTTCAAAAATATATATCACACGAATTCGAATAGCAATTTATCCTCTAGACGCACCTCACATGGGAGGTTTGTGGAAGGCAGCTGTTAAAAGCTTTAAGTTCCACCTGAAGAGAATCAGAGGCTCTTATAGATTCAAATTCGAAGAGTTTTTCACAATACTCGCTCAAATTGAAAGAATTTTTAATTCTCGCCTCATTTCAGCCATGTCTGAAGATCCCAATGACTTTTTAGCCCTTACATCCGGACATTTTCTACGTGGCGCACCCATTATTAGTCTTCCCCAGCAAAAAGTACAACAGTTAGGACCTGTAAACCGGTGGAAAGGATACAAGCGATTCAAAATCAATTCTCCATAAGATGGAAGGAAGGTTATTTAAAATCCCTTCACAAACGGTACAAATGGAAAAATGTATCCCATATCGTGAAAACGGGTGACTTAGTGGCAGTCATAGACGACTAAATGCCTCCTTCAGAGTGGCGGTTAGGCAGAACTGAAAATACCTATCAAGGCCCCGACACTAATGTCCGAATAGTGGACGTCAAAACTGCATCGGGTCTCATCAAACGGCCTTCCAGGATTCGATCCTGCATTCCAATAACGTAATACGCCCGCTAAAATCCAGCTTAAGGAATTTTGAAAAAGTAAATTGTTTATCATTCCTAGTTTAACACTATAACTACGCCCTTCTCATTATTTACTTGTCATTTGTATTTGTTAACCTAAAATCAGTTACTTAAAATTAAAAGCTAAAACTTACATTTTCTCAATTTTAAACACACCAATAAGAATAAGCAATAAATTTGCTATATATCTTTATACTTAGCCACATTCTTTTCATTTAACAAGCACACATACCCTTCTCATCACATTTGATGTTATTTATACTCCGTCCGCCACTCGTCGAGTTAAAATGTAATATTCTCCTTAAAATATGAGAATACAATTTTTATACTTTTTGGTATTCTTTATTTTATTTCTTTTCACAATTTACAACTATTCACAACTGACATCTTTTTTTCATTGCGGTCATTTTAATTGCTACTGAAAATATATTTCTTGAAGCTAAATTTTGTGTATTAATCTTAATTTTATTTACGCTAACTACAAAATAAATATTTCCTGGAACTTCGTCTGAATGTGTTTTAGTTGCACAATAATACAGATTGCATTTTTGTTTTAGGAACGGAAATTCGATTTTGCTACAAAAGGAAAAAAAGTAAAATTTGTTATTGAACTGCATTTTTGTTATGGCAGAAAAATGCTGGCTTAAATAAACAATAAAAAAAATTGTATTTAAAATATAATTTTAAGGAAAGGGGTTATTATAACTCTTAAACTCATTCCGCTCATGTGTCTTCACGTATGGCCATACTTTTTCTATTTCTGATTTGACTTATTATTTGTTTGTACTTTGTATGCGCACACCTTTTGAAAGTACAGAAATATAGTTGTGTTGACAACTGAGAAATTTCAGAAACTTTTAAAGACTGTTAGTTCGCATGTCACATTCTGATACCCAAAATAATTATAATGGCTGGCAAAGTGTAGGGAAACCCTAAAGTTTTATTCCAGTGATGTCAGTCTCATACACAATTGTGGAAGCAAAACTCACATGTACGCTTACGCTCTTTTATTTTAAGAGCGTAAAATATAATTGTTTACTGAAAAACACTCTCATTCAGCGGGAAGTATCGCAAGTCCTGTTTTGAGGCCTCTAAACAGAAATAATATATTTATATAAATATATATACAATATATATAAGAGGTTTGAAATAAGTTGGATCCACTGTATGTAGGTACATCTTTTCGAAAATTTCTTGAAGTAGCTTTTAAATTAATTCATAAGTAAGACTTTTTGTAAAAATTGTTTCTCTTGTATATAAACTAACCAAATGTTCATCTTAAAAATGGAGTAATATTTTAAAATTAAATATCTGAGCACTTGCCAATTTTCGAAACCCTTTTTTACAACTTATAAAATTAGAAGATATTATTGGTAAATAAAAGGATACTCTTAGAAAAGGCCACTAGTTAGGCCTCGCAACCGCACATTTCTCCCGCTGGGATTGTAAGAGATAAGAGTGATCTCACCAACACAATCACATTTGACATCACTGTTTTATTCCCACATTTTGCTAGACAGCAACGTAAGCATAAAATACTTACGTTGCTCACCTCAAGTTACACCTTTTATTTTCCCACATTTTGCTAAACAGTATATATTAGATTTTAAATATTTTGTGAAGTTAGTCTTAAGATCGGTTTAAATAAATTAAGTTGTCACTCTGAAGAACTGACAACATAAAACAATAAAAATATTGTGTTTTATTCTTACTACATATATGGAAGAATAATAAATAACACATTTAACTGGCGCTGTCGGTGAAAAATTTCGGATAAATATTAAATTAATTGAAATGAAAATAAAATAATAAAAAGAATTAATTGATAAAGAATAAAAAAGAAAATTGTATAAAAGTGAATAAACAAAAATTATAAAGAGAACTTTAAAAGAAAATATACTAATGTGAGAGAAGAAAGACTTTTTTTTAAGAACGAATAAAATTTTTTTTTACACAACAATTTGTTAATAAATTAAAACTAAAAGCAACAAAGATCAACAACAACTAAAAATTGATTGTTGCCAAATAAGAAGTGGACAAATTATAAAAAAAGAAGAAACTTTGAAATTTTAAGAAATTAAACAAAACATATATTGGCAAAGTTACTGTAAAAAGATGAGTAGTTTCGATGCAAACAGAGATCTGCATCAAGCCGACGGGACAATGTTGGAAAAGATCGCTGAATTAGAGGCGGTCCTGCAGTTGCAAGAACAAAAAGTTCTCCAACAACAACAATAATTACAGCAACAACGTGAACAGCTACAACAACAACAAGGAACCGAAAGACATAATTCAGCAGTTTCGACAAATTAGACCACTGAATAACAACCAATGGATTCATAAAATCCATAGAGATGTTTATAGGTCTTTGCGGAGCTAACAGCGCATTAATTAAGTTTGGAATCCAGATAGTAATAAGCGAAAAAATCATATAAGGCAACTTGGAGACATCTCATGGGATCAATTAAAAGCAAAGTGGAAGGCCCAAGCCAGACCGAAGGCATCGTATGCTGAGATTTTTAACAGCTGTCGATACATTAAAGTGAGTAGGTTAAGAGAACTTTTTGACTGTTTCGAATTAGCAAAAAATGAAATAAGCGAAATTTATGAACTAGATGATAATAAATCTATGTTGTATAGCTCAGAAAATGTAGACAGGGATTTGTGAATATCTTAATTGAAAAAATAGATGGACCACTCAGAGTTCATCTAGATGAAACTTTGACATTAAACGACATAGTAAACAAATATACAAAACTTAGATTGCTAGACGATAGTTTAGCTATTGACAGTAGGCATAAGGCAAATAAAAATTTCAGCAATAATTACTATAGGAACAAGGCGAACGGACATCAAAATTTTAATTGAAACTACAACCGGCAAAAGTCCGAGTCAAACCCTAATAACAGTTGGAAAAATTCTGTGACAAACAGCTCTCAATATGAGCAAAGGAGTAGTTCTAAAAGACATTATTTTCAAGAACAAAGCAGTGGCAACTTTGGAAGAAATCAACAGGAGCGATATCGTCAGAATAATAATGTAGGGAATTAGCAAAATAAGACTAATAGGTATAATGAGACAGATAACTTTCAAAACAATCAAATAAACGAAAGGTGTTCGAATAGGACAAGGAATTCTCACATGAGTGTAGATCACCAAACTACACATATGGACATAGGAAATGGAGAGGAAAAAGAAGTAAATTTTTTAATACATCCACCCCAATCCAATTACCGATAATGGCACTCACTATTGGGAAACAAAAAATACGATTTTTAATTGATACTGGCTCTTCAACCAGCATTATTAAACCTCTTGTTTTGAAAGAAAATTTTCAAATAGAAGAATTAATGAAACCCGTTCAATACAGAACAATTAACGGTACAAACATAATTAAATTTAAAGTTGTAACTCCCTTCCTAAAGGAATTTTCTGCTTAACCCTTTGACGACCAAACATTTTTGGCTGAAGCGATTTACTTTTTTCATATATTTTCGCGATCTATGGTCTAATAGTAGGTATGAAAAAAAAATTGCCCTCCTGGGAACCCTCTAAGTCCCCCATTTTACTTGGCAAATATAGTTGCCTATGGGTAGAAACGAAATTTTTCATCCCAGATTATTGAATTGCAGAAACAATTTAAAAATCAGTTTTTATTTAAAACGTAACAAATACAAGAGATCACAAAAATTTATTATAATTAGTGTTGTTCGTGATAGATTCCAAAGTAATCACGGGACGTAGTGAAGCAAAGGAACACATTACATTGATCGAAAAAAACATTTGTGCGACTACACTTATTATTGGAAGCACAATGAGAACACCGTTTCCAATCTTCACGTTTTTCCATTTTATGGAGAGATTTGGGTTTGCTTATAAAATGGGTTCCACATTTGGCTGAGGCTGAAAAGGCGCGCTTCCTTGAATTGGAGCTAATTATCAACTCTTTGGCTGAAGCTGCCCGAAATTCAATGGAGGTCCAATTGATTGAGGAACTGTTGGCCAATATGAGTTTTTTATATATTACATTGCTATTGTGAACACATAACTCAAAAAGGTCGAAGAACAAACGTAAACAAAAACGCCATTTACTTCTACGATCGTACTCATAATATACTTTTTTTTGATCCATTAGATCGACAACTCCCATTCCTTTGTTATACTGTTGTATAATCAGGGGGCAATCAATATCTATTTTACCAGCTTGTCCAGCTACACGTCGCTTGACTTTGAATACCGCTATTGGGTCAATAAAATTTGAGGCGAGCTAGACACCACGATTATCCATCCATTTGAACTTTTTGACTGTTTCGAATTAGCAAAAAATGAAATAAGCGAAATTTATGAACTAGATGATAATAAATCTATGTTGTATAGCTCAGAAAATGTAGACAGTGGCTCGCATAACTGCAAAACAACAGCTTCGCCAAGACCGTGCTCAACAAATGGTTTTTTTCCGGTGTAAATGTCAATATTATATAAGAACCCGGTTTCTGCCTCACATAAACACCAAAGTTTGAATCCCCACGAAATAGGTTTGTCCTTCATGTACTGTTTCATAGCATTATGTCCCTTAAACTTTACCATATGTTCATCGATTGACAGCTTTTTTGAATAGGTATACGCATCCGGCATAGCCTTGTTAATATGATCTAAAATTGGCCAAATTTTATACCCACGGTCACTAACATCACTAGTCACTAACATCACTAGTTTCAATAAGCTCATACGTATGATAATACCCATATAAGCCTTAAATTCAGCCACGGTCAAAGTAAACATACGCCATTTTTGCAAAGCATATAGGTTGGACTGCTCCACTATCATTAAGCACAGCTCTAAGGTATATGTATAATAAAAGCAAGTCAATATTGTCTCAAAATAGCAGAAAATTTACGATTGATAAAACCTTACCTTCAAAATTACAAACGCTGTTGAACACACCGTACACTGCAGGGATTTCTTCATGCGTATGCACAACGGGCGTTAAAATTTGGGAATGTTTGTATGCGCAATCCTCTTTAAATCCGGTAAAAACGGGATTCTTATAAGCAAGAGTCTGTCTAAAGCATAACGTTGGTATTATTGGCTCTTGTACAGCATTTAAATTCGATGTAATTAACTCTCCAACTGGTTTATGGTCAACGTGCATACTACCCTCAATGATAACTTCTATGGGCTCATCATCTTGCATTCCCAAATCATCATTCTCAAGAAATAAAACATCATTCTTCGTCGTCATCACTAAAATCGCAAAGTAAAACTTGTTCGATTTGCTCTGGTTGAAGGAAAAAGAAACGGTCTCGGGCTGCTCCACTCATTTTAAACTTGTGTAGAGTATCTATTAAAGTCTACCATGCATGTCAATGTAGCTATTATGCATGGGAATTATAAATAATATGCTAGGCTAAATTAAGCTATTGGAAATTTATTTAGTTTTAAGGAATTCCAAGAATGTTGTATTCTAATCCCGTTATTTTAGTATATAAACAATGATTTTTGTAATAAAGAATTAATTTTAAGTCAAGCCTAAAATCGGCATTTTCGACTTCTTCCTTAGGAGCATTCATCTGCTCTAAGATAAGAAAGATATTTGCTAAACACAGCAAAAGAAAAGTATAAAAATACCTTAAGCCAGTGGCGTTTATCAGCGCCGGCTAACAACACGGGTAGGAACACAACAACCAATATATCTACTTTCATTACATGGCGATCCTGCCAAATCCGAAGGACAATAAAATCCCCACGGAGGAGTACCAACCTGCGGACACGACGAAGGGGAAACCTATATATAAAGCTACCCCGATAACTGCTGGTCCTAAACCCATCACGATAGAGGAGTACCGTAGGAAACAACAGAAGAAGGTAGACGAGTTACTTACCGCGATTCCCAAGATACAACGGCCAAGGCACCGAAGAGGTGGGAAAATTGTGCGTCTGAGAAGAAAGTTGGCTGCGCTACGAGCTGTTGTGGAGGCAGACCCACCGCCATCTTGGCAACGAGCAAGTGAATTTTGGGCACAAATTGGTTTATTGGAGGTCGAAATGGCGAAGCATCGCAAAAATTGAATTTTTTTTTATTTATATACACACTCAGTTTAAAATTAATATTAAAAACTAATTTACAATAAAATGAATTAAGAAAAAACAAGTAAAAACGTTATATTCGACCAGGTCGAATCTTAAATACCCTCCAAATATTTAGTAAGTGAATTTGAAATGTTTAACTTGGTGGGACAGAGTTCCTTTATATAATATCGTACGTCAACGCCCACTAAAGGGGGCGGGGTTCAAATATATACAATATCATGTTTTCCACAGACGAACGTATGGGCATTGCTAGACCGTCTTAGACTTCATCACAATTCTCTTTGGAGGGTATAAAAACTGTATTTTGGCGGGGTCGCTCTAGCAAGGGCTGTGGGGGAAACATTTCACCTATGTCATAAAACTCTAAAAATAAATGCTTGGGATAATTATATATAAAATTAAAATTTGTTTTTTTTGATAGGGTCATTTAGAGGGCAAAGGGGGAGAGGGGGTAGGACACAAACAGGTAGACATAAAACTCTAAAAATAAATGCTTGGGATGATTATGCACAAAATTAAAAAAAAATTTTATTTATTTTTAATAGGGTCATTTAGCGGGCAAAGGGGGAGGAGGAAGTAGGGCAGCAACAGGCAGTCATAAAACTCTAAAGATAAATGCTTGGGATGATTATATACAAAATTTAAAAAAAAAATTATTTTTTGGTAGGGTCATTTAGGGGGCAAAGGAAGAGGGGGGGGGGGGGGCAGAGTAGTACCAGGATTCGTCTCAGCTTCGTCATTAAAGCTTAAAAGTGTTATTTTTAAGGAATGTAGGCTTAAGTAAAACAATTTGTTAAATTTTTAAGCTATTTTTGCCTATAATAACGTCCACTGAAGTGGGCGGGGTCAAAAATTTTTTTTTTTTATTTAATGGCTCCAAGTTTAAGGCGTTGGACCGTATTTGACGTAAAAATATATCGTTTGCTTAACAAAATAACCAAAAAACTTTAAAAAATGTTGTTTTTTCTGGGTTGGTTTAGTTCTTCTTAGGGGAACTTTTTTCCCCCTTGCCCGATTTAGCCCATCTTCAAACTTAACCTGCTCTAAGTTTTAAAATATATTTATGCCAAATTTCAAGAGTCTAGCTCTTTTCGTTTGGACTGAATCGTGATTTCAACAGACGGACGGACATGCTCAGTTCGTCTTAGATTTCATCACTGATCAAGAATATATATACTTTATGGGGTCTGAGATGGATATTTCGATGCGTTACAAACGGAATGACAAAGTGAATATACCCTCCAAATTCTTTTTTGGAGGGTATAAAAAGAAAATTTAAGGGAAGATAAAACAAGTTTGATAAAAGAAGCACTGTATAAAAAAATATACTTGTCAATTCCAGCTGCTTGGAAAAAAGGTTGCAACTAAATTGTAAACTAGTGTTAGTAAACACAGGGTGACAATAAGAATTTTAATTTAAACCATATTAAATTAAGCACTGCCAGAAAAGAATTTTTTTTTAAATATTACCATCTTTTTTTTAGAATTTATGTTAGATATAAGGTTTTCTTTATTTATTAATATTATCTATGGAAAAATTGAAAGAAGGTTATAGTGAATTAGAGAAGTTAGATAAGAATTTAAGAAAGAGTAAGGATAGAGTTTACTCCTCTGAATTTAAAGCAGAAAAATAAAACGTTTAGGGTACATAAGGAAGGAAGTTGATAGAATTTCTGAAGATTTATTAGAAGAAGAAGAAACCAGGTCACTGTCGTTCAAATTTAACGATTTATATGAAAGACTGTTTTCTACAGTAGAAGAGTTAAGCACCAAAGATTATAAAGAAGCAAAAGCAGATACTAATATTTTCAGAATACTAATATTTTCAGAAGTATGAAATATTTTCAGAAGTATACTAATATTTTCAGAAGATACTAATATTTTCAGAAGTATGGCAAATTTCGATATATCTGTAGTAGGAAAAACCCTACAAGTTTTTAGAGGGTCATATGAGGCGCTGGAGGATTTTATAGTGCAAACAGAATTGCTTCATGATATGTTGCGAGTAGAAGATAGAGAGATTTTCGTTAAGTATGTCTATAATTTTAAGCTCGCGTCACATGTTAGGAGTGTTATGGAACGTTCAAGAAGACCGACTACATTTGAAGAATTGAAAAGGTCATTAACAGAAGCGTATCCTAATCCCAGAACGCTGCAACAGGTTTTAACTGAATTTGGAACGGTTAGGCAAGCAAGTCTGAACATAGTGGCATATAGAGAAAAAGTTGCACTGCTGTCTGAACAATTAACCAGTTTTGAGATAAAAGCATTGGAAAATCCTACACAAGAGGCGAAGAGCGCAATTTATCAAATGACCGAAAGCATGGCTCTGAATGTGTTTATGAAAGGGGTCAACGTCGAATACAAGAGTACGTTAATGGCATGTACTCCTAAAACATTAAATGAAGCGGCGGAAAAATGTTTAACGATAGAGAGGGATTTGCAAAGTAGTGGTAGCAATATTTTCAGAGTTTGGAGACGAGAAAACGGACATAATCACAGTTCGCAGAGAGGCAATAGACAGTTTTATAGGCAAAGAAATAATAATAGTTTTACAGATGAGCGCAACATCCACAACTCATATAACAACAACAATCGTGCAAACAACAATAACCACAATAGAATCCGCAATAATAATAGCAACTACAGTGGAGAGCATAATAGGTTTCATAGCAATGGTAGAAACAGAAATAATAATATTAACTTTAATAATAGTTACAACGTTGACAGTTCGTCAAGATATAATGCGGGTAGAAACAATTCGTACAGGGGAAATAATAATGGTCGTAATCAGGGAAACTAGAAGCGCCGGATAACAAAAATTGTTATCCAGAAGGGCGAAAAATATTCAAACTTTCAACTACCACTGACAATTCAGTGACAATAACGTGTAAAACCATAAAAGGAGATCTAAAATTTTTAGTAGATACAGGAGCTGATATATCTATCTGTAAGTTGGGAGATATAGAAGAGATAAATAGAAATTGTATATCGTTACTAAGTTGTATCACTTTAGATACAATAGAGAGTGTAGGTATAGCGAATTTGAGCCTTCAATTTGGAAATAAACTTTTGAATCACCAGTTTCATATAGTTGAAAATGATTTCCCAATCAGCACCGATGGAATCATAGGAAAAGATATTTTAGAAAAGCATATGTGTAAAATTGATTTTGAGACGTACACAATAACCTACCGTATAGCAAATGAAGAGTTTATATTGCCAATTGCTCCAAAACGAATTTACAGTGCAAAGATAATTATTCCCGCGAGATCTGAGGCGATAGTACCTGTTAATGTAGTTACAGAGGAAGAAAGTGTGGTTTTAAACAAAGAAATAACTTCAGGAGTTTACGTAGGAAACTGTATTATGCTGTCGGCATACAACACGTAAAATTATTAAACACGAATGATGAAGATGTAGTATTGGATGAGTTGAGATTAGAAACGAAACAATTGTCAGAGTACAATATATACAAATACCACACTAGTGTTCGACGGGAAGACAAAGAGCGAGTAGGGAAAATACTAAGAGATTTAAATATTGAGTCGGCAGACCAAAAAGCCAGGCATTCTTTAATTAATCTAATTACTGAGTATTGTGATATTTTTCACCTTGATAACGAAAGGTTGTCAGTGAATAACTTTTACACACAGCAATTTCAAACAACAGACTCAACGCCTGTATACATAAAACCATATAGGCTACCCGAATCACAGATGAAGGAAATAAATGAACAAATAGACAAGCTACTAAAAGATGAGATTATCGAACCCTCGGCCAGTCCGTATAATTCACCATTATTGGTAATACCAAAAAAATCCGTAAATGATACAAAAAAATGGCGTCTAGTGGTCGATTTTCGTAAATTAAATGAAAGAATAGTGAATGACAAATTTCCGCTTACAAAAATAGAGGATGTTCTTGATAAGCTAGGAAATGGTCATTTTCAATTTACACGTCTTCCATTTGGATTAAAAATATCCTCCAATAGTTTCCAAAGAATGTTAACTATAGCGCTAAGTGGTTTGAGCGCTGAGGCATTTTTATATGTAGATGATATTATCGTATTTGGCTGCATTGTACAACACCATCACGATAACTTATCGAAAGTATTTCAAAAGCTAAGGCAATACAACTTAAAGTTAAACACGGGTAAATGCAGGTTTCTTAAATCAGAGGTGGTGTATTTAGGCCATTTAATTACCGAAAAAGTGTATGTACGGATCCTTCCAAACATAAGGTAATAGAAAGTTATCCTGTTCCCAAAAATACTGATGACGTTAGGCGTTTCATAGCGTTTTGTAATTATTACAGGCGATTCGTGCCAGACTTCGCAAAAATAGCGGGAAATTTAAATTCGCTGCTAAAGAAAAATAAACCTTTTGAGTGGGATGCAAATTGTCAACATTCTATTGAGACATTGAAAACAAAGTTAATAACACCACCAATTCTGCAGTACCCAGATTTTAACAAACCATTTATATTAACGACAGATGCTTCTAATTTCGCACTTGGAGCAGTACTGTCACAAGGCAATATTGGAACAAACCTATCGATATCGTATGCCAGCAAAACGTTGTCCAAACATGACTTAAATAAGCCGACCATAGAGAAAGAATTATTAGCAATTCATTGGGGCATAAATTTTTTTAGACCATACCTTTATGGCAGGAAGTTTTATGTGGTAACCGACCACAGGCCGTTAGTGTCATTGTTCTCGCATAAGAATCCATCGTCCAAAATGATGCGGATCAGATTGGATCTGTGTGACTACGACTTCGAAATAGCGTACAAAAAAGGCAAAGTAAACACAAACGCAGACGCATTGTCTAGAATAGTAATAAATACTAGCACGTTAAAAGCATTAATTCCCACAGAAGACAACCAAAAACCAAAGGAAATACTAGCAATAACACGAACTATGAAAAAGAACTTAAATACACAGGATGAGAGCAAGCTCGAGGACGACATTTCCAATAAGAAGACTGATCAACTTTTTATATGGGAGTGTACGTCAATGTCGGACATAAAAAACATAAAAAAATAAGATTCGAAGTGGAGAGGAATCTAAAGATACCTGAGGTTATAGTAAGTGATATAGAAATAGTTATTAGAAGTGGTGATAGTCCAATAAGCACTCAGATGTCATTGGAGAAGCTGCTATCGAAAGCTTTATCGTTAGAAATAGAGGAACTTGCGTTAAGGGATAGCGACAAAATATTCGAAATAGTTGGATATAGGGAATTTAAAGATATGTTTAATGCGCTAAAAAGAACAAGCAGAGAAAGGTTAAAAATTTTAGTTTACAAAGAACCAGAAAGAATAGTCGATAGCAAATTACAAAACAAAATCATCGCTGAGTACCACAACTCGGTTATAGGAGGGCATTTGGGTGTCAGGAAAACAACATTAAAGCTCAAGCAGAGATATATATGGAAAAATATGAGCAAGATGATAAAGAAATACATACTGAATTGCAAAGAGTGCAAAATTAACAAGCAAACAAGACATACGAAGGAGAAACTTGTAATAACAGATACACCACCCCACCTGGTTAACTATCTTGTCGCGATGTACGTTTAGGGCCTGTCGTGAAGTACGAAGATAAAAAGGCCTTCTCAACCAAAGGTTAACCGCCCCCTTCCACCTCCCATTTCCCATAATCCTTCATCCACCCTTCCCTCCTCCCAAACATCCCTTCCCTTCCCCACTTGTAAGGTCAAGGTGATTGGTAGCTGTGCCGAGGACCTGAATGGCTAGTTAGTGGTAAAAGAAGACTAGTCGATAACAGCTCCCCTCCGGCGCCAGGACACGGGCCGGTTGTAATAGAAATTGTCTAGTCTGCGTACGCCGTCACTGCGCAGATGGTCCATCCCCTTACTGGCCTACTCGTGGGAACAATACATGGAAAATTTAAATAAAAAAAAACAAAAAACAATCAAAACAGAAGGGAAGAAATCTCTTCAGAGGACGACATTCTTGCCTCCAGCCAGGAGACAGTAGTCGACCTCTCGGATAGTGAGGGTAAAAGACAGAGTACTCCGCTATCCGCACAACAAACTAAAACAGTGCCCCCAACACCGGTAATCGAGGCCGATAACCGGCAGAAGGGAAAACTCAAAAAAGGAGCCAGAAAGAGCTCCTTAAAACTAGATATTCCAAGGCCGTGTTCATTCTTGACAAGATCGCCAAGAATGCGGAGAAAGGAGTCACGCACCCGCATGATGCTGAGGATAAGGTGAGATACCAGGTCGTGGTAGAGGAATATCGTAAGTTTATGGATTCCCTACCAAGCACGTCCAGAGCGGCCTCCCAGCAAATAGCCGAAGGAAAAAGTTCAAAAAGAAACCGCTCTCAGACAGAGGGCGGCCAGGAAGCAAAAAAAAAGAAGGTGCAGAAAACAACCTCTCCCTCAACATCATCTTCGTCGTCCACTCGAAGGCCCTTTAACGAGGTAGTTAAGGATAACCTTCTTGTGGCCTTGGCGAATTCCAAAAATGGGAAGATTCTCCCTGTTACAACGGAGTGGGGGGCTATCGAATCCAAATTGGCTGAGCTCGTAATGGACTACGTCCTCTCCAATAAGGATAAGCCGGCTCCTCGCTTCGACTCCGGTGAGATACACCGGGGGTACAGGGTGATCAAGTGCTTGGACGCGTTTTCTAAGGACTTCCTCTGCGAAAGTATCGCTAAGATTAGTGAGACTTGGGATGGGTTAAGCCTTAAACTCATCCCTGCGGAGGAAATACCGATGAGACCGCGGGCAAGGATTTGGTTACCAAAACTGGGAAAGGATGGTAACAAAATGCTAGAGTGTCTGAAGCTACAGAACCATAGCATTCCAATGGATGACTGGTCAGTCATCCGCACGGAAGATCATGGCAGTAATGGCACCTGCCTAATCCTCTCCATCACGGAGTCTGGAGCGGAAGCGCTCGAGAAAGCAGGCTCCAAGCTATTTTTCGAAGTCAGGGACGCTAAGGTAAAGGTGTCCCGCCCAACTAAAGCTGAGATCGACGCTGTCGAGGCTGCGAACAACCTCCTGGGAGGGATGCAGCTAGCTGAGGAATAAGCACAATGGCTCTAAAAATCGCCCAGATAAATCTGAAGCACTCGAAATGTGCAACAGATAACCTAATTGTTATCTCAGTCGAAGAGAACATCGACATTTGTATGGTGCAGGAACCATGGGAGGCAAACTCCGAGGTCAAGGGGTTCCCGAGGTCCACATACAATGTACTATATGCTAAAGGAAATGGTAAGCCCAGATCATGTCTAATAGCCAAAAAGCACATAAAAATCTTTCTCTGTTCACAGTTCAGTACTGAGGACCTTACAGTTGCGAGGGTCGAGCTGACAGATGGAACCAGCTTCCTTATCGCATCATGCTACATGGCGCACGACAAAGCAGCCCCTCCAGATGAAGTGAAAGCTCTCATGTCATCTATTGGTGCTGATGAGGACATCATACTTTGTTGTGACGCCAACGCCAGGCATACAATTTGGGGTAGCAGTGAAATCAACGACAGAGGTGAGCATATCCTTGATTTCATAAACCTTAATAAATTAACCATATGTAACTCCGGTTCCTCTCCGACTTTCATCTTTCCGAGTTCGGACAGGTTTAGTGGGTGGGAAGAGGTTCTGGATATCACTCTTGTAAATGATAGATTTAGACCTTTGGTTGATAAGTGGAGGGTATCCAATAAAAGATCCTTCTCGGATCATTGTTGGATATTCTTCGAAGTCGCGTCATTAGGCAATGAAAAGCAATGCTTCAGGAACCCGAGGAGAACAGACTGGGATAGGTTTAATGGGATTCTGAAGCAAAAACTAAGAAGAGTCCCAGAGATCGAGAATACGATTGATGGACTGGAACACAATGTGGGGGCGTTTAATAAGGCTATAACGAAAGCCTTTGAAATATCCTGCACCCTAACAGAGACTAAGAAAAGTTACCCTCCGTGGTGGAGCTCGGAACTCTCAAGGTTACGCAAGGAGGCACGTAGGGCCTTCAATTTATGCTATGAGAAGAAAGCGTGGCAGCCTTACCGGGACAAGTTAGCAACGTATAAGAAAGCTATAAAGTTCGCGAAAAGAAACTCATGGAGGAATTTCTGTGAGTCAATAGATAGAACTAGGGATTCCGCAAGGCTTAGTAGGGCTCTGACCATGAACCGCACCTGTCCAACCTTCGTTAAGAGGGGGGATGGGTCATGGACAGATTCCTCCACGGGATCCCTAAGTATTCTTTTCAACACCCACTTTCCAGGCTGTACTGACACGGCCATAAGAATCCTCCCAATTAGTGGGAATCAACACACTGTCAATAGAGATTTAATATCCACAGAGAGAATCTCTTGGGCTATTGACAGCTTCGCACCGTTTAAATCGCCGGGTCCTGACGGCATCATTCCAAAGATGCTACAGAGTGCGAAGGGCTCTGTCATTCCCTGGCTTTTTAGGTTTTTTGAACTCTGTCTTACACTCAACTACGTTCCGACCAGCTGGAGGAAAGTAAAAGTGGTTTTCATTCCCAAGATTGGAAAAAGGAGTCACGAGGACCCAAAAGACTTCAGACCAATCAGCCTTTCATCTTTCTTAGTTAAGACGCTAGAAAGATTACTTGACACCCATATTAGGCATCGACTTGAAGGATCGTTTATTCTCTCAGATAGTCAGCATGCCTACCTGAAGGGACGCTCCACGGAACCAGCTCTGCATGAGGTGGTGGGAGTCGTGGAGAGATCCCTAGAAAACAAGCAGTATGCCTTGGCTGCCTTCCTAGACATAGAAGGCGCTTTCAATAATGTATCAGTGGCAGCCATCCAACAGTCTCTCCGGGATGCAGACGTTAAGGAATACATCAGCACCTGGATCATTACTATGTTGAAGGCAAGAAATGTCACTGCAGCGTTAGGTAATAGCGAAATGTCAAGATGGGCATGTAGAGGAACACCACAGGGTGGTGTGATCTCTCCGCTGCTCTGGCTTCTCGTTGTTAACACGATTCTTCTCAGACTAGATGCTGCAGGAGTTGAAGTTGTGGCTTATGCGGACGATGTAGTAATAATGGTATCAGGGATGTTCACGGACGTGATTAGTGATATCATGTCCAACGCCTTGGGTACACTCAGTAGATGGGCTGCAGGATGCGGTCTAGGAGTAAACCCTAACAAAACGGAACTGGCACCATTTACTACAAAGACCAAAATCCAAAGATTTAAACTTCCTCGGCTGAATAATCTGGAACTGTCCCTTTCGGACACTGCAAAATACCTAAGAGTTATCCTGGACACGAAGCTATCGTGGAAACAAAATATACATCATAGAGTAAAAAAGGCAACAGTTGCCTACTACTCCTGCAGGAGAATGTTTGGCTCCAGATGGGGCCTAAAACCCATAATGCTTAAGTGGATGTACACAGCAATTGTACGCCCTATATTGACTTACGGGTCGTTAGTATGGTGGCCCGCCACAAGTAAAAAATATGTAGTAGATCAACTATACAGGATACAGAGATCTGCTTCCATCGGGATTACTGGTTGTCTACGTACTAGTCCTTCAGAGGCGCTGAATGCTATACTAAACCTAATTCCGATTGACCTTTATGTACTCCGGGCATCCTCAAGCAGTGCGGCAAGACTATCGGCATCAGGGAGGTGGAGGTCAAGGGACTATGGCCACGCAGGAATCCTTGGCCGGCTACCACCGACACTGAGGCAGCCCACCGACTATATAGTACCTCACTTAGACTTTAACACTTCATTCAAAGTCCTCTTACCATCCAGGCGGGAGTGGAGAAGTGGAAACTTAGAAAGGGAATTCAACTTCAGAGTGTATACTGATGGATCAAGGATGATCTGTGGTGTAGGCGCTGTGGTCTTCTCGAGGGACCTTGGAATAAGACTCTCGCTCCGTCTCCCAGATGAACCCAGCGTATTTCAGGCTGAGATACTGGCTATAAGGGAGGCGGCGAGGCTGTTAATTGATAGGGGTGTTCAGGGTAGAGTCGGTATCTTTGTCGATAGCCAGGCGGCACTCCTATCTCTCAGGTCGTTCACTACTTCGTCTACTCTGGTAGCCCAATGCAAAGAGCTGCTATCCAGACTGGGGGGTCAGATAGACGCTACCCTCATCTGGGCACCCGCTCTCAGCAGTTTCTTTCTCCACTGCCGTATCGGTGGACATGCCGTTTGGCACCCTAAGGAGCACCATTCAGAGCCAAGCGGCGGACAGGTGGCGCAAGCTGAACACGTGCAGGGTGGCTAGAAGCACGTGGCCTTGTTATAACGACAATAGAACGGCACAATTGATTAACAGGAATCGCAGGGACATCTCAAGGCTCGTAGCGGTTGTGACAGGGCACTGGGAAATAGGCAGACATGCAGGTAGGTTAGGTCTCAACCATAATGCATTCTGTCGGAGCTGCCGGGATCAGAGCAAGGAAGAGACAGTTTATCACTTCCTTTGCGAATGCTTGGCCTTGCACAACACGAGACACAAATTCTTAGGCAATAGTATTATAGGCGACCTCGCGGAGTTATCAGGTACAGGTCTGGGAGGCCTTATTAGATACCTCAATGCGACGGGTTGGATCTAGTAACCATCCGTACCCGAGATCAGGATACGGCTTCCATAGGTAGTCACTGACGAGTGGAGTGGTTTTTCAAAACGGGATCTCAGAGATCCTACTTGAATGCTTGCGTGTAGCGGGCAGCCACGTATACCAACCAACAAACCAACAGATACACCAAGTACTGGGTTTGAAGTGGTGTCAATAGACACTGTAGGGCCATTTAGATATTCAAATGGATACAGATATATATTAACTATGCAGTGTGACTTAACGAAATACGTCATAGCATATCCTATTGAGACAAAGGAAGCCAAAACAGTTGCAAAAAGTCTGGTAGAAAATGTAATTTTAGTATACGGTCATTTCAAAATACTCAAATCAGACAACGGTACCGAATTTGTGAACGAATTAATGTCTGAGGTATGCAAACTTTTAGAAATAAAACAGCACTTTAGCACACCGTATCACCACGAGACTCTGGGTGCTATAGAACGAAATCATAGGGTACTTAACGAGTTTCTCTTGAACTTCTGCAAACAGGATGAGTGGGACTATTGGATCCCTTATATCTGTTTTGCATACAATACAACGCCTCATATAGATATTAGTTATACTCCATACGAGTTGATATTTGGAAAATTGCCAAACTTACCAAACGATAAATGGTTAGATAATAAACCCGTTTATAATATAGATAAATATGTCAATGAATTAAGAGCAAGGCTAAGATTTTCCTTGCAGAAGGCAAAAGAGCTAATAGAGTTAACAAAATCAAAACGTGTTGAGCAAAGTAAAAAGATAAATCCGTTGAATTTGAACGTAGGCGACATGGTTTTAGTAAGAAATTACAATAGAAGAAAATATCAGCCCCCGTACCACGGTCCTTATAAGATAATACAAAACAAAGGGGTGAACTCTGTCCTAGATCTAGGGAACACATTTAAAGAATATCACAATAACAACTTAAAGAAATTTTAAAAACAAAAAAACAAAAAAAACAAATTATAAATATTTATTTTTCTAGAGGGTTAGGGTGTAGAGTATCTATTAAAGTCTACCATGCATGTCAATGTAGCTATTATGCATGGGAATTATAAATAATATGCTAGGCTAAATTAAGCTATTGGAAATTTATTTAGTTTTAAGGAATTCCAAGAATGTTGTATTCTAATCCCGTTATTTTAGTATTTAAACAATGATTTTTGTAATAAAGAATTAATTTTAAGTCAATCCTAAAATCGGCATTTTCGACTTCTTCCTTAGGAGCATTCATCTGCTCTAAGATAAGAAAGATATTTGCTAAACACAGCAAAAGAAAAGTATAAAAATACCTTAAGCCAGTGGCGTTTATCAGCGCTGGCTAACAACACGGGTAGGAACACAACAACCAATATATCTACCTTCATTACACTTGTTTACCGTTTTCTTTCACTTTTCTATAAAAACTGATGCAAATAGTGCACGCGTTTCAAATTCCAAATAAAGACTGTCAAAATACTTACATGTGTTCATATGTATGTATTGCAATTTGGTGATTCCCCTTTTTCGTTTCAATATTTGAATGCAAAATACTAAAATCAGGCATGCTGTTTCAGTGTTTAACATTAGCTAAAAACAAGTAAAAGTGCTATATTCGGCTGTGCAGAATGTTAAATACCCTTCACAGATGTAATTCTTCTTTCTTTCTTTCTTGCCAAAACAGAAAGTAGGTTTAATTAAAAAATCAATATGATGTTATCGGTTACTTTTATATTTAAGAAAACGTTTAAATTTTTCGGCTAGGAAGCTAAATGTTTAGCTTTTCTTATATCTAATACCTATGAACGTCTTTCGAAAATATTATATATATTTAATTTACAAACAAAACAAAAAATCCGTTTCATGTACCCCAAAAAGTTCTAATTGTCCAACCGTAGAATCGTCTTTGGTTTTCAATGTTGTTGGTTTTTAATACTAGTTTACTTCTTTCTGATATATAAAGTAGGTATAATTCATCATAAAAATCAAAAATAACAAATAAAATGGCTGCTGGAACCGAATTCTTAATACTAATTTAATTTTTTCTGATATATAAAATAGCTTTAATACACTAAAAACACATTATTTGGAATTTATGTATGTACTTTTATATACCAAAAATATTTCAATTTTCCAACCCCGGAACCGAATTTATAATTTTTTACCAATTCAATTCTTAGTGAGGTGTAACATAGTTTTACTTGACAAAAAAATTAAAATTTTTAAACTTTTTGGTCACTTTCATGTACCATAAAGTATATCATTTGTCCAACCCTGGAGTCGAAGTTTTGAAGTTTTAAGATTTTAATACCAATTTTGTTCTTCCTGAATTATAAAACAGCTTTAATTAATAAAAAGAAACAACGTCAATTGCCTTTTTGGTTACTTTTATGCAGAATAAATATATCAATTTACCAACCCTGGAAACGAAATTTAAGTTTTTTTACCAATACAACTCTTAATGAGGCATGAAATAGTTTCATTTAAGAAAAACTTAATATTTATAACCATATAGGTTATAAATAAAGTTTTAATTAGTAAAAAAAACAACGTCAATTGCCTTTTTGGTTACTTTTATGTTTAAAAAAAATTTCAATTCCCCCACCCCTGGAAACGATATTTAAATTTTTTAAAATTTTCTTTATCAATGCAAATCTTCATGAGGTATAAAGTAGTTTTGTTTAAGAAAAACTCGAATTTTGCAACCATTTTGGTTATAACATGTACAACAAATCATTGCATGTACCAAAAAAAATTTAAATTTTCCAACCCTGGAAACGATATTTTAATATTTTTTGTTTGCTTTTTTTTATCAGTGCAATGCTTCTTGAGGTATAAAGTAGTTTTATTTACGAAAAATTGCAAATTTTTTACCATTTTGGTAACTTTCATGTACCATAAAATATTGCACTTGTCCATCCCTGGATTCAAAATTTTATTTTTTATTTTTGAATTTTTGATACCAATTTTGTTCTTCCTAAATTATAAGACAGTTTTAGTTGGCAAAAAACAAAAAAAAATTAACATCAATTGCCTGGTTGATTACTTGCATGTATAAAAAAATTCAATTACCCACCCCTGGAAGAAAATTTGAATGTAAAATTTTTGATTTTTTTTAACTAATGCAAATCTTCATGACGTATAAAGTGGTTTTGTTAAAGAAAAACTTGAAATTTTTAACAATTCTAGTTACTACGTGTACTACAAAATACGGAATAGGCCGAAAAAAATTTTTTTAACTTCCCATCCCTGGAAAAATAGACCATTGAGGCTCCCCAAAGCACGAAGTAGGTTTAATTTACAAACATTAAAAAAAATAATTGATTTTTGGTATAAATTTTGCGTCGAGAAATAGGTGTAAGCTTCCCAGCTCTGGAACCGTACTTCGGATTTTTCTGAATTTCAATAGCAGCCTATTTAAGTTCATTTCCAATCCAACGGTCGAAGAATGAAGTCTCTATCTCTTCTGGGGGCTTGGGAAAACCGATTTCACGTACAGACGGATAGACGGACATCGCTCATTCGTCATCGCTATTCATAAGGATCCAGAATATATATACTTTATGGGGTCCCATGTGCATATCGAAGAAATTACACACGGAATGACAAATATATATATATACCCTTTCACTTTTTTGTGAAGGGTATAAAAAGCGCTCAAAAGTTCGAACTTTAATTTTAATTTAGAGGTTATAATTGTGAAGTTTTTTAGAAACGTTTATTTTCGGTTGAACCCATAGGCAAACATAATTGCCAAACATAATTTGATTAGTTGTAGACAGATTGGAGTTTACGCAAACTTGTCCATTATATTTTTTGATAGATTACGGTTGAATCAAAAACATACTTGAGTCTTATCCCCTTGCCCCCTATTCTCACCCGGTGGCAGCCCTCGTCATAAATACTTTTTTTGCCAGATTTTGAGCCTCGTAGGGAACAAGTGGGGACCGATGGGGACTCGTACTCAACCATATTCTTGTTGCCCCAATTCTCTTCTATAAAACAGTATTTGACAAATTTGCTGTATATGTTACCTGGACAAATATATAATCTAAAGAACCCCGGGCAAGCATACTTGCCTATGGTCGTCAAAGGATTAAGGAATTTTAAGTTGGAACATTATTAATTGCAGCAATAAAAAACAAAATTTTTTGGTACCCCTTAAGTCAAGAATAAATAACGAACATGGTTATATAGAAATTTTTGGCAAAAAAATTTTTTTTGAGGAAATGTACTGTTCTTTCTTTGATGAGAATATAAGTGTATTGGAACCAGTTGCAAAAACAAATATCGTTGACAAACTTGATTTTTGTCACTTAAATGAAGAGGAAAGTAGAGCAACTAAAAATCTTCTTACTGAGTTTAAAGATTTACAGCAGTATTCACAAAAAATAAAGTAGACTTGATCAACAATTTAAAATAAATTTTCTATGAAATTTTTACTTTAAAGCACACTTGAAGTACACATTAATTTTTGTGAATACAGCAGTTATTTTATGTAGAAGGCGATAATCTTTCAGCCACAACCCAAACAGAACATCAAATCGTTACTACAATTGACAAACCACTCTATTTAAAAATATACAGATACAAATTCATGAAGGCGAAATAAACAAACAAATAAGAGATATGTTAAAGCAAAACATTATTCGTGAGAGCAATTCTGCATACAATAGTCCTTTATGGATTGTGCCTAAAAAAGCCGATAATTCTGGAGAAAAAAAATGGCGATTAGTAATAGACTATCGCAAATTAAATGAATTTACAGTAGAAGACAGATACCCTATATCTAACCTTAACAGTATTTTAAATAAATTAGGCAGAGCCCAATATTTTTCGACTGTGGACCTGGCAAAAGGTTTCCATCAAATACTCCTTAAGGAGGAAGATCAAAAGTAAACGGCAGTACATAAAGAAACTGCCCCCGACACAAGAGCTTATAAATGAATGTGTTAATGGTTTTCAATCCCTTGGTTTTCCGCAGTGTCTTGGGGCTATTGGTTAGTTTAACATTTTACAGAAAATAATTAAGAAATATAATGTTTCACAATTTTGGTTTTATTTTTAGATGGATGTCACATCGAAATTAAACCGAATCAGGATCATGCCACAGACTACTATAATTACAAGGGATGGTATTCTATTGTACTTTTGGCTCTTGTTGATTATAAGTAAAAAATATGTAATGTTTGGTTTATTATATTTCATAAATTTTTCAGATATCGCTTTTTATATATAAATATTGGTGCGCCGGGACGTTGCAATGACTCCCAAATCTATAATTCCTCCCGATTAAAAAAGTTTTGGATGAGGACGACATACTAAAATTCAATGCGAAAGAAATTTGTGGTATCCAGATGCCAGTATGCATTTTGGGGGACTCAGCATTTAGGTTTTCATCCAATTTAATGAAACCTTATGCTTTTTCTACGGCTTTGTCGGATGAGCAAAAGTTGTTTAACTATCGGTTATCGAAGTGCAGAAGAGTTGTTGAAAATGCATTCGGTCACTTAAAAGCACGTTTCCGCCGCATTGGAAAGGGAATAGATAATCGGCTAGGAAACGCTGCAACTATTGTTCGGGCTTGCTGTATTTTGCACAACTTCCTTAACGAAAGAAACGACAACATTAATCAGCTTTGGCTCGAAAATCTTCAGGCTTATGAACGTAATCGTGAAAGTCCTACACACAATTTGACTGTTAGTGATAACGAGCCAACCGCCGAAGTTATAAGACAAAACTTGTGTTCTTATTTCAGTAAGTACAAATAAACCATTTATTTATTTATTTCAATTATATTTATTTATTTATATCAATTATATTTTATAAATTTAATTTATAAAATATACTATACAGATGTGCATTAAATGCAATTTAACAAATACTAAAATTAAATTAAAAAATAACAAAAATTAATTAAAAACAAAATAAGAAAACAAATTTAATAAAAAAAAATTAAATTCAATTATATGTATTATATATAAATATGTATGAATGTATTAGTTTTAGTTTTTATTCAAAGGGTTTATTAATACTTTACTAAGGTCGCTGTTATCTTTCGCGATTTTTTCCAAAGTTTCAGCTTTCTTCTTCTCTATTTCTATTAACTCTTTCTCGTTGGCTGCACTTTGTTTCAAGTGTGTCGCGATATCGTTTTATATATTATCAAACTTTTGCATCACCATCTCTCTAAAATCGCACTTCTTTATTTTTCTCCTAGGCTCTCTGTCAGAAGACGGTCCCGGTGATGGTGAACAGGAAAATAGAGGTGATGAGCGCGCAGACAACGGCGTTGATCGTGACTGGACTGATGATGAATTGCAGACTTCTATATAAATGCCAAAAAAAAATGTATTTAGCATGAAACTTTATTACAAAAAAAAATATTAAAACAGTAAAATTGTTTTGAAAATAACAAATTTTAAATATTATTTTCTCCATACATTTGTTGCAATGTACTTTCATACATATTTTCATACACAAGCTTGTACATGTGTGTACTTGGAAACATGCAGACATACAATATAGAAATTTTTGTTACGTATCAAAAGATAAGCAAAACAATTTGGATGCATATATACACATGTATGGTTATGTACAAACGTTTATATGCATATACAATTCACTGGGAGAATTTGTGGTTTGTTTAACGTCTGCCATAAAGAGTTTGTAATAAAAAAAATACATACCGTCAATGCTTTCCATCGTCAAGTCAGTAAAAATGTTTGACTTAAAACCGCCAATTATTTGGTGCACCGTCGCATATTGTCCCCATGTGGATGGTGAGCCACCCGAAGCACCCATTGCGGCTTTTTCCTTTCTGTAAAAATACCAATATTGAAATATTATTTTCTTCATACATTTGTTGCAATGTACTTTCTTACTGTCCCCATGTGGATAGAAATATTGAAATTAAACTAAAATAAAGAGACCTTAAGCTTAAAAATATTAGAATTAAAAAGAGGTCAAGAAACCAGAAGAATTTAATATTGATAACACAGTACGACAGTGGGTTGTACACATGAGTAATGTTAACAGAATATGAAAATAGGCTTAACATAAAGAAATACGTGTCTCGGCGTTTTGCTGTAGCACGTCAGAATTTTAAGAAAATCGATTTTAAAGATTTGAAGGACCGTGGAGGTTCACTTTTAACGTAATGCTATTATAAAAAGTTTTATATAAATAGAATGGGTGAACCGATTTAAATGCTTGAGCCAGTTTTGAAAAAGGAATTAAATTTGGATTTGTTTTATTACAAAAAAGGGTTAGAGGGCGCGGATAACTTCAAGGATATTGTTAAAGAAATGGTTTCAGCTTATGGTGAAATGAATGTTAACATGTCTTTAAAAATTCATTTTTTGCACAACCATTTAAACTTTTTTCCTTCAAATTTGGGTGATTTAAGCGATGAGCATGGAGAACGCTTCCATAAAGATATTGTTACAATAGAAAATCGTTTCAAAGGAAAAGACATGACTCACATGCTTGCTGAATATTTTTGGAATTATTGCCGTGATAAAAATCCTGAAGTTTACACACGAAAAACTAAACGACCAACATTTTTGACACAAAATAATAGTTAAGATATCATATTAATTTTTGTATTTTTACATTACATTTCAATTACATTAAATTTTTTGGATATTTTTTAATTTTACATGAAAATTAAAGCGCCCTCTAGCCCTTTTTTGTAATAAAACAAATCCAAATTTAATTCCTTTTTCAAAACTGGCTCAAGCATTTAAATCGGTTCACCCATTCTATTTATATAAAACTTTTTATAATAGCATTACGTTAAAAGTGAACCTCCACGGTCCTTCAAATCTTTAAAATCGATTTTCTTAAAATTCTGACGTGCTACAGCAAAACGCAGAGACACGTATTTCTTCATTTTAAGCCTATTTTCATATTCTGTTAACATTACTCATGTGTACTCAAAAAAATTTGATTTTGTCGTACTGTGTAATAGTTCTACTTTTGTGTTTAGTTAAATATTTATATGTACTTACCTGTATCGTTGTGTGAAGTTCTGCAACTTCACTTGGATGTCGCGTGGGCTGAAATGATGGCTATGCTGGCTCATCTCATCCGCCATTTCGGCGTAGATGTGGCCGTTCTTACGTTGCCCACGCATACCATCCATTTTGCTCGGCCACAAATCTAATAAGGCTGCTTCGCTGGCCTCATTCCATATGGTCCTTTTCCGCTTCGGCTTTGATTTCGCACCTGTAAGAAATAAATACATAGATAATTTTTAATTTTTCCTTTGTTTTGTTAATAATACATTTTATTTTAAAAACTTACCCTCAACTTCACTCTCCATTTTTTTTCTGTGAATTTGTTTACACATGAGCTGTCAAATTTCAGAAAGTTTGTTTAGTAAATTTGCTCAGTAGGTATTATGGTACTCACTAAACAAACTTTTACAGTGCTGCATTTTACGCTTTATTCAATTGTATAGACAATTAAGCGTTAATTGATCAATTAGCTAATTAAAATTTTGTATTGGTAATTGAGCTCAATAATGCTGTTAATTGCGATAAACTCAATTAAGGCGTATGTCTGAGCACGGTATTAGATGTACAAAATAAATTGATTGATCATACCATTATAAAAGAAAGATTAAAAGATGCTAAAACTAAAATAATCCAAAAAAGGAATAAATCTCTACATAGAAAACAGAGAAGAAGGCTTTATAAAGAACTATAAAAGCCTAAGGCACAAAGAACAACCAAAGTTTATTAAGAAAGGGTTGCAAAATGTGCATGAATCCAACGTTAAAAGGCCTTTAAAATATGAATTTGACGGTATATAGTAGACAAAACGAATGCTAATAATGGTGAAGACGATATTGACTTTGAGCATTTGTTTGAACGTTTTAATAACCTCAAAACGCGTTTTAGAAACGAAGAGGGCCCAAAACAATAAACTCAGCGAAAATATAATGATGCCAACTTGAAGCCCTTTTCATGCCCTTTAAGGAAATATAAAAAATTTGGAGCTAAAAACTCTGCTTCGGGAGTTATAGGTCAAAGAGAAAGCAATTTGAAATTTTCGAAAAGTGTTTTTCGAAAATTTTGTTCAAAACAACAGCCACTCAGCGAAAATCGAATGACGCCAAATTGTAGCCCTTTTCATGCCTTTTAAGGTGATATAGGTCATTTGGAAGTAAAAACTTTAGTTCGGGAGTTATAGGTCAAAGAGAGAGCAATTTGAGGGTTTCGAAAAGTGTTTTTCCAAAATATTTTTTGAAACAACAACCACTCAGCGAAAATCGAATGACGCGAAATCGTAGCCCTTTTCATGCCCTTCAAGGTGATATACAAAATTTGGAGGTAAAAACTCTGGTTCGGGAATTATAGGTCAAAGAGAGAGCAATTTGAGGGTTTCGAAAAGTGTTTTTCAAAAATTTTGTTTGAAGCAACAACAACTCAGCGAAAATATAATGATGCCAAATTGTAGCCTTTTTCAGGCCCTTTAAGGTGATATACCTTAACTTTAGAAAACGCTCTTATCGTCAATATTAAAAATCTTTTAAATTTGCAGATCCTGATAGTAATGGTAATGACGACTGAAACACACAGCTTAACCAATCGGTCCAAATTTTAAAATCAGCTGTAGAAGAGGACAGAACAAATATTAGAAATGCTTTCACATCTTTTAAGAATAGACAGAGCGAAATTATTCAAAGACTTATATATACAGACCAAATATTCAAACTCAATTACCTCAAAGGAAAAATTGAACATATTCAGGACAACATGGCTTCTGCTAAGAATCACATTTTTCACCCAAGTATCTTAACATCAGAAGAAATTGGTAAATTCGAAATCGATTTATTTAAATTAAAATCCATGAAAACTGACGTTTTAAACTACAAGGACGGAATTCTGATTATTGCAATAAAAATTCCAATTGACTACATTCAAACTGACCTAAAAATGATTACACCTTTACCAAATAAACATTATATGGAAATTAATGAACCAAATAGCTATGTTATTAAAATTGACCACCATGTTTTTACTTATGAGGAGAATGTTTATCTCAAAAATTTAAAGCATAGTAAACACTGCACTTTGTTGAACAACTGTAATTTTAAGTATAGTAATGTAACCGACATTGAAACGTTTGAAGACGATATGATTTTAATAAAAAATGCCAACGACTTAGAAATTAAGCAAAGGACTGTGATGATCGAAAGCTAAGGATTAATAAAAATTATTTGCTTTTCTTTTATGATTGCGAACTGAAAATTAACAGCCAAATCTTCAAAAATAATAGAATAGCTTTTCAGGACAGATATTTTTACCCGAATAACAACTTTTCAATTTCTAATATAACACCAATTAATTTTAAGCAAATAGAACTAAGAAACTTTGGGAATCTAAAAGAAATAGAGGAATTGAAAGTCCACAAAAATATTTCCTATGGAATAAACATAGTATTTGTGCTTGTAATCGTAATTATATTAATATTAAATTTGAATTAAGATTCTATAGGCTAATTGTTCGAAATTTTAATTTAAATCTCAGAAAGACATGAAAAATATTCCAAGGCACAAAGGCAAGTCAACATCAGTTTTATTCAACTTACACAGCAGAGCAGAACAGCTGTTTTCGAAAGACGCAACCCTTTCATCATCAGTGCTCATGTGTATTGTGTTTGTCACCACTTATTAGGTGGCTTAGTTGAATGTGATAACAGTTCCTATTTACACAAATTTTATTGTGAAAAAGAATACGGGAACTGTATCAACCTGATGTTAACATGTTATTGTTATAATACCCGTGTTACCGTTTGATTATTTTTCTTCATGTCCCATTTTTCTGAATTTTTTGTTCCATCATACCTAAGTCAAACTTTTTTGGTTTGATTGATACAGTTCCCGTATTCTTTTTCACAATAAAATTTGTGTAAATAGGAACTGTTATCACATTCAACTAAGCCACCTAATAAGTGGTGACAAACACAATACACATGAGCACTGATGATGAAAGGGTTGCGTCTTTCGAAAACAGCTGTTCTGCTCTGCTGTGTAAGTTGAATAAAACTGATGTTGACTTGCCTTTGTGCCTTGGAATATTTTTCATGTCTTTCTGAGATTTAAATTAAAATTTCGAACAATTAGCCTATAGAATCTTAATTCAAATTTAATATAGCAATATAAAATGTTCGTTAAAATTATTACTACATACAAATTTAAGCTATGGCTTGAGCTACCCAATAATAAAAATTGGAAAAACGTTCACATGTACTTAAGTATAAAATTCAAACCAAAAAAGTTTGACTTAGGTATGATGGAACAAAAAATTCAGAAAAATGGACATGAAGAAAAATAATCAAACGGTAACACGGGTATTATAACAATAACATGTTAACATCAGGTTGATACAGTTCCCGTATTCTTTTTCACAATAAAATTTGTGTAAATAGGAACTGTTATCACATTCAACTAAGCCACCTAATAAGTGGTGACAAACACAATACACATGAGCACTGATGATGAAAGGGTTGCGTCTTTCGAAAACAGCTGTTCTGCTCTGCTGTGTAAGTTGAATAAAACTGATGTTGACTTGCCTTTGTGCCTTGGAATATTTTTCATGTCTTTCTGAGATTTAAATTAAAATTTCGAACAATTAGCCTATAGAATCTTAATTCAAATTTAATATAGCAATATAAAATGTTCGTTAAAATTATTACTACATACAAATTTAAGCTATGGCTTGAGCTACCCAATAATAAAAATTGGAAAAACGTTCACATGTACTTAAGTATAAAATTCAAACCAAAAAAGTTTGACTTAGGTATGATGGAACGAAAAATTCAGAAAAATGGGACATGAAGAAAAATAATCAAACGGTAACACGGGTATTATAACAATAACATGTTAACATCAGGTTGATACAGTTCCCGTATTCTTTTTCACAATAAAATTTGTGTAAATAGGAACTGTTATCACATTCAACTAAGCCACCTAATAAGTGGTGACAAACACAATACACATGAGCACTGATGATGAAAGGGTTGCGTCTTTCGAAAACAGCTGTTCTGCTCTGCTGTGTAAGTTGAATAAAACTGATGTTGACTTGCCTTTGTGCCTTGGAATATTTTTCATGTCTTTCTGAGATTTAAATTAAAATTTCGAACAATTAGCCTATAGAATCTTAATTCAAATTTAATATAGCAATATAAAATGTTCGTTAAAATTATTACTACATACAAATTTAAGCTATGGCTTGAGCTACCCAATAATAAAAATTGGAAAAACGTTCACATGTACTTAAGTATAAAATTCAAACCAAAAAAGTTTGACTTAGGTATGATGGAACAAAAAATTCAGAAAAATGGGACATGAAGAAAAATAATCAAACGGTAACACGGGTATTATAACAATAACATGTTAACATCAGGTTGATACAGTTCCCGTATTCTTTTTCACAATAAAATTTGTGTAAATAGGAACTGTTATCACATTCAACTAAGCCACCTAATAAGTGGTGACAAACACAATACACATGAGCACTGATGATGAAAGGGTTGCGTCTTTCGAAAACAGCTGTTCTGCTCTGCTGTGTAAGTTGAATAAAACTGATGTTGACTTGCCTTTGTGCCTTGGAATATTTTTCATGTCTTTCTGAGATTTAAATTAAAATTTCGAACAATTAGCCTATACAATCTTAATTCAAATTTAATATAGCAATATAAAATGTTCGTTAAAATTATTACTACATACAAATTTAAGCTATGGCTTGAGCTACCCAATAATAAAAATTGGAAAAACGTTCACATGTACTTAAGTATAAAATTCAAACCAAAAAAGTTTGACTTAGGTATGATGGAACAAAAAATTCAGAAAAATGGGACATGAAGAAAAATAATCAAACGGTAACACGGGTATTATAACAATAACATGTTAACATCAGGTTGATACAGTTCCCGTATTCTTTTTCACAATAAAATTTGTGTAAATAGGAACTGTTATCACATTCAACTAAGCCACCTAATAAGTGGTGACAAACACAATACACATGAGCACTGATGATGAAAGGGTTGCGTCTTTCGAAAACAGCTGTTCTGCTCTGCTGTGTAAGTTGAATAAAACTGATGTTGACTTGCCTTTGTGCCTTGGAATATTTTTCATGTCTTTCTGAGATTTAAATTAAAATTTCGAACAATTAGCCTATAGAATCTTAATTCAAATTTAATATAGCAATATAAAATGTTCGTTAAAATTATTACTACGTAATTATATTAATTTTAATAATAAAAAGTAGAAAGAATGTTGTAGTAAACAAAATTAAAATTAGAAACAAGCCAGAAACGGAAGATTTTGAAGTAAAAAGAATAAAGGAAAAGTATGGCTTATCATAAGATTGCAAAAATGTGTCAAATAAAATTAAATTTATACTTACATATGTACATACTAAAACCCAGGAGTGTTTTAGACTAAGGGTGGAGTAGTCACATCCTGATACCCAAAATAATTATAATGGCTGGCCAAGTGTAGGGAAACCTTAAAGTTTTATTCCCACATTTTGCTAGACAGCAACGTAAGCATAAAATACTTACGTTGCTTACCTCAAGTTACACCTTTTATTTTCCCACATTTTGCTAAACAGTAGCGTAAGCATAAAAATACTGACGTTACTTAGTTTATATTATATTTTAAATATTTTGTAAAGTTAGTCTTATGATCGGTTTAAATAAATTAACTTGTCACTCTTAAGAGCTGACAACATAAAACAATAAAAATATTGTGTTTTATTCTTACTATATGGAAGAATAATAAATAACACATTTAACTCGCTTACTGATAGAAGTAGTTCGTTTAGCAGTCATGAAGGAAATAGAAATCCTTCAAACTTGGAAGAATTAATTTCTTCCATTAATACATATAAAATCGTTGAGAAAATGTGTGACAGTGATACGATAATTGTTATGACGATGATTTTAGATATAGGGATCTCAAGTACATTCCAGCTAGCCAGCCGTTTATTAAGTAGTGCAGAACGTAATTAGTCCACTACTGAAAGTAAATATTCCACTACTGAATTTCGTAACTATTTTATAGGCCATAAACCATTAAAATTGTTAGTAACGATAAATCGTAATTGACTACGTACTTGGATAAGCAAATGCTGTAGCTAACATGCTTTTTAAGCTGCCCTGCACTAACTATAATGACAGTATCGATTGTGCAACTAAGAGGTGACTATCAGAAGAAAATAATAAGCTCTTTAGGAAATCAAAACTCCATTCGTTGGATGAACAGAAGTTATTTGATGAATACTGATCGAGGTGAAGATGAAAAATTTATCATACCTACACAAGAACGTCAAAAATTTTAAAAATGTGTCACGATGATAATACTTCCATATGCTATGACGTAGCCGGGCATGCACGGCGAAATCGTTACATATGTAAATACCTGTATTTAAAGTCAACGTTTTAAGGCATCAAAACGGAAAACGTGTTTTACAGACGACCAGCAGCAAACAGCACCGGTTAAAGTGCAGCATACCTGGCTTTTGGTAGAGAACTGTGTACTCCAGATGATGTTAATCATACTACTCCAGATGACGTTAATCATCAGAGCCATCAGAGCCTTAATCGAGTCTGAGAGTTACCTACCTGAGATTACATCATATTCTCGGACGATTTCCAATGCCTTAGTTAATACAAAGAAGACCCCACAGCCATATCATCTCATAAAGAGAGTGGGTCGGCCTAGAAAACCCTAAAGATGACGCCATACTGGTCGGGACAAGATCCTGTATGCTAAAGAGGGAGACTGTGGCGGATCACTCCTTTTATTTATTGTTTATTTTATTACTTTATTTAATAGCACACTGTGTGCTATTTAGTCGTATTGTCATAAAGTCATAATATTTTAGACCTATTTAAAATAGTTGTTTTACTACAAAAAAGTCATAAAATAACAACAATCTTTCATGTATGTTTTTGTTTTGTCATAAAATAGCTCTAGAGATCTGAGTCGAACGGCTGAAGTATATGTGCGGCAAACATATACTATGGCGAGACGGCGATAGTATATATTTGCCGCCGTTACTTTTATATGATTCACGACTAAAAAATTATTCATACCTGTATGTTTGTACATTAAATCAAATTTTAATAACATAAAATATATTCAGCTCATGTTAGCTTATCAGCTGCTCCACGTTATCTTATCAGCTGATCGACGTTCACTCGCACTAGTGACCACCTCAGATAACTGTATAGATTGAAGTTCCTCTGAGGAATTTTCCGTGATTAACTAAGACGCAACTTCCTAGGTGAAAGCATAGACCGTGTGCAGTCAATCGCAGAAGCGGATTAAATACGGGTTAACAGCATATGATCCCAGTCAACCCACCGGTGCTGCAAATTTACTTAATGTTGAAGCGACTTCAACCGTTTATTATTATTATTTATACTTTTGTTTTAATTTTATTTCTTTTCTTGTAATAATTGTGTATTGAAAATCCCTATTTTCTTATATTATTTCTCTTTCCAACACTATTGTAATTAACGATAAATGAATTTTTTATACTTGAAGACAGTTTTTCATCTGATCTCATACCAGCAAGAGCTGAAATAAATCGTATAAGTTATATTAAACGTATTACCGCCTTTTTCTTATAAAAGTATAAAATTCTACGTGGGCTATAAGACGAGCCCACATTTTGGTCCTTCCAGAAAATTCTAGGAAGGCCTAGAATAGGAAAAATACCAGACAAGTATATCATCGTTTAACATAACCTCAAACAATAGTTGTTCTACCGCAACAACAAGCTTAAACTGAGGTTAGTTTCAAGGCAGATTTGTACCATTGGAATTTGGCTACAATAAACAGTTGTTCTACCGAAACAACAAATTCAAATTGCGGTTTTTTTCCAAAGCATCTTTATACAAAAAGAAGTTGCATAAAATAAACAGTTGTTCTACCGAAACAGCAAATTCAAATTGCAGTTTTTTCCAAAAGAAGTTGCATAAAATAAATAGTTGTTCTACAGAAGCGACAGGTGCTAGTTTGAGGCTTATGAGAAAAGAGAGAGGCCAGCTATCATTGAGATATTTGCTCTACCGTAGCAAATTTAAATATCATCACCAGTTTGGAACAGGCATTTTGTGTGATTGTTTGCAATCGGTGTGGATAGTGCCACCGACACCAAATGGAAAACATCATCATTATTATCATCACAGAAGGTACATGACATCAAAGGCTTTAACATTTTCAGGAAAGGAAGTAATTGGGTATGTACATGGTTCAATTTATTTAGTGCGATTTAGCAATAAATAAATGTGGGTAGAATATTATATTAAAACATAATCATCATCAAAATACACATAACCTAAAATTTGTTAACGGTACCATCACCGAACATTCCTACATACATATATGTAAAACATGATAATATATTGGCGAGAAAATAACAAACAATACAGCAAATGTTCTTAAAAAACACTCATATAAATAAAACAAACGAAAAAAGAGGATAGTATGCATGTTTGTACTTTACATACCAGTTGAGTTGAGAAAAAACAAGTAAAAGTGCTATATTCGGCTGTGCCGAATCTTAAATACCCTTCACAGATGTAATTCTTCTTTCTTTTTTGCTAAAACAGGAAGTAGGTTTAATTAAAAGATGTAACATAGTTTTACTTGACAAAAAAATTAAATTTTTTAACTTTTTGGTCACTTTCATGTACCATAAAATATATTATTTGTTCAAACCCGGAGTCGAAATATTTATGTTTTAAGATTTTAATACCAATTTTGTTCTTCCTGAATTATAAAATAGTTTTAATTAGCAAAAACAACAACGTCAATTGCCTACTTGGTTACTTTTATATATTTGAATATCCCAACCCTGGAAACGAAATATAAATTGTTTTTACCAATGCAAGTCTTAATGAGACATGAAATAGTTTTATTTAAGAAAAACTTAATATTTGTAACCATTTTGGTCACTTTCATGTACCACAAAATATTGCAGTTATCTAACTCTGAAATCTAAATTTTAATTTTTTTTTTAATTTTTGATACCAATTATGTTTTTAGTGAACTAAAAAATAGTTTTAATTAGTAAAAAACTGACGTTAGTTGCCTTTTTGGCTACTTTTATGTATAAAAAAATTTAAATTTCCCATCCCTGGAAGCGAAATTAAATTTTTTTTTACCAATCCTAGTCTTCATTAGGTATAAAGTCGTTTTATTTAAGAAAAACTTTAAATTTGCAACCATTTTGGTCACTTTCATGTACTACAATATATTGCATGTACCAAAACACTTTAAACTTCCCTACCCTGGAAGTGAAATTTTAATATTTTTGTTTTATTTTTAACCAATGCAACTCTTCATGAGGAATAAAGTAATATTATTTTAAAAAAATTTACAATTTTCAACCATTTTGGTCACCTTCAGGAACTATAAAATATTGCACTTGTCCATCCCTGGATTCGAAATTTTGATTTTTTTTGCAAATTTTTGATACCAATTTTGTTCTTCCTAAAATATAAAAAAGTTTTAGATAGCAAAATAAAAAACAACGTCAATTGCATTTTTGGTTACTTTTATGTATAAAAAAAATTTTTTTAATTTTTTTTATCAATGCAAATCTTCATGAGGTATAAGGTAGTTTTGTTTAAGAAAAACTGAAATCTTGTAACCGGTTTGGTTTTTACATGTACTACAAAATATTGCATGTACCAAAAGAAATTCAATTTTCCCAACCCTGGAAGCGAAATTTCAATTTTTAGTTATTTTTTATCAGTGCATCGTTTAATGAGGTATAAGGTAATTTTTGGTATAAATTTTGCGTCGAGAAATAGGTGTAAGCTTCCCAGCTCTGGAACCATACTTCGGATCTTTCTGAATTTCAATAGCACTCTATTTAAGTTAATTTCCAATCCAACGTTCCAAGAACGAAATATCTAGCTCTTCTGGGGGATTGGGAAAACCGATTTCACGTACAGACAGACGGACATCGCTCAATCGTCATCGCTATTCATAAGGCTCCCGAATATATATACTTTATGGGGCCCCATGTGTATATCGAAGAAATTACACACGGAATGACAAAGCTATATATACCCTTTCACTTTTTTGTGAAGGGTATAAAAAACACATAAATATATACCTCACATACCACAATGATAAGTAATAAAAGTAAAACAAGAAACAATTATTGTAATGAAATTGGACAGTTCGGCGACCGGTGATTATAATTACCAACACTTCCAGACGTCGTAACTGCTAAAGGAGGCTTTCTTGATTTTGTATGATTTTTTGTAATTACTCATAAATGTATTTAAGAAGGTTGAATTATTTTTATTGCGTTATATATTTTTTTAGCAAATTTAAAAAAGAGGTCAAAAAGGTTATTTAAAAATATCATTATTTAAATGCTATGATAATACGATTTCTAACAATTTCGTGTATATCATTAAAATTTGCTATTTACTTTTCTTATTGCAACATGTATTTATAATATGTAACTGAGTATTCAACATTGTGGTGATTATAATCACCATTGGCGAAAAAGGTATATCTAAATGTGAGCTTTATAAACATATGTATGTACATAAAAAAATTTTATGTATATATAGAAGCCACTGTGTTGTTGCTATTCTAACGGTATTCGAAAACAGTTTTGGGTTTGGAGTCAAACAAGCTTTTACAATGAGTTAAATACTTAATGTGCTGGAAGATTCAGATGATGAATCGGCTAATGCGCAGATTCACGATCATGCTCGCAATGTGGTATACATTCCACCTAGAGTTGACATTCTGAGTGATGAAGAGGACATTGTCGAAACGATCATTGGTGGTCAAGAAAATAGTGCGATGCGTGAAGTTGCTGGCGAATTGGAACTCGAATTTTGTGGAGGAAAAGAAGACCTTAGTGCGCCAAGCGAACACGACATACCAAAAAAACATAGATCAAAATCTTCATTTTCTTTTTCAAAATGGATGCACACAAAACGGCCCGTTTACTCCAACAGTGCGCATGATTCTACAGATCTGATGAAAGATCAAGAAAATGTCTATCAGTTATTGAGTATGTAATGCACGGACTTGTTTTTTTTTTTAAATTTTATTTTCTACAAATTAATTTAGGCGACAAAACTCCTTTGGACCTATTCAAGTTGTTTTTTGATTAGGAGATTATAGAACTTATAATGTCAAATATGCGAGTATGCGAGGCAGAATAATGTTCTAGATAACATGTGCACAGTGCAATTGTTGCAGCGTTTCCTCGGATTTTTAATACTTATAGGGTACCACATCGTCCCACAATACGAAAATTATTGGAGTCAGCAGCCAGATCTAGGGGTTCCAATTGTAAAGCAATCTATAACAAGTTCGGAATTTCGGTGGATGAAGAAATATCTTCATGTCTCTAATAACAACGCTTTAGATAAAAACTATCGTTTTCCGAAAATTAGACCCTTGCTTATGGACTAAACAAAAAGAAGAACCCAACTCAAAACGAACCAAATTGTCATAACACGTTATTATAAAACAAAAGGAAGGCAAAAACGTCGGTGTAAGCAATGCCACAGCCATACACCATTTATATGCAAGATGTGTGAGGTTCACCTACATACGAAATGTTTTGAAATTTAGCATAACAAGTAATTTTTATTAATAAAAAAAATGTTTTTCTTTATTCCTCAAAAATTTCAAGTGTTTAAATATTTCGCCGTTGGTGATTATAATCACCACTCATTTTCCAGAATGCTAAAAAAAATAATGGCAATTAAAGTTCTTAATTTTCTTAATTAGCATCATATCAGGTTTAAGAAGAAATTTATATTTGTAAAAAAAAAAACAATTTAAACGAAAAATATATAAAAAAATTCAAAGAACAAAGATTTATGGTGCTATCATATATTAACTGAAAAAAATAAGGTTTATAAATTAAAATTAAAAAGGAAAAAATTGGCGCACAAAAAACAACTACATTATAAAAAGTGCAACGGGGAGAAAAAAACAAACAACACATAAACGAACACCAGTCGGTCAAATAAAGTAAAATTGTTTCAACATGCAAAGAAAAAGACAACACCATTTTGGCCCTAAATATAGGATGAGTAGGAAAATTTAAATTATCAAACATACATAAGCACTTAAATACATAAATTTGTATATATATGTATATATATATATATATATATATATATATATATATATATATATATATATATATACATAACAAACTGAATTTTAGTTTGCATTTTACAACGGAAAAGCACATAGGTTGTCCCACAAACAAACAATTATTTAGGGTTTCCAAATTTACAAATAATTTTTGGGAATTCAATTAAATTTATTGAAGTTAATGTTCTTCTGTTGTTGGAAAAAAAATTGTTTGCGGTTATTTAGGACTACCGCTACCTTAAAACGTTTAACTTGTGCAAACTAAAAAGTAAGTTGGTGTGTTTTAGCCTATCGCTGCTTCTGGAAATTTGATCATTAATATACTAGAAACAATTTGTTCCGATTTTAGCCCGCCTTTGCTAATGCGAATTGAAGTTTTCGAATTAAAATTAACTTGGAGAGATTGTGGCCTACCGTCGCTACTGAAAATTGAAATATTTTTGTACACCAAGAAAAACTAAGTGAGATTTTGCCCCAAAAGTCATATTGTATACACTGTAGATTTTAAAACTTTAAATATTTTTTATAGAAAAATGGGATCAAAAAGGAAGTGTAATGCTGACATTAAGCAACTGATAACTTTCTGTGCAGCTTTTGAAAAAATTTCCTCAGAAAATTTTACAAACGAGTTTTTGGGGGTGAAGCGGGAAGAATTAGGGCGAAGATGGTCAAAAATGATAGAGTCTTTTGACAGGTTTTGCGCCGAAGAAGAAGGTTTAAAGGAAGAAGAAGAAAACTTAGAAGATATGATGGTTAAGTATGAGGAGGCTTGCGACCAATATCAACTGATTAAATGTAGCATTATTCAGAGATTGAAGGATAGTACTCCTGCACAGGACACACGAGTCAATCAACGATCGACACTTAAGCTACCCGCAGTTGAAATAAAAGTTTTTGAAGGAGGCTTCGATAAATGGCACGCATTCAGGGACATGTTTATGGCTGTAGTAGGGAATTATCCTTCTATAGACCCAGCCCATAAGCTGTATTACTTACACAGCAAGACAAGTGGGGAGGCCTACCAGATCATTAAACACTACGAGCTGGTTGATTATAATTTTGAGCTAGCTGGGGAGGCATTAATAGTTAGACATGAAAATAAGCGTATTTTGATCAGCAACCAAATAAAGCGAATTTATGGTATACAAGGCCCTCAGAACGAAACATTAAAATTTTTGCGCCTACTTTAAAATACAGTCAATGATGGTTTTTCTATTATTAAAGCATTTAAGGTAGAAGTGGCAAGTAACCACCCTTTCCTCAAGCACATATGTACATCGAAACTCCCAGAAGAGGCTTCACGAGCTTGGGAAGACTCACTTACGAATCACAAAAAGCTTCCTACTTGGAATCAGTTGAATAAGTTTTTGTCTGACCGAATCGAAACTTTGGAAACGTATAGCAGTTTGAGAAAATCGTCCAATCGTGATAATCATAATCCGAAATCACAAGTATTTTATTCAATAACTGAGTCAGAAAACAAAAAGATAACCTGCAAGAAGTGTCAGCAAAGCCATCCGTTAAGGTTTTGCAAATATTTCTAGGACTTATCTCTAAACGATCGAATCAAGTATGTATATTCAAATAAGTTTTGCGGTAATTTTTTTTCGCCACATCATTTTTGAACGAATTGTCCTAGCGCAAGTAGTTGCTTAAAATGTAACGAACGCCATCACACGATGTTACACCTTGAAAGTGAACCTCAAGCCAAGAAAAGACAAGCAGCAAATGTGCCATCGCAGAAAGTTCTAGGTCACGATGAGAATCCATCTGGTTCGGGAACTCAACATTTTGCTAACCCATCGAACAATACTCGGAAGATAGATTATACCTCAGATGAAAATGAGTTTTAGGCAATGCAGGTCAACTTGACACAATATACTGGCACAACTATTTTGCCCACGGTGTTGGTACACATAGTGCACATGGGTGAAACCTTTACGGCTCGTGCGCTAAACGACACAGGGTCAACAAGAAGCATTCTACTAAAACAAGTTCAACAAAATTTGGCGATTCCTTTGGAGCCTTACAGAAGCGAAATTTCCGGATTTGGTGACACGGTAGTTGGCTGCTCCAAAGGCAGGTGCTATATAACAGTAAAATCTAGAACTTCTGATTTTGAGATTAGAATGCAAACAATTGTTGTACCGACGCTGGCACACTTTATGCCTTCGCGACACGTCTCAATTCGTCACTTCAGCAATTTGAAGGGCTTGGAACTGGCCGATCCCTACTTTAATAAACGTTCACCAATTGAGATGATTATTAGAAGCGACTACCTGCCGTTTATAAATCTTAGTGGAGTTAAAACGAATATTGGCAGCAATGTTGTAGCGCGGGAATCACGATTTGGGTGGTACTTGATGGGACCTGAGCCACCTGCTGTAGTCCAGTCTTTTCTCACCACAGTACAATCTTCGCGCGATTTAGCCCTACATGAGCAATTGAGACAGTTTTGGGAAATTTAAGAAGCAGAAAAATGCAAGATCAAGTCCAATTCAGACCTTTTATGTGAAGATCTCTTTCAACGCGCTACGAGAAGACAATCTGATGGCGTTATGTTGTACGGCTTCCGTTTAAAGAAAATTATCCACATGATGTTTTTTTGGGTCCGTCGAGAAACCCAGCACTCGCGCAATATCTTCGGCTAGAAAAAACTCCGGACAAAACACCCGATTTTATGGCCCAGTATTTCGAAGTGTTACAAGAGTATTTGGACTTAAATCATATGGAGCCAGCAATTATTTTGAGGCCAAAGATGAGAAAGTATTTGCATTTTATTTGCCCCATAACGCGGTTATTAAAACAGAAAGCAAATCCACTAATGTTAGAGTGGTGTTTAACGCATCGCAGAAATCAGTAAGCGGCTTTTCATTGAACGATGTTCTGTATCAAGGTCCAACAATACAAATAGATTTGATGCAGCTCGTCCTTCGGTGGCGAAACTACCGGTACGTATTTACGGGCAATGTCCAAAAAATACATAGACAAATTTTAGTGAACAAGGAAGATCGACCGTATCAACAGATTTTGTTCCGCGATAAAGCTGATGATCAAGAGAAAACTTTTACGACGAAAACAGTTACGACATCTTATCGGGTGGCCACACCATTGAAGAGGCCAACCTCAAACAATGTGAGCTTGTCAAGGCTTTAGAATCTGCCGGATTTCCACTCAGAAAAGTGACAGCTAACCACAAAAAGTTGCTCAATAGTTTTGCCCGGGAGTGTCTTCTAGATGAAGATTTTTTGGGTCCGTCGCGAAACCCAGCACTCGCGCAATATCTTCGGCTAGAAAAAAATCTGGACAAAACACTCGGTTTTAAGGCCCAGTATTCTGTGAAGCCAATTGAAATCACTACTGCTGTTACAAAAAGGGAAATCTTATCTGTAGTTGCAAGGTTATTTGACCCTCTTGGTTGGTTAGGCCCATTTATTATAGTGGCTAAAACCGTATGCAAAAACGTTGGATTGAAAAGTCTGGCTGGGATGAAGCGATATTAGCCAACTTACTTAGAGAATGGAACTCTTTTTTAAAGAACTTGCCATCTATTTCCCAAAAAGAAATCCCTAGATGGGTGAACTATACCCCAAATCATAGCATTCAAATACACGGATTTTGTGACGCCTCAGAGAAGGCGTATTGTGGTGCTGTGTACATTCGAACCAAAAGTGAAGACAACAAAATAAAAAGCTATATACTGGTTGCGAAGACAAAAGTGGCTCCAATTAAGCGTACTACCGTACCTAAGCTTGAACTGTGCGGAGCTCTGTAAGTAACGAAACTCATCCGAAATATTATTGCAAATTACCAATCATTATATCTGTGGACAGACTCGTCAATTGTATTAGGGTGGCTACAGAAACCCCCTCGCACATTAAAAACCATTGTTGCACACCGAGTTTCTCAGATCATTAGCACTGTGAGTGTAAACCTCTGGAAACATGTAAAAACTGTAGAGAATCCTGCTGATCCGGGCACGCGTGGCTGTAGCACTCAGGAACTTGCGGAGAACAAGCTATGGTGGAATGGGCCATCCTGGCTTCAGCTATCAACCTACAGCTTCAGCTATGGGCTACACCAAGAACTTTCGATCCCACGGATATCGAAATAAAAACATCAAAAAAGTTTCACCTTGACATAAATTGTGAAGATGTACTTGAATAATTTTCATAATTTTCAAGAGTTTTGCGAGTTCTTTGTTACAGAATGCGCTTCATAAATCGTCTTATGAAGAGAACATATTCTACAGAAAAATTCATCACTGCGCAAGAAGTAATTTCTATGAAAATTAGACTCTTTTCGCTAGCTCAAAAGACATATTTCTACCGTGAATATGAATGTTTAAAGCAAGGTAAACCAATTAACCACAAAAGCAGAATACTCAATTTGAAACCTTTTATCGATAAGGACAATCTTTTAAGAGTCGGTGGCAGGTTAGCTAATGCAGGTTTGAGGTATGAGGAAAGGCACCCGATCATAATCCCTGAAAGGTTTCATGTTGCGAAGCTTCTTGTAAATTTTAGTCATCAGATTTTACTTCACTCTGAACACAACATCATGTTACGAGCGATTCGACAAGGATTCTATATTACCCGACTAAAAAATCTTATTCGCAAGTGCATACGAGAATGCAAGTTATGCACTGTTTATAAACATCGCTGCCAGCAACAAATTATGGCTGCACTCCCACCCGAGTGCGTAAATGTTTCCTTACCCTTTACTTACACGGGAGTCGACTTCGCTGGTCCCTTTAACATAAAAGTTTCATCTCTAAGAAATGCTAAAATAGTAAAAGGATATGCAGCAGTGTTTGTATGTTTTTCAACTAGATCAGTTCATTTGGAGTCGTGCTCAGACCTCTCAGCCGAGTCTTTCCTTGCCTGTTTTGACCGGTTCTTTGGGCGAAGAGGCCTTCCGAAGACCACGTATTCCGATAATGGCCGAAACTTCCTCGGGGCAAGTTACAAACTTTTGAAAAGCCAAAATGAATTCTTAAAATCAGCAGAGGAGGCCCTTGCGCACAAGTATAGCACACTGGGTTTCAACTGGTCGTTCATACCACTGTATGCTCTTCAAATCGGAGGCCCCTGGGAGGCTGCTGTCCGGAGCATGAAATCCCATTTGAAAAAAGTTGCTTCATCACTTTCGTTTACTTTTGAGCAGTTCACCACACTTCTCGTGCACATTGAAGCGGTGCTCACTATCATCCATCACTGACAATACCAACGAACATTTACCCCTGACAGCTGGTCATCTTCTGCGAGGAGCACCCATTACTGCTTTACCAGAAGCTCCTATTCAACCTCGACCTGAGGACATCCAATATTTGAGACGCTGGGAGCGTATGAAGGCGTTACAATACGTTTTTGCACTTCGCTGGAAAGCCGAATATATCACCGGGCTTCAACGCCGTTCCAAATGGAAAAAGGAATGCAACAAATTAAAAAAGAATGATATTGTTGTAATAAAAGAAGACTCATTGCCTCCAACTGAATGTCTTCTTGGTCGAGTCACCAATGTTATATATGGGCGTGACAGTAAAGTAAGAGTCGCTGAATTAAAAACTACACGTCCAGTAGTTAAATTATGTATATTGCCTACGAATCAACAACAGTTGTGATGAAATGCAAAAGGTCGATAAATAAATCTTTTGCCATTTAAATTTTGAAATTTTTAATTTTAACTTTATCGCACTGAATATTTCTAACGATGTATATACTTCTTTTGTCTCCTTTCTTTACACAAGCCTCGGGAAAAGCAGAAACAGTGGTTGGAAATGGCTCTCTGCCTGAGGACCGAACCGCAGCGAAACCTTTTGCAGACAACTCACCACCTGAAGTCAAAACATCAGAGAAAGTAGCTGCAGCTAACTCTCCACATGAGGCACTTGCAGCAATGAGTTAGCAAAAGCACGGCCTACTTCGCCACTGCAGCCCCGATCATAAGAGTGAACCTAAATTTTAAAAGTCATAAAATGTCCCATTTGCTCCCCTAACATTGTTTGGATAGATAGTATCGAGACTTTGGAAAGGCTGTTCTTGTCGTCCTCGCCCGGGAGAATGTTGAAGCGACTTCAACCGTTTATTATTATTATTTAATCTTTTGTTTTAATTTTATTTCTTTTCTTGTAATAATTGTCCATTTCTTATAATATTCACTTTTTTATCTTTCAAATATTTTCTTTTTCTGTATTAAAAATCCCTATTTTCTTATATTATTTGTCTTTCCAACACTATTGTCATTAACGATAAATGAATTTTTTATACTTGAAGAAAGTTCTTAATCTGATCTCATACCAGCAAGAGGCTGAAATAAATCGTATAAGTTATATTGAACGTTCTACCGCCTTTTACTTATAAAAGGTAAAAATTCTACGTGGGCTATAAGACGAGCCCACACATAACAAAGTGTCTTGTTATGCAAATACAAACACAAATAGAGCACTTCTAATCTAAGCTACTCAATGCATTTGTTTAAAAATAGGAATGGTTATAGAGGCAAAGTAGTTGCACCAGGAGCGGAGGAAAATGGTATGAAATTGGGCTACTTGGGTGCGAAAAACTTGCGCGACTTATAACTTTCATAAATACTGACCGGTTTTTTAAATTGAAAGCGCTTTAAATTTTGATAAAATGAACAAAACATGTTATTATAATTATAAGTATAATTATAATTGTAATTATAATTGCTTTTGTATTTTTTATAGTTAAGGAGATATTTGACTTCAAAATAAAATTTTGTAAGCTTGAATTTATCTATGTAATTGTAAAAAAATCTTATCTCCTTTAAAATTCTCTATTCGACATAATGTCTTCATTAAATTAATGCTTTTTGTTTGTTAATAACGCTTTATGTGGATTTTGTTTTCCATTCAGCCTTTTTTATACCCACCAAAAAAGAACTGGAGAGTATATTCAATATTCTAAGACCCCTTAAGGAAATGTACGTCCCAAAAGAAAAGATCCAGGCCGTTAAAATTAGTTGTAAATAAGTTTTGAAGTATACCACAGGACAACTTCGTAAATGGGCTGAATCAGGCCAGAGGGAAAAACTAAACCAACCTGTAAAAACAACATAATTATTTTAAAATTATTTTTGTAATTTTGTCAATTAAATGACACATTTCTATGTCAAAGAAAGTCCAAAGTGTTAAACTTGAAGCCGTTAAATCAGAAAAATACATTTTTGCACCCCAGTCCTTTCAGTAGGCGTTGACGTAAAATATTATATACAATAATAGTGTAAATATTTAAAAAATTATATTACTTAAGCCTACATTCTTTATCAAGTAAAAACGTTATATTCGACCGGGTCGAATCTAAAATACCCTCCAAATATTTAGTATGTGAATTTAAAATGTTTAACTTGGTGCGAGAAGAGTTCCTTTAAGACATTTCTGTACCCAATTCTAAATCTCCATTTTGAGACAGTCGTTCCATTTTGAGACAGCTTCTTATAGACTTAAGGAATACGGGTTATTCAATATTTACACAATTTTTGCATATCATATCGTGCGCCAACGCCCACCAAAGAGGGCGGGGTTCAAAAATAGACTATATCATGTTTTCCACAGACGAACGTATGGGCATTGCTAAATCTTCTCAGACTTCATAAGTGATCAAGAATATGGGGTCAAATTCTCTTTGAAGGGTATTAAAACTGTATTTTGGTGGGGTCGCTCTGGCAAGGGCTGTGGGAGAGACATCTCACCTTTGTCATAAAACTCTAAAAATAAATGTTTGGGATAATTGAATATAAAATTTAAAAAAATATTTTTTTGATAGGGTCATTTAGGGGGCAAAGGGGGAGGAGGAGGTAGGGCAGAGTAGTACCAGGATACGTCTCACCTACGTCAATAAAGCTTAAAAATATTATTTTAAAGTAATTGTTACTCTATTTTTGCATATGATAACGCCCACTAAAGGGGGCGGGGTCCAAAATTTTTTTTCTATTATATGGATCCAAGTTTAGCGCGTTGGACCTTCTTTGACATAAAAATATATCATTTGTTTAACAGAATTAGAAAAAAAACTTTAAAAATGATGTTGTTTTTTAGAGGTTGGTTTAGTTCATCTTGGGGGAACTTTTCCCCCTCTTTCCCGATTTAGCCCATCTCCGAATTTAACCTGTGCTATCCTTCAAGATATATTCATACCAAATTTCAAGAGCCTGGCTCTTTTCGTTTGGATTGACACGTGATTTTCACAGACGAACGGACAAAGGTCTCTTTGGCACGGTACAGTTTTGATACCCTCCAAAAAGAATTGGACCCCATAAAGTATATATATTCTTAACCACTGATGAAGTCTGAGACGATCTAGCAATGCCTATACGTTCGTCTGTGGAAAACATTATATAGTCTATTTTTGGACCCCGCCCCCTTTGGTCTCCCACTAGGATATTATATGCAAAAATAGTATAAATATTGAACAATGTTTATTCCTTAAGCCTATAAAAAGCTGAAATGTTCTCTGATCTTGCAGAGGTGAAACGTCTCCCCCGAGGTCCTTGCCGTAATGACTCCTTAATTCGAATGGCAATGCTGTCTGGTGAAAACGTTCTCCTTGCTCATCCGATTCCGTAGAAAGAATTAAGGTAACAAAAACCGTTTATATTTGTATGTATGCAATTTTAAAACTTCTTGACATACTTATATCTAGATATCGAGGCAAACAATCTCCAGATGCCCTAATGGCAGAGATTTGTTGGCGCGCAAAAAATTTATTTAATGATGCTGATTTTGGAAGAGTACCAAAGCTTGAGGAGGAAGATGACGGTGGAGAAGAGGAAAATGGAGATATTGAGGATCTACAAATATTAGAGGATTTCGAAAATTCAGATTGAGAATATGCATAATGATGTCACATATATAACTGCAATTGAATATTTCAATTGAAATTACTTCGAAATAAATAAATCTGTATTCCCATAAATATGACTATCAAAATTGGTAAAACTAAAATTATTACAAATAAAATATAACAAATAAACACCAAAACCAATACTTTATTAAATTATTCTGCAAAAACTTTAGTTTCATTATAAGAATTTGAATTAAAAATTAAAATATGTACCCACAGGGCAGACTTTATGAGCCATTTTGGGTATCTAGACACGTTCAGATTATATTGGTATGTTCACAAAAGTTGTTCGGCTTTACCTTGGCTACAATTTTGCCGAATATAGTGTATGAAAAATCAGGATTTCCTAAAAGTTATGATCAAAAAATTGTAAAAAAAATTTTTTTGTCTACTTTTTTTTAAAAATAATTTTGGGATAAAATATATTTTTGCCACAAAATTTAATCAAGAAATATTCAGTACACTCTTGGCTACATTTTTGCTGAACATAGTTAAGCGATATTTTTAAGTACTGACTAGCTATTTGACAAAAACTGATGACACCTTTTTTTGGGCATGGTGGTAATATTGGGAAACTTTGGAGGCCCATAAAAACAAAACGGTCACCAAATTGACCAAACTGAGTATAGAGTTTTCCTACAATTTGATAGTAGAATCGAACCTATATAGTCACGACCTTGCACTTTTCAAAAGGTCTTCATTTGTTGCATAGTGTATTTGGAGGGTATTTTAGATTCGACCCGGTCGAATATAAAGTTTTTACTCGTTTATTACATACTTTTATTGTTTGCCAACGGAAGACTAATTATATGAGAGTGGGAAAACAAAATGGATTTGTATCGCATAAAATTTTTTTGTTGTTGTGTTATTTTAAATTAAAATCTTATACTTTTTCTTTGGTAATTCTCAAATATTTTTTGAAATAAAGTTGAAGTCTACCGATGATTTGGTGTAAGAAACAATGAAAGACTGACATATACTCGTAGATACACTTGACCACATAACTAACAAAAAGTATTGAAAAATCTTGCTTAATATAATTAAAATTTTTCGCCGCAACTTTCTTTTGTTGTTTCGATTGTAAGTTTTCTATTAAGCATCTGATCTATTGATAACCGATAAAGTTCTACGGAAACACAGAACTCAAAACTTTGAAATTTTATTAAAAAGTTGCAAATTTCCCAAAAATTAATTTTTTTCATAATATATAGAACTGTAAATTTTTTTTTTTAAATTCTTCTGGTTTCTTGACCTCTTTTTAATTATTATTATATTCTGATATTTTTAAGCTTAATTTTTAATTTCAATATCAAAGTACAGCACTAAAATCTTGAACCAATTGAGACCTTCAAAATCTGAAAGCTTATGATGGTAGAAAAAAAACCCTAACAGGGTTTTGAATTATTAGCAAAGGTTTTTTTTAAATTAATTTTTGAAGTTTCCGAACGAAGGGTGGATTTTAGTACGATTTTCAAAAACATGTACTAATTCTTAAGTCTATATTTCGTGAACTATTCGTAATATCGCTTGTCTCTCTTCGGCAAATTTTTACCTCTTAATTAGATATAAAAATATCACCTTAAGATAAAATAATAAAAAAAACAACAATATCTTACGTAAAACAGCAAAACTGTCAACAAACATAAAATTTCGTCATAAATTTTTATGGTTGATGATGAAAAATATAAGGACACTTCAAATATATTTAAATATATGTATATTGAACTTTACTTGTCGCTTTCGGAGATAGTCTCATCATCTGAAAACATGTGTCCAACCGTTTCGTTAGCTTTATTTTCGTATAGAAATACTTTATAGCTGGACCAGCATACTTCCCCAAGCATCGCATCTATTTTTTTCTTCTTGAACCGTTTTTCCATTGGGATGGTTACCTGGTGGAAGCGCTCACTTTGCTCATCAGATTCTGTTGGCAATTATTTTTCGAACTCTGCCAAGGTGATTATTTAAAAAGTGAAATTTTAATGTCATGGTCACACCGATTGTACACCTGTTTTAAGCAAAAAAAAAAAAAATCCACAAAAATTAATGAAAATTTGAAGAGATTAGTTAAGAAGTACAATACCGGCTATAATTTTTTGATCACTGAGTCTTGGAAAAATTTTCTTAAGGCAGTGAAATACCTTATCGTTATTTTTCGTTACCTGCTCTATAAACTTCTTCGTTATGCCCAACTTAATATGCAGCGGTGGCAACAATATGTCACTTATATATTAATTAATTAGAGGCTCTGCTATCATGTCTAAAGTGGCATCTTTCACTCCCGACTTTCGTTTATCCCAAGTGTGCGAGTAGTGATCAACTTTTGCTCGTATGTCCCAACGGCAGAGAAAGCAATAATACTTTGGCCATCCACCCTATATGACTTGCAAAATATTCACAACTTTAAGGTCGCAACAGATTTTCCATAAATTATCTGCGTATTTAAGGTCTCTCAGCAAAATTTTCATTGTTGCATAGCATTCCTTTAAGTCTGTGCTAAATGCTAAGGGTATTGAGGGCTTCAGGTATAGAACTAATTAAGAGGTAAACATTTGCTGAAAAGAGAAAAGCAATATTTCGAATAGTTCGCGAGATATAGACTTAAGAATCAGTACATGTTTTTTGAAAATGGTCTAAAATCCAACCCCCCAGTCGGAAACTTCAAAAATGAATTAAAAAAAACATTTGCTAATAACTCAAAACCCAGCTAAGGTTTTTCTTCTACCATCATAAGATTTCAGATCTTGAGGGTCTCAATTGGTTCAAGATTTTGAAGTTAAAAAATGTGCTACAGTGTATTTCGCCACTCCTTTGTGTGACTTCTTCAGGAAATTAATTATTTTATTTGCTATGAAAAAATTTTTTCTTTAAACAATATCAGAATATAACAATGTTAAAATGTTAGTATAATTTTTTTATCCAATTAAAGGTCATACTTTACAAATATCTAGGTAGTTTCTAAATACCACTTCTTTCTTTTTATTTTATGTGGATATTTGTTTACGTGCCAGTCTAATTTATCCACACAACCCATATACTTGTTATATTGCGTTATCGCGTAAGGCTGAAATATTTTAACATATATTTTATCTTTTTATAACCTTCACAAAAAAGTGAAAGGGTATATATAGGTTTGTCATTCCATGTGTAATTTCTTCGATATCAATATAGGACCTCATAAAGTATATATATTCTGGATCCTTATGAATAGCGATGACGATTGAGCGATGTCCGTCTGTCCGTCTGTCTTTACGTGAAATCGGTTTTCCTAAGCTCCCAGAAGAGCTAGAGACTTCGTTCTTGGACCGTTGGATTGGAAATGAACTTAAACAGGCTGCTATTGAAATTCAGAAAGATCCGAAGAATGGTTCCAGAGCTGGGAAGCTTACACCTATTTCTCGACGCAAAATTTATACCAAAAATCAATTATTTTTTTTTATGTTAGTAACTGAAGTCCATTTCGTGCTTTGGGGAGCCTCAATGGTCTATTAAAAACTAAAAAAATAAAAAAAATTTTCCAAGGATGAAAAATTACAAAAAAAAAAATTCGGCCCATTCCGTATTTTGTAGTACATGTAGTAACTAAACTTGTTAAAAATTATAAGTTTTTCTTTTGCAAAACCTCTTTATACGTCATGAAGATTTGCATTAGCAAAAAAATTTTTTTTTTAATTAAAATTTTGCTTCCAGGGTTGGGAAATTTCATTGTTTTTATAAGTGAATGTAATCAAACAGGTCTTGCCAAGCCCCCAGAAGAGATAGAGACTTCACTCTTGGACCGTTGGATTGTAAATGAACTTAAATAGTCTGCTATTGAAATTCAGAAAGATCCGAAGTACGGTTCCAGAGCTGGGAACCTTACACCTATTTCTCGACGCAAAATTTATACCAAAAACCAATTATTTCTTTTAATGTTTGGAAATTAAACCTATTTCGTGCTTTGGGAAGCCTTAATGGTCTATTAAAAAGTAAAAAAAATGTATATTTCTTTCCAGTGATGGGAAATAAATTTTTTTTCGGCCCATTCCGTATTTTGTAATATATGTAGTAACTAAAATTTTTAAATATTTAAATTTTTTCTGTAACAAAACCTCTTTATACGTTATGAAGATTTGCATTGAACAAAAGAAAATTGTTTAAATTCAAATTTTGCTTCCAGGGATGGGAAATTAATTTTTTTTATACGTAAAAGTAATCATGCAGGCAACTGATGTTGTTTTTTTTTTGCTACCTAAAACTGTCTGATAATTTCGGAAGAACAAAATTGGTATCAAAAATTAAATAAAAATCTAAATTTCGAATCCAGGGTTGGACAAGTGCAATATTTTGTACTACATGAAAGTGGCCAAAATGGTTAAAAAATTAAAATTTTTCTTAAATAAAACTACTTTATACCTCAAGAAAACTTGCACTGCTAAAAAATAAAAAAAAATAAAATTTCGCTTCCAGGGTTGAGAAAATGAAAGTTTTTTTTTGGTACATGCAATATTTTGTAGTACATGTAATAACCAAAATTGCTATAAATTTTGAGCTTTTCTTGAATTAAATCGCTTTATACTTCATGAAGATTTGCATTGACAAAAAAAAATTAAAAATTAAAATTTCGCTTCCAGGGGTGGGAAATTGAAATTTTGTATACATAAAAGTAACCAAAATGGTTAAAAATTTAAAATTTTTTTTCAATAAAACTATTTTATACCTCATGAAGTCGCATTTATAAAAAAAGCAAAAAAAAAAAAAATTCCAGGGCTGAGAAATTGAAAGTTTTTTGGTACGTGCAAGATATTGTAGAACATGAAAGTGACAAAAATTGTTGCTACTTTTAAGATTTTTGTAAATAAAACTACTTTATAAGTAATGGAAACTAGCATTGGTAAAAAAGAAGACAACAATTAAAATTTCGCTCAAAGGCATGGGAAATTGAAATTTTTTATATACATAAAAGTAACCAAAAAGCCAACAAACGTCGGTTTTCTACTAATTAAAACTACTTTTGGCGTAAATACACTTTAGCTACGCACTTCCGATTGAGATAAAATTTCGCATATTGATAGAAAATTGAAAAATAAGACGAAAATTTCAAATTGAGAAAGTCTCGGAAATGCATAGTTTTCGAGTTATGGGTCTCCGAAATTTTCATATAAAAACGCAGTTTTCCTACATATTTTTAATTTATTTAGGTATATATATGTATGAACACAGGTATATGTATGTATAAACACAGAGAAGCTTTAGTTAGCGAAGCCGGAGTTTGTTATACCATAGAGGAGAAAATTCTTCAGCCCGGCAGAAGGCCGGCTATGCAGAGCAGCTTTAGTTAGCGAAGCTATATTATAACATAGAGGAGAAAATTCTTCAATCCGGCCGAAGGCCGGCTATGCAGAGAAGCTTTAGTTAGCGAAGCCGGTGTTTGTTATACCATAGAGTAGAAAATTCTTCAATCCGGCCGAAGGCCGGCTATGCAGAGAAGCTTTAGTTAGCGAAGCCGGTGTTTGTTATACCATAGAGGACAAAATCCTTCAGTCCGGCCGAAGGCCGGCTATGCAGAGAAGCTTTAGTTAGCGAAGCCGGTGTTTGTTATACCATAGAGGAGAAAATCCTTCAATCCGGCCGAAGGCCGGCTATGCAGAGAAGCTTTAGTTAGCGAAGTCGGTGTTTGTTATACCATAGAGGAGAAAATCGTTCAGTCCGGCCAAAGGCCGGCTATGCGGTGAAACTTTAGTTTGCATATATCATAAGATTACTTCAAAACCTTTCCAATGGTACCAATATTGTCTAAGTATATTTAGGGAAACATTGCATTTATACGAAATTTTCGGAAGTCCATAACTCGAAAACTATGCATTTCCGAGACTTTCACCATTGCTAATTTTCATCTTATTTTTCAATTTTCTATCGACATGCGAAATTTCATCTCAATCGGAAGTGCGTAGCTAAAGTGTATTTGTTCCCTATTTTTTAGTTCAGGAAAAACAAAATTGGTATCAAATATTAAAACAAATCAAAATTTCGATTCCAGGGTTGGATAACTGCAATATTTTGTAGTACATGAAAGTGACCAAAATGGTTAAAAATTTCAAGTTTTTCTTAAATAAACCTCATTATTAAGAGTTGCATGAACCTCATTATTAAAATATTTTATGGTACATGAAAGTGACCGAAAAGTTTAAAAATTTACTAAGAATTGCTTGGTAAAAAAAATTAAAATTCGCTTCCAAAGTTGGCAAATCGAAATATTTCTGGTATATAAAAGTACCCACATAAATTCCAAATTTTGTTATTTTGGTGAATTAAACCTATTTTATACTTCAGGAAGAACTAATTTGGTATTAAAAATTCGCTTCCAGGGTTGGAAAATCGAAATTTTTTTAGTATATAAAAGCAGCCATATAAGTTCCTTATTTTGGTTGTGTGTGAATGAAATCTTTCTTATACTTCCGGAAGAGTTAAATTGGTATTACAAACCAAAATAATTAAAAATCCAATTTCAGGGTTGGAATATCGACATTTTCTGATTCATAAAAGTAACCATATAATTTGTTATATTTGATTTTTATGATGAAGAAATAAATTGGTGTTAAAAACCAAAAAAATCTAAAAGACTATTCTACGTTTGGACAATTGGAATCTTTTGGGGTACATGAAGGATTTTTTCTTTTTGTTTGTAAATTAAACATATTTAATATATTTGAAAGACGTTCAGAGGTATTAGAAGTAAGAAGAGCCAAACATTTAACTTCCTAACCAAAAAAATTGAAAGGTTGTCTTATATATAAAAGTAACTGATAACATCACTTTGTTTTTTCATGTACTATAAAATATTTTAATAATGAGGTTCATGGAACTCTTAATAATGAGGTTTATTTAAGAAAAACTTAAAATTTGTAACCATTTTGGTCACTTTCATGTACTACAAAATATTGCAGTTATTCCCTGGAATCGAAATTTTGTTTTGTTTTAATATTTGATACCAATTTTGTTCAGTTCATCAGTTGCCTGTTTGATTACTTTCACATATAAAAAAATGCAATATCCCATCCCTGGAAGCAAAATTTTAAATTAAAAAGTTTTTTTTTGGTCAATGCAAATCTTCGTGATGTATAAAGAGGTTTTGTTAAAGAAAAACTTGAAATTTTTAACAATTTTGATTACTACATGTACTACAAAATACGGAATGGGCGGTAAAAAAATTTTTTATATCCCACCCCTGGAAAAAAAACTTGTAATTTTTTTGTATTTTAATAGACCATTAAGGTTTCCTAAAGCACGAAATAGGTTTAATTTACAAACATTAAAAAAAATAATTGGTTTTTGGTATAAATTTTGCATCGAGAAATAGGTGTAAGCTTCCCAGCTCTGGAACCGTACAATCCAACGGTCAAAGAACGAAGTCTCTAGCTCTTCTGGGGGCTTGGGAAAACCGATTTGACGTACAGACAGACGGACATCGCTCAATCGTCATCGCTATTCATAAGGATCCAGAATATATATACTTTATGGGGTCCTATAATGATATTATGACTAACTTATATATACCTTTTCACTTTTTTGAGAAGGGTATAAAAACAAAAAACAAACAACAAAACAGAAGGAAAGATATCTCTTCAGAGGACGACCTTCTTGCCTCCAGCTAGGAGACAGTAGTCGGCCTATCGGATGGTGATGGTAAAAGCGTAAATACCCCGTTATCCGCACAAATACAAGATAACAAGAAAATGCCCCCAACACCGGTAATCGAAGCTGATAACCGGTCCAAAGTGAAACCTAAACAAAGGAGCCAGAAAGAACTCCTTAAAACGAGGTACTCCAAGGCCGCATTCATTCTTGACAAGATCGCCAAGAATGCTCCGAATGGAATAACTCATCCGCATGATGCTGAGGACAAGGTGAGATATCAGGCAGTGGTGGATGAATACCATAAATTTATGGATTCTCTACCAAGTACGTCTGGTACGAAACCGATATCCCAGCAAAAAGAAGGAGAAAAGGGTGCTAAGAGAAGTCGATCTCAGACAGAGAGCGGTCAGGCATCAAAAAAGAGCAAGGCTCAGCAGAAAACATCCACGCCTCAATCAGAATCATCGTCGTCCACGAGAAGACACTTTAACGAGGTAGTTAAAGATAACCTTCTCATAGCTCTGACGAACAACAAGAATGGAAAGACTCTCCCTGTAATAACGGAGTGGGTGCCATCGAATCCAAATTGGCTGAGCTCGTAATGGACTACGTGCTCTCCAATAAGGATAAGCCGGCCCCTCGTTTCAACCGGGGATACAGGGTGATCAAATGTTTGAACGCATTTTCAAAGGAATTCCTCTGCGACAGTAAAGCTAAGATCAGCGAGATTTGGGATGGGTTAATCCTAAAACTCATCCCTGCGAGGGAAATACCGATGAGACCAAGTGCAAGGATTTGGTTACCAAAATTAGGCAACGACGGCGGCAAAATGCTGGAGTGTTTGAAGCTCCAAAACTCCAGCATTCCAATGGATGACTGGTCGGTTATCCGCACAGAAGATCATGGCAGCAGTGGTACCTGCCTAATACTCTCCATTTCGGAGTCTGGAGCAGAGGCGCTCGAGAAGGCAGGCTCCACACTCTTCTTCGGTGTTAGGGACGTCAAGGTAAAGGTGTCTCCCCCAAACAAGTCGGAGGTGAACGTTGTCGAGGCTGCTAACAACCTTTTGGGAGGAATGCAGCTCTCGGAGAATTAAGACTCCCACACCATGGCTCTAAAGATAGCCTAAATAAATCTGAAGCACTCGAAATGTGCAACCGATAACTTCGTGGTTATCTCGGCCGAGGAGAACATCGACATATGTATGGTTCAGGAACCATGGGTAGCAAACTCCGACGCTAAGCGGTTCCCGAGGTCCACATACAACGTACTATATGCTAGAAGTAATGGTAAGCCCAGATCATGTCTAATAGCCAAAAAACACATCAACATTTTTTTTGTACACAGTTTAGCACACAAGACCTTATAGTTTCAAGGGTCTAGCTAACAGATGGTAGGAGCTTCCTAACCGCATCATGCTACATGGCACACGACAAAGCAGCACCACCAGATGAAGTGAAAGCTTTAAGTCATCTATTGGTGCCGATGAAGATGTCATACTTTGTTGTGACGCCAACGCTAGACATACAATATGGGGCAGCAGTGAAATCAACGACAGAGGTGAGCATATCCTGGATTTCATAAACCTTAAAAAACTTAACATATGTAACTCCGGTACTTCACCGACTTTCATTTTCCGATTTCGGACAGATTTAGTGGGTGGGAGAAGGTTCTGGGCATTACCCTTGTAAATGAAAAATTTAGGTTTTCGATTGACAAGTGGAGGGTATCCATTAAAATATCCTTCTCTGATCATTGCTGGATACTCTTCGAGGTTACGAAACCAAGTAATATGAAACAATGCTTTAGGAACCCGAGAAGAACAGATTAGGATAGGTTTAATGGTATTCTGAAGCAAAAACTAGGAAGGGTCCCAGAAATCGAGAATAAGATAGATGGACTTGAACAACATGTGGGGTTGTTCAACAACGCTATTACCAGGGCCTTCGAGATATCCTGCCCCTTAACAAAGACTAAGAAGAGTTATCCTCCGTGGGGGAGCGCGGAACTCTCTAGGCTTTGTAAGGAGGCACGTAGGGCCTTCAACGCTTGCTATGGAAGTTAGATATGGCAGCCTTATCGCCACAGCCTAGCTATATATAAAAAGGCTATAAAGGTCGCCAAAAGGAACTCGTGGAGGAATTTCTGTGAGCCAATAGATAAGACTAGAGATTCGGCAAGGCTTAGTAGGGCTCTGACCATCTGTCCGACCTTCATTAAGAGAAGGGATGGCTCATTAGCAGATTCCTCGGTCCCTAGACATTCTTTTCCACACCCACTTTCCGGGCTGTACTGGCAAGGTCAGTGGAGTCAACTCAGTTAGTGGGAATCAACACGCTGTCAATACGGTTTTTTATCTACAGAGAGAATCTCATGGGCAATCGACAGCTTCTCTCCGTTTAAATCGCCGGGTCCTGACGCCATCATTCCAAAGATGCTACAGCGTGCGAAGGGCTCTGTCATTCCCTGGATTTTTAGGTTTAAAATACTCTGCTTTATACTTGACTGCGGTCCGTTCAGCTGGAGAAAAGTAAGGGAAGTCTTCATTCCGAAGATTGGAAAAAGAAGTCACGACCAATCAGCCTTTTATCTTTCTTGGCTAAGACGCTGGAAAGATTAATAGACACCCATATTAGGCTTCGAGTAGAGGGATCGTCAACTCTCGCGGTTAGTCAGCATGCCTACCTTAAGGGACACTCTACTGAAACAGCACTACATGAGGTGGTAAGATTCGTGGAGAGGACCCTTGAGAACAAACAATATACCCTGGCTGCCTTTCTAGACATAGAGGGTGCCATTAATAATGTATCAGTGGCAGCCATAGAACAGTCTCTCCGGGATGCCGATGTTGGGGAATTCATCAGCAACTGGATCATCACTATGTTGAAGGCGAGGAATGTCACTGCGAAACTGGGAACCAGCGAGGTGTCACGATGGGCGTGTAGGGCAACCAAACAGGGCGGGGTGATCTCACCTCTGCTATGGCTTCTCGTTATTAAGACTATTCTTCACAGACTAGATGCTGCTGGAGTTAAAGTCGTGGCTTACGCGGGCGATGTTGTAATAATGGTATCAGGGATGTTTACGGACGTTATTAGCGATATCATGTCCAATGCCTTGGGTATACTCAGTAAATGGGCTACAGGATCTGGTCTAGGAGTAAATCCTAGCAAAACAGAACTGGTACTATTTACTACAAAGACCAAAGCTCAAGGCCTTAGACTACCTCGGCTGGAACTGTCCCTTTCGGACAATGCAAAGTATCTAGGAGTTATCCTGGACGCGAAACTATCGTGGAAACCGAATGTGCTACATAGGTTTAGGAAGGCAACAGTTGCCTACTACTCCTGCAGGAGGATGTTTGGTTCCAGATTGAGTTTAACACCCGCCATGCTTCAATGGATGTACACAGCGATTGTACGCCCTATATTGACTTATCGGTCTTTGGTATGGTGGCCTGCCACAACTAAGAAATATGTGGTAGCCCAACTATACAGGGCCTACATCGGGATTACTGTTTGTCTACGTAATAGCCCCTCGGAGGCTCTGAAGCCTATACTGAACCTAATTCCGATTGACCTCTATGTACTGGATGTATCCTCGAGCAGTGCGGTTAGGGTTGCGTCATCTGGGAAGTGGAGGTCAAGGGACTATGGCAAAGCAAGTATCCTAGGTCAGTTACCACCGACGTTGACACTGACTATATGGTACCTAGGGTTACCAGATCCAGATTATTAAAAAACCGGACTTGTGAATTAAAAATGCTGGATATTAAAAAAAAAGCTGGACATTTTGAAATAACATTTTCACGAAAAGTTACTTGTTTATTGTACAAAAAATTTTATTAATTATATCTACATACGTCTCATTTGCTGCAACAACGTCACAACTCAAAAAATTAGTTTCTTATTTTAATATAGAATTAATTATCGCTCCTATATTTATCTTAAGTAAAAAATTTATGTAAAAATCTTGTATATTCAAGTCTTGAGAGAAATATAATTTTTCGTTTTCCCATTGACTTCTTTGCAAATTGAAAACTTTGATTATGACCTTTTCCAGCATATGAGCGATATGTATTTAAGAATTAAAATTAAATAACGAAAACAAAAAATCATACCAAAAAGACAAAAACAAAACAAAAAAAGCTACTAGAAATTTTTGTACTTTGAAGTAAAAAAGTTATAGCAAATTATAAGCATTTGTGGAAAATAGTTTTTAGCTGAACAAATTTCTTTTTAGCTTGAAACTGGACAGGCCATTAAAAAGCTGGACAATCCAGCCAAAACAAGCCCGACTGGCAACCCTAATGGTACCCCACTTGGACTTCAATATTACTTACACAGTCCGCATTCCATCCAGGTGGACTATAAGGGAGGCGGCTAGGTGAATTGACAGGGGTGTTCAGGGTAGAGTTGGCATCTTTGTCGACATCCAGGCGACACTCCAGTCTCTGAGGTCGTTCACTACTTCTTCTACCTTAGTGACTCAATGCAGGGAGCTTCTATCCAGATTGCGATATCAGATTGACACTGCCCTCATCTGGGTTCCCGCACATAGCAACTTCCCTGGAAACGAACGGGCGGAGGAGCTAGCTAGGGCTGGGTCTGCTATGGACGTCTCCACCGCTGTATCGGTACCCATGCCGTATGGCGCTATAAGATGCAGTAATCAGAGCCATTACCGACAGAAGGTTGCAAACAGGTGGCGCAAGCTGGACACGTGTAGGGTGGCCAGAAGTATGTGGCCCTGCTACAACGACAGGAGGACGGCACAGCTGATCAATAGAAACCATAGGGACATCTCAAGACTCGTCGCAGTAGTTACGGGGCACTGGGCAATAGGCAGACATGCTCGTAGGATTGGTCTCTCCTATAATGCATTCTGTCGCAGCTGCCGGGATCAGGGCAAGGAAGAGACAGTTTATCACTTTCTTTGTGAATGCCCGGCATTGCACCATACGAGACACAGAATCTTAGGCAATAGTATAATATCCGACCTTTCGGAGCTATCAGGTATAGGTCTAGCTGACCTTATTAGATTTCTCGATGCGACAGGTTGAACCTAGCATCCATCAGCGTATCCGAGATCTGGACTCGGTTCTACACAGGTTGACACTGACGAGTGGAGTGGTCTTTCAAAACGGGATCTCAGAGATCCTACTTGAGTGCTTGTGGTTTACAGGCAGCCAAGTATACCAACCAACCAACCAAGAGCTCATGTGGTCTTCAGGGTAGCTGAGGAGGTTAACTATAGAAGTAATTACTTTTTCGTATAATGTTGTTAACTTGTCGGTGGAATATTTTTTACTCTTGTAACGCTCCATTTTGTAGCAAAAACCAGTTTCACCGCAGGACATAACCAACTGTTTTAAACCATAAATGATCAAGCTTCTCTTTTTTTTATCTTGGACTAGCAGTCAGGGGATGACCCCTATATATGCAATACATTGCGCCGGAACTGAAAACGAGGGGATAGTATTGAGGGAACAGATTAGGAAATATGAGAAGATATACGATTTTTTTGTAGCTATTTCAACCTTTTACTTCGCCGGCTAATTTTTGCTACAGGCCCGACGAAGGTCAGTCGCTGCCAATTATTTTCACTGACCAGTGACTATGCCTTCATCATTGAAACAGGCTGGCAAGAACTAACGCATCCTCACACTAATGCTGATCAGAAGAATTGAACACAATATTTCATGACTCAGCGCGGGCTCGAACTCACTACCCTCCGCAGCATAGTCTCGTGTTCTACTACTTCAGCTACAGCACCCACAAACGCCTTATAGGAAAGCACGAAAAAAACAAATTCTGCTTGCGCAGAAAACAAATATGTATACGAAAGAAAAACATTTTGTTTCTCTCGCTCTCCTTAGGTTTTGGCTTCTCTTTAACATAGAGCAGGGATGGATAACAAGTACTTTTCAATTTTATCTATATTTAGAGTTAGGGTGCTTGTTGCTACTTCTCTTATGTTTTGCATTTATAATTGTATTACACAATATTAGTTTTATGGTTTTCCTCGTATAAACTGTTTTAGAAAATGCCCTCCACAATAATGTACCATCTGCTCATCTATTGAAAAGTGTTTTGAAAAAAGAATTCGTTGTTGTTAAAGTGTAGGAACCTTTTAATTTGAAGATATCTGTTTCGAGACATACAACTTCTTACTATTTGAATATCAATGTCATCGTCTGTGGGCGAATGCATCTTTTCACTCGGTGGGCTACAGTACGACGTAAAAAATAAGACTCCGATAAATTTCCGGAAACAGCTAGGAGAAAAAAGCAGAAATGATTTATCAAAGAAAAATTCAAAAATCCCAAAAGCTTCTGTATTTTGAAGCTTCTCCTGAATTTTTTTTTACATTCTGCGCACCGTTGAGAAGATGCAAAAGTTTGATTAGAGCTTGCACCTACATGAAACCAGCGTGATGATGGGAATTCATTATCAAGCTTTTGTCGTTTGGATGATGCAATCGCACATAGGGGTATTTTGCCAATCTAGCCGGACATTAATTTTTTTGTTTGTATATATTGCTTCTAAAAAGTTATTGGGTGCCCGTACATTGCTGAAACTTGGCAGAATTATGTATTATGGTCATAGACTATTTTAACTCGAAAATAGGAAAAATCGGAGCAATAGCAAAAAGTTCCCCCAGTCCTCTGAAAAAATTAAATTTTGTTTCAAGCTTTCCCGCAATTTTGTTTAGAAAACGGAACTGTTAACGTCGGCGAAAGTTCAGAAACATGAATCCAGGAGATCGTAAAATTAAAGTTTTTCCTTGCCCCCTTTTGTGGGCAGTGGCATAAAATATTATTTGCAAAAATAATGTAAATATTAAAAGGAATGAATTACTTACCCGTTATTACCATAAAAATTAAATTTTTCAGCTCTTTTCGTTGTGCTGAATGCCCATATATTTTGAAATTCTATATACCAGCAGTAAGGCAATACTGCTGGTATATCACTATCTCCTTGACATTTTAAAATTTAGCGCAATTTTCTGACTCTAACCTTGTATATACTTTTTCCATTTTATTCTCGAAGCTTCTGACAATAACTTTGTTCAATAACCACCAGGCCAGATTTGTTTATTTTTTATATATAGTTTTGTCTTTGATTTTAATAATAATAAAAAGTCAATTGAAACAGGTACATTTATTTTGCTCCATCAAATAACGCGAATTACAACGCTGCTGCACAGGTAGTTAAAAACCGCTATAGGAGTGTGGGAGAATTACTGTCTCGCGCATTTCTTTTTTATAGAGGTAACAACAGTGTTATGTGTAATAATTCAAATAACAAACATACACGTACAATTATTAAAAACAAAACAATTTTATGACTGACAACACGGTTTCTTACTCATATATGCTTGGGTAAGATGATCAAAAACAAAACAAGTAAAAACGTTATATTCGACCGGGTCGAATCTTAAATACCCTCCAAATATGTAGTAAGTGAATTTGATATGTTTAACTTGGTGGGACAGAGTTCCTTTATATAATATCGTACGTCAACGCCCACTAAAGGGGGCGGGGTTCAAAAATATACAATATCATGTTTTCCACAGACGAACGTATGGGCATTGCTAGACCGTCTTAGACTTAATCACAATTCTCTTTGGAGGCTATAAAAACTGTATTTTGGCGGGTTCGCTCTGGCAAGGGCTGTGGGGGAAACATTTCACCTTTGTCATAAAACTCTAAAAATAAATGCTTGGTATAATTATATACAAAATTAAAATTTCTTTTTTTTGATATGGTCATTTAAAGGGCAAAGGGGGAGAGGGGGTAGGGCAGAAACAGATACACATAAAACTGTAAAAATAAATGCTTGGGATGATTATACACAAAATAAAAAAAAAATTATATATATTTTTATAGGGTCATTTAGCGGGCAAAGGGGGAGGAGGGGGTAGGGCAGCAACAGGCAGTCATAAAACTCTAAAGATAAATGCTTGGGATGACTATATACAAAATTTAAAATAAACACTTTTTTTTGGTAGGGTCATTTTGGGGGCAAAGGAAGAAAGGGAAGGGGGGGGTAGGGCAGAAATCGGCAGTCATAAAACTCTAAAGATAAATGCTTGGGATTATTATATACAAAATTAAAAAAAAAAATTTTTTTTGGTAGGGTCATTTAGGGGGCAAAGGAAGAGGTGGGGGGGGGGGAGGTAGGGCAGAAATCGGCAGTCATAAAACTCTAAAGATAAATGCTTGGAATGATTATATACAAAATTTAAAAAAAAATTTTTTTTTGGTAGGGTCATTTAGGGGGCGAAGGGGAAGGAGGGGGTAGGGCAGAGTAGTACCAGGTTTCGTCTCAACTTCGTTATTAAAGCTTAAAAGTGTTATTTTTAAGGAATGTAGGCTTAAGTAAAACAATTTGTTAAATTTGTATGCTATTTTTGCCTATAATAACGCCCACTAAAGTGAGCGAGGTCAAAAAATATTTTTATTTTATTTAATGGCTCCAAGTTTAAGGCGTTGGACCGTATTTGACATAAAAATATATCTTGAATTAAGATTCATAGGCTAATTGTTCGAAATTTGTTTTTAAATCTCAGAAGGACATGATAAATATTCCAAGGCACAAAGGAAAGTCAACATCAGTTTTATTCAACTTACACAGCAGAGCAGAACAGCTGTTTTCGAAAGACGCAACCCTTTCATCATCAGTGCTCATGTGTATTGTGTTTGTCACCACTTATTAGGTGGCTTAGTTGAATTTGATAACAGTTCCTATTTACACAAATTTTATTGTGAAAAAGAATACGAGAACTGTTTCAACCTGATGTTAACATGTTATTGTTATAATACCCGTGTTACCGTTTGATTATTTTTCTTCATGTCCCATTTTTCTGAATTTTTTGTCCCATCATACCTAAGTCAAACTTATTTGGTTTGAATTTTATACTTAAGTACATGTGAACGTTTTTCCAATATTTTTTTTTTTTTTTATTATTGGTAGCTCAAGCCATAGCTTAAATTTGTATGTAGTAAGAATTTTTAACGAACATTTATATTGCTATATTAAATTGAATTAAGATTCATAGGCTAATTGTTCGAAATTTGTTTTTAAATCTCAGAAAGACATGATAAATATTCCAAGGCACAAAGGAAAGTCAACATCAGTTTTATTCAACTTACACAGCAGAGCAGAACAGCTGTTTTCGAAAGACGCAACCCTTTCATCATCACTGCTCATGTGTATTGTGTTTGTCACCACTTATTAGGTGGCTTAGTTAAATGTTCGTTAAAAATTCTTACTACATACAAATTTAAGCTATGGCTTGAGCTACCAATAATAAAAAAAAAAAATATTGGAAAAACGTTCACATGTACTTAAGTATAAAATTCAAACCAAATAAGTTTGACTTAGGTATGATGGGACAAAAAATTCAGAAAAATGGGACATGAAGAAAAATAATCAAACGGTAACACGGGTATTATAACAATAACATGTTAACATCAGGTTGATACAGTTCTCGTATTCTTTTTCACAATAAAATTTGTGTAAATAGGAACTGTTATCAAATTCAACTAAGCCACCTAATAAGTGGTGACAAACACAATACACATGAGCACTGATGATGAAAGGGTTGCGTCTTTCGAAAACAGCTGTTCTGCTCTGCTGTGTAAGTTGAATAAAACTGATGTTGACTTTCCTTTGTGCCTTGGAATATTTATCATGTCTTTCTGAGATTTAAAAACAAATTTCGAACAATTAGCCTATGAATCTTAATTCAATTTAATATAGCAATATAAATGTTCGTTAAAAATTCTTACTACATACAAATTTAAGCTATGGCTTGAGCTACCAATAATAAAAAAAAAAAAAAAAAATATTGGAAAAACGTTCACATGTACTTAAGTATAAAATTCAAACCAAATAAGTTTGACTTAGGTATGATGGGACAAAAAATTCAGAAAAATGGGACATGAAGAAAAATAATCAAACGGTAACACGGGTATTATAACAATAACATGTTAACATCAGGTTGATACAGTTCTCGTATTCTTTTTCACAATAAAATTTGTGTAAATAGGAACTGTTATCAAATTCAACTAAGCCACCTAATAAGTGGTGACAAACACAATACACATGAGCACTGATGATGAAAGGGTTGCGTCTTTCGAAAACAGCTGTTCTGCTCTGCTGTGTAAGTTGAATAAAACTGATGTTGACTTTCCTTTGTGCCTTGGAATATTTATCATGTCTTTCTGAGATTAAAAACAAATTTCGAACAATTAGCCTATGAATCTTAATTCAATTTAATATAGCAATATAAATGTTCGTTAAAAATTCTTACTACATACATATTTAAGCTATGGCTTGAGCTACCAATAATAAAAAAAAAAATATTGGAAAAACGTTCACATGTACTTAAGTATAAAATTCAAACCAAATAAGTTTGACTTAGCTATGATGGGACAAAAAATTCAGAAAAATGGGACATGAAGAAAAATAATCAAACGGTAACACGGGTATTATAACAATAACATGTTAACATCAGGTTAATACAGTTCTCGTATTCTTTTTCACAATAAAATTTGTGTAAATAGGAACTGTTATCAAATTCAACTAAGCCACCTAATAAGTGGTGACAAACACAATACACATGAGCACTGATGATGAAAGGGTTGCGTCTTTCGAAAACAGCTGTTCTGCTCTGCTGTGTAAGTTGAATAAAACTGATGTTGACTTTCCTTTGTGCCTTGGAATATTTATCATGTCTTTCTGAGATTTAAAAACAAATTTCGAACAATTAGCCTATGAATCTTAATTCAATTTAATATAGCAATATAAATGTTCGTTAAAAATTCTTACTACATATAAAAATATATCATTTGCTTAACAAAATAACCAAAAAACTTTAAAAATTATGTTGTTTTTTCTGGGTTGGTTTAGTTCTTCTTAGGGGAACTTTTTTCCCTCTTGCCCGATTTAGTCCATCTTCGAACTTAACCTGCTCTAAGTTTTAAAATATATTTATGCCAAATTTCAAGAGTCTAGCTCTTTTCGTTTGGACTGAATCGTGATTTCCACAGACGGACGGACGGACGGACATGCTCAGTTTGTCTTAGATTTCATCACTGATCAAGAATATATATACTTTATGGGGTCTGAGATGGATATTTCGATGCGTTACAAACGGAATGACAAAGTGAATATACCCTCCAAATTCTTTTTTGGAGGGTATAAAAAAGTGACATGTTAAAAAAATTCCAAAAAAATTACGCAGAAATGCGCAAGGTTTTTCTTTCCTGTCTAGAAGTAGAGATTTCATATTTTATAGTGGACTATAACATTTTTACGAACTCGGTTTAACTCGCTTTCAAAAACCTTTTGATATATATTTTTACAAAAAATTGAACAAAAAAAAATTTTTTTAATTTCGAACAAATTTTCTTATCATAAAAATTTAAAATAAAATTTTTCAAAAAATTAATATAAGCAGCTGATAATATAGCCTTTCGCAGGGAAAAAACATCAATGTAAAACCTTCATTCGTTTACCAACAAAAAAATATATTGTAAATGTTTCAAACTCGTAAATATTCAGTAAATGCGCAAGCAAATTTACTCAAATTTCCTGACTTTAACAGTGTCGTAAAACGACAAGTCTCAAGCAAAAGCCTTAAAAATTCACTATACGATGAATAATTTCGTTGTCTGTTCGAATCGATCGGCAAAGCCGTTTAGACGTTATTCTAAAACAAAAATCCTTGGCAAACTAATTATACCCTTCACAAAAAAGTGAAAGGGTATATATAGGTTTGTCATTCCGTGTGTAATTTTTTCGATATGCACATGGGACCCAGTGCATATATCCAGTATATATATTCTGGATCCTTATGAATAGCGATGACGATTGAGCGATGTCCGTCTATCCGTCTGTATGTGACATCGGTTTTCCCAAGCCCCAGAAGAGCTAGAGACTTCGTTCTTGGACCGTTGTATTGGAAATGAATTTAAATAGAGTGATATTGAAATTCTGAAAGATCCGAAGTATGGTTCCAGAGCTGGGAAGCTTACACCTATTTCTCGGCGCAAAATTTATACCAAAACTCAATTATTTTTTTTATGTTCGTAAATTAAACCTATTTCTTGCTTTGGGAAGCCTCAATGGTCTATTACAAACTAAAAAAATTAAAAAAAAATTTCCAGGGATTGAAAATTAATAATTCCGTATTTTGTAGTACATGTAGTAATTAAAATTGTTAAAAATTTGACGTTTTTCTTTAACAAAACATTTTAATACGTCATGAAGATTTGCATTGGCCAAAAAAATCTTTTTAATTAAAATTTTGCTTCCATTGCATATTTTTTTATACGTGAAAGTAATCAAACAGGCAACTGATGTTGTTTTTTTTTTTGCTAACTAAAACTGTCTTATAATTTAGGAAGAACAAAATTGGTATCAAAACTTCTAAAATAAAAAATAAAGTTTCGAATACAGGGATGGACAAGTGCAATATTTCATAGTACATGAAAGTGACCAAAAAGGTTAAAAATTTTAAATTTTTCTTGAAAAAAATTACTTTATACCTCATGAAGCGTTGCACTGATGAAAAAAAAAACAAAAAATTAAAATTTCGCTTCCAGGGTTGATAAATTGAAATTTTTTTTATACATAAAATAACCAAAAAGGCAATTGACGTTGTTTTTTCCCCTAACTAAAACTATTTTATATTTTAGGTACATGAAAGTGACCAAAAAGTTTAAAAATTTAAATTTTTTGTCAAGTAAAACTTTGTTACATCTTTTAATTAAACCTACTTCCTGTTTTAGCAAGAAAGAAAGAAGAATTACATCTGTGAAGGGTATTTAATATTCGGCACAGCCGAGTATAGCACTTTTACTTGTTTTTAAATCTTGTTTATATATATGCTAATCTAAAGATATGTTAGGAATTTAATTATAATTAATTATATATAATTAAATTAAGTATCGAATATATATACATATTACAGATATAATTTTTTTAATATATTTGTTCGATATTTATATTTTTATACCCTCCAAAGAAGAATATGGAGGGTATATTCACTTTGTCATTCCGTTTGTAACGCAGCGATATATCCATCTGAGACTCCATAAAGTATATGTTTGAACAAAAACTTAAATTAATTTGCAATAAAAACTAACGATGATTGCTTAGTAAAATGAACTGTGTTCTTTAATGATCGCTTTAAGACAAGTACACAGGTTAAATGGTTGTTAATTTGTAGTTAAAGATTGCAAGTAAATAAGAAACAGTTATGAATTATAAAAAATAAAGAGAGTCGGTGACAAATGCAAAATTTAAAGCGTACGATATTGAAATGAGAGAATTGAATGTAAATCCGTGAAGAATTAAATATATGAATTTATTAATTACTAATTGTGACCGAACATACTCCGCCCCATTGGAAGTCTTCTTTCAATCAGCTTCGTCAAGAGGCAAAGGAGCAATTTTATGAATGGATCTCCTGAAAATTCCTCTTTTCGTTTGAACATCTACGACTCGGACTCTACCGTCATGACCAGGAATGATGTTTACGATACGAGCGAGGAGCCACTGCTGTGGAGGTAGATTGTCTTCATGGACGACTACTAGTTTTCCCTTTTGCATGTTTGCATCTGGTTTAAACCACTTTGATTTCTGTTGTAAGCTGAGAACATAATCACGTACCCAATCTAACCAGAATTGTTGCTTCAAATATGTAACACGTTGCCAAGACTTTAAGTAGGTTATGCTCTTGGGGTGTGCTAAGGTTTCTTCTGGTAGAGAAAGCAATGATGATCCGATAAGTAGATGAGCGGAGGTTAAAGCTTCAGCATCATTAGGGTCATCAGATCTCGGTACCAACGGGCGTGAATTCAAAATGGCTTCAACTTCGATCAATATGGTTAGAAATTCTTCATACATAACAGAAGCGTTAGACACGTTCTTCAGCAGGATGGTTTTTGTAGACTTTACTGCAGATTCACAGAGGCCACCAAAATGGGGTGATCGAGGGGGAATAAACGAGAAGTGGAAGCCAGTAACTTCGCTGTATTGCATTATGGTATTGATGTTGTTTTCCTTGAAAAAACTTTGCCTGAACTCATTGAGCCTTGCTTGCGCGCCTACCAAATTTGTGGCGTTGTCACAATATATACGCTGAGGTATGCCACACCTTTGAAGAAAAACAAACGAAAATAGCTACGTAAGTTTTGTATGGTGGTTTTCCTCTGATTCGGTATGATGTGTAGAATGGACCACAAAAATCTACACAACAAACAAGAAATGGACGGTTGGCAGTAAGTCTATCCGTTGGGAGATCACCCATGACTTGTTGAAATAATCGAGGTTTGTACCTAAAGCAGTGGACGCAACTTCGAACTGTTTGTCTTACAAGATCTCTAGCATGGATGACCCACACTTGTTGTCGAAGAATTGCCAGTAGCGCCTTTGGGCCTGCATGCAAATGCTTGAAGTGGAGATTTCTAACGTGCACCCTTGTAAAATGATGATCTTTTGGAGGAAGTGCTGGAAACCTGACGCTGTATGGGAGAGGTGCGTTAGCAAGCCTGCCCCCAACTCTCAATATCAATAACTTTGTTTTATAACTTTGGAAAGGTTGTAGGAATGGCGATAATTTTTGTAAGGCCGACTGCAGAGTGAGACCCCTTTTGAGGCGGTCCATTTCATCCTTGAATGATGTTTGTTGAAATCGTGTACCACTTTCCAGAAGGCGAGTTGAAGCTCCTTCGCTGTGATGAATGGGTGGCGCTTGCTTTTATGAAAGAAACGATGAACATAAATTATGATGTGTAGGATACGAAGAAAGGATGATTGTTTAGCTACAATTTGTGTTATAATTGAACTGTCAGTAATTGTTGTTTTGAACGACGATTTCCTAATTTCTGTTGATGGAAGTTCAGTATTAGAAATTGAGTTATTAGGCCAATATTTTTCATTTCTTTGAAGAAAATCTGGACCATCAAACCAGATAGTAGAGCTTAGTTCATTAGCAAGACAACCACGGGAAACAACATCTGCAGGATTTTGTTTTGACGTTACATGTCGCCACGGTATGTTATTTGTAGTATTTTGATGAATGCATTTTGAGCCAGTTTAAAACTATTTTCGAATCACTCCAGAAAAATATACGAAATTTATAACGGGTTTCTAACTGATCCTTGATTTTTACCCACGTTCGACTCAATAGTAGTGCGGCACATAGCTCTAATCTGGGTAATGATTGTTGAGTTACCGGTGCTACTCTAGATTTTGCGATAACTAAAGTTACGCGCAATCCAGTCATATGAGGTACCCGGATGTATATGCAGCACCCATACGCCAGCTGTGAGGCATCACAAAATCCGTGTATGTCGAAAGCCACGTCAGACATTATTCCTACAAATCTGGGAATCTCTAGTGTTCTAACGTGGGGTAATTTTTCTTCGATTTGAGTCCAGCGTGTTTGCAATCTTTCATTTAATGGAGCGTCCCAATCAAGTTGTTGCTTCCACATCTCTTGAATTAATATTTTGCATGAAGTTACTATTGGTCTTAACAACCCAAGAGCATCAAAAATCCTAGCGACCACGGATAACACTAGTCTTTTTGTCGGAACTGCAATTTTCAAAAATTCGAACCGAAAACAAAAAAGTCTTCATTAGGCTTCCACGACATTCCAAGAGTATTGGTGCTGGTTTCATTTTTTTGTCTAAAGGTCAAATTTTCGCTTGAAGTAGTTAATTGTAGACAGTTTGAGTTCCACTTGGACAATGTCAAACCAGTCTTCTCTAGAATTTGCAAAACTTGAAGCTTATTTGATGAAAGCTCTTCAATAGTAGCTGCCCCAGTGAGATCATCTACGTATAGGTCTTGTTTTAGAATCTTACAACCAAGTAGGAAATTCTTCTTTATAAGTGTCAGTGAATGAAATACTTCGAATAGCGAGAAAGGGTGCCGCCGATGTACCATAAGTAATGGTGTTGAGCTGATAAAGACACAGGGGACTATTAGGTGTTTCTCTCCATAGAATGAGTTAGAAATTTCGATCTTCTTCATGTATCAGAAACTGCCTGTACATTTTCCAAATATCTGCTGACAACGCAAATTTATGAAATCGAAAGCAAAGAATGGTTAAGATAAGATCCTTCTGAATAGTTGGGCCGACAATTAATATGTCGTTTAATGATAAATTTGATGATGTACGTGTTGAAGCGTCAAAGACTACTCTCAATTTTGTGGATACACTTTTAAGGCGCAACACAGAGTGGTGCGGAATAACGTAATGCGGTTTATTCAAAGTTTCAACGCTTACTAATGACATATGTCCTAATTTGAGGTATTCTCTCATGAAGTCTATATACATGGCCTCTAACATCTTGTCCTTTTGAAAAGGTTTTTCTCTATATGTAAATCGACGACGAACAATGTCAATTAACTTTCCAAGCCTGTCAGCAGGGTCCCTACATGGTAAACGTACCTCGGCTCTCCCATTACTTTCGAACGTCGTGTTTTGCACAAAATGTTGTTCACATTGTTTCTCTTCTTCGGACATAAGCGATTTATTTTGGGTGAATTCTTCTAATTCCCAAAATGTCTTTAGCATTGAATCTAATTCTTCAACGGTGACAATATTGCATGATAGAACTGTATTTGGAGAATGCATATTGATTCTGGATGTATTAATTAAATAAGGCAAGCCTTCACCCAGGTGAATCCTGCCATCAAGTAATAGGTCGAAAAATATCTCGGAACTGAGAAGTAAATCAATGCGATGAAATCGATTTTGTCACTGAAAATATAGTTGTGAACTCGAAATCTGATACGCGACATTTAACAGTAGCAACAACCTTGTGCTTTAGGTGAGATCGAATGTCTGAAGCACCAGCTATTTCCTGTTTACATTTGGATAGTTGGAGATGAAGACGACTAACCGCTTCTTGGGTGATCAAATTGATCTCGGAGCAAGAATCTAAAAGAGTTGTACAGGGTTGAAATAGTCCAAAGGCAGCTTGAACGAAAACTATGGCTGTAGGTAGCAAAACACGACGACGACTGCAAGCAGTTGCGGTTGTGTTTTGTGTAAGGTTGATAGTTGCAGGGCTATTTGTTGACTTTGACGACGAAGTATGTTTACTTATGTTTGTATGGGACGAGGTTGAGGTTGACGATGACGAGGGTTGAAGTGATGACGATGAGAATTGAAAAGTCGATATTGGTCGCTGATGAGACGATGAGTTTGAAATTGAACGGTGTTCTGAGGGTAAATGTTGAATTTAGTTCTAGCTTTTTGTTCACATTCACGAAATAATTCGATTTCGGATGCACGGCTTTCAAGAAACTGACAACGACGACTAAGAGTTGAATAACATTGATTCCACGAAGACAACGACTTAAAATCTTGCTGTTCATCCAGTTTCGATAGAACTATGTGTATGATGATGGCATTCATTACATCCAGCTCCGAACTGAAAGAGAGCAAGGAACTGCGGAAAGCCGAAACGTTATCAAGAATCCCGCGCAGTGGAACAGCGCTCGGTTTAGTCATAGATGATATCGAAAATAAAGAATTGTTGTGCTCAATAAAAATTATAGATTTGTTATCATACCGTTCAGTTAAAGCATCTATAGCCTTTTTATAATTTGATTCGATTACCTGAAAGGGTTTTGAGACTGCCAACGCTTGCCCAGAGACACAATTGAGTAGATAATTAAACTTGTCAATGATAGGAATACCTTGTTCATTATGAACTAGTGTGTTGAAAGTATTGATGAATCTAGAAAACTCCGAATACTTTCCATCGAATTTCTGTAATTTAATTTGTGGCAAACGATTTTGATGCGATAGTGATGTTTGAGTAATATTCAAGAAACTTTGATCGATATCATTAGAGCTTCGTTTAGCATTCATAAAATTTATTAAGAGCCTTGGCTGAAATAAATAGTTCTTCAATGTCTGATCGGTTTGTATCGGATTCATCAATCTTCTCAATTTGTGATTGAATATGACTAATTTGTTTGAAATACGATTCAAGAATCTGTAACCGACATTCAAGAATTGTATAATCTGATGAGCTACCATCTCTTTCGATCTTAGATTTCATTTGCGTAATGTTTCTCTTCATGGTTGTCCTTTGTTTCTTTAAAGATGAAATCAGACTGGGTCCAGAATTCATTTTGTCGTTGCCCATATTTTCGGCTTTCTCAACTATCATTTCTATTGTGTTTATGTCGTAGTCACTAGGTGGCTACTGCGACGAAATTTGAGTAATCGATTGTAAAAATCCAAATTTTCAACGGACACTTGACGACAACGTAGTACCAGGTACTTTAAAGTAGTCACTTTATTATTATAATGTGACACTGATTAACGTGAAACTAATATCTTCCGTGTATAAAAAAAGTCACAGATGATGACCGAACCTTTTGATATAAAGTTATTATTTAAGAGTAATATATTTTATACCACTGTTTTAAACGATGATGAGAAAAGATGTATATTCTTTTATAATGATAATTCCCAGCGTATATGTCTGGATGTAAATATATATAACAACCAATAGATTATGTTTAATGTTCAAGAACGACGACAGTGTGTAATCTGCAGCAGATCGATAGCAAGCGACAGCGAAATGACGATAATGATGTTGCTGACTTGATGATAATCAAGATGAAGTTTACAGTACGATTGTATGCGGCTGTACAATCTTTGATGAACTTTAAGACACTATAATTATAATTTATTTTTGATTAGAAGGTCCGCGTATTTATCCAACGATAATGTTTAATATGGACAAACTCTTTTGCATGTACAAATCTGCAAGCGGCAGCGAAATGTCGATAATGATATTACCACGTTGATGAAAATGTCGATGACGTGTAGTTATGCACCTATGTATATGATTACAAATGGATATGAAATCGATGATGAAATTTAGAACAAATATAATTATAAATTATTCTTCGATGAGTCGCTTTTTTATTTATTATATTGATTGATCTTCGTTTTGTTCACCGAACTATTATATTTTCTTATAATTTAACCGTACTGTCACGGTCGCCAAAAATGTTTGAACAAAAACCCAAATTAATTTGCAATAAAAACTAACGATGATTGGTTAAATGGTTGTTAATTTGTAGTTAAAGATTGCAAGTAAATAAGAAACAGTTATGAATTATAAAAAATAAAGAGAGTCGGTGACAAATGCAAAATTTAAATCGTACGATGAAATGAGAGAATTGAATGTAAATCCATGAAGAATTAAATATATGAATTCATTAATAACTAATTGTGACCGTACAGTATATATATTCTTGATCGGTGATGAAATCTCAGCTTTGTCATTAAAGCTTAAAAATGTTATTTTTAAGGAATGTAGGCTTAAGTAAAACAATTTGTTAAATTTGTACACTATTTTTGCATATAATAACGCCCACTAAAGTAGTCGGGGTCCAAAAACTATATTTTTGAGTTTAACGCGTTGGATCTTCTTTGATATAAAAATATATAATTTATTTCACAAAATTAGAAAAAAACTTTAAAAATTATGTTGTTGTTCTTTTTCCCCTCTTGCCCGATTTAGCCCATCTCCGAACATAAGATGTGCAACATATATTTATACCAAATTTTAAGAGTCTAGCTCTTTTCGTTTGGATTGAATCGTGATTTCCACAGACGGACAGAAGGACGGACGGACATGCTCAGATATCGTCTTAGATTTCATCACTGATGAAGAATATATATATTTAATGGATATTTCACTGCGTTACAAATGGAATGACAAAGTGAATATATCCTCCATACTATTTTTTAGAGGGTATAAAAATTAAATAAATTTTACATTTAATTATTGCGAACATATATTTTTGGAAATTTATGGCAAAGGTGAAATGTCTCCCCCACGGCCCTTGTCAGAGATATAGCCTATTTTTGAACCCTGCCCCCTTTACTGAGCGTTACCGTACAATATATGCAAGAGTAGTGTATATATTGAACAATTTTTATTCCTTAAGGCTATAAGAAGCTGAGATGTTCTCTGATCGTGCAGAGGTAAAGCGTCTCCCCGACGGCCCTTGCCGAAATGGTTCTATAAAAATAGACATGTAAAGTTGGGTACAGAGATGTTTTAAAGGAACTCTGTCCCACCAAGTTAAACATTTTAAATTTACTTACTAAATATTTGGAGGGTCGGATATAACGTTTTTACTTGTTTTATTTAAATTTAGAAACGCGAATTTATGAAATATTTTTATTTCATATTTTATGAAAAATAATAGATTAAATTCTGATATTCATAGCCACATGTTATTTGTAAATATGGAATTTCCCAAGCTTCAAACAAATTAACATAAACAAGCAAAAGTGCTATATTCGGCTGTGCCGAATCTAAAATACCTTTCACAGATGTAGTTCTTCTCTCTTTCTTTCTTGCAAAAACAGGAAGTAGATTTAATTAAAAAATTAAAATAATATTATCACCTACTTTTATATATAAGAAAACGTTTAAGTTATTTGCCTAAGAAGCTGAATGCTTGGCTCTTCTTACTTCTTATACCTCTCAAAGTCTTTCAAAAATATTATATATGTTTAATTTACAAACAAAAAGAAAAAATCCGTGTCATGTACCCCAAAAAGTTTTAATTATCCCACCGTAGAATAGTCTGTTAGATTTTAATGGTTTTTAATACTAATTTATTTCTTCCTGATATATAAAGTAGGTATAATTCATCATAAAAATCAAAAATAGCGAATTATATGATAATTTTTAAGAAAGATTTGTCGATATTCCAACTCTGAAACTTGATTTTTATTTTTTTCGTGTTTAATACCAATTTAACTCTTCGCCAAGTATAAAAAACATTTCATTCACAAAAAACTGTTGGCTGAAGTAGTAGAACTCGAGACTATGAAGCGAGTCATGAAATACTGTGTTGAATTCTTCTGATCAGCATTAGTGCGTGGTTGTGTTAGTTGGCAGCGACTGACACTATCATGTACTAAAAGCAGAGTAACAGCACCCACCTTCGTCGGCCCTGTAGCAAATATTAGCCGGCGAAGTAAGAGGGTGAAATAGCTACAAAAACAATTGTCTATCTTCTCATCTTTCCTAATCTGTCCCCTTAATACTATCCCCTCGTTTTCAGTTCCGGCGCTATGCATTGCATATATAGGGGTCATCCCCTGAGTGCTGGTCCAAGATAAAAAAAAAATTAGTAACTTATATGGCAACTTTTATGTACTAAAAAGTTTCGATTTTCCAACCTTGGAACCGAATTTTTAATTTTTTTAATTTTTAGTACCAATTTAATTCTTAGCGAAGTATACATTAGGTTTAATTCACAGAAGAAAAACAAAATTTGGAATTTATGTGAGTTCTTTTATGTTCCAAAAATATTTCGATTTTCCAACTCTGGAAGTGAACTTTTATTTTTTTACCAATGCAATTCTTAGTGACAAAAAAATTAAAATTGTTAAACTTTTTGGTCACTTTCATGTACCATAAAATATTTTATTTGTCCAAACCCTGGAATCGAAATTTAGATTTTTTAAGATTTCAATACCAATTTTGTTCTTCCTGAATTATAAAATAGTTTTAATTAGCAAAAACAACAACAAATGCAAATCTTCATGATGTATAAACAGGTTTTATTTAAGAAAATCTTAACATTTTTAACCATTTTAGTTAATACATGTACTACAAAATACTGAATGTGCCACA